>OX457029.1:73678492-73702492 GCA_949752745.1 Protula sp. h YS-2021
AACTGGACACTATTTGACTAGCCTTGTTTTGAGCATTTGTTACAAAAAACCATTCCAATTGAATGATCAATTGCGCCTCCCCCCCCCCCCCCCCCCCCACCTATAAAAAGAAAGAAATGGAATCAAGAATTCGGGTTTTTGCTGTTGCATCTTCTTGCTACTCTTCTTGTTGTTTATTTATTTATTATTTGTTATTATTAAATTTTATTTATTTAATTAAAATAAATACAAACGTGATAGTTATTCTTTAATCCGTGGTCATTCCATGTTCTCACAAAAAATGATAATTTTTTTTCCTTTGATAAACAAAATACAGGGATGAGACAGGAGAACAATGTTATGTAATCCCTATTGGAGGATCCGACACCACAGGGCTATTCGGATACGTGGAGGCATACAGAGAGCTGATTGGACAGGGCATGCTCGACCACGTGACCGACATCGCGTTCTCGTGTGGCAGCGGAGGCACAATGGCCGGTCTGGAAGTGGCCAACCATTTGGCAACCAATTCCAAAATAGGGTAAGGCCAACCAACCACTTTGACATCCAGTTCCAAAATAGGGTAAGGCCAACCACTTGGTATAAAGCAATTCCAGAACAAGGCACGGCCAACCATTTGGCAACCAAATCGAGAATAGGACAAGGCCAACCATTTGACCACAAAATCCAAACATTTGGTAGCCAATCTAGAAAGCAGGGTCAATTAGCAACCATACGAATATTGAATACGATCACCGCCTCGGCAACCGTGTCCTTTGACATTCATCCTGCTAGAGCCTACCATCATCAAACCTACAGGAATAACTAGCTTTTTATCCATGGGTAACTGTATGAAGTTCACGGCAAGCAGAAAAAAACAGTGTTGTAATCCGACGGGGTGATATTTTGGTAAGATCTTTTTAACGATAGGGCACGGGGGGTGCATCAGTGTAACTGGTCCTGTGGCAGTGGTCACTATATTCTTGTATGTTTATAGAGTTTGTCCAACCTTTTCAGACTACACGCCATTTTGATAGGAAATGACATAGAACGGATACACGACCATTGCAATGTTGAACTTGCCAAGCTGGGACTGAACGTACGGTCAGAAGATATGGCGAACTGTGTGGATTCTTACATCGGAGCAGGCTACAGATGTACCACACGGGAAGATTTAGGTGAAGGAACTACAGGGTTATCCCCGGGGGGAGAGGTACCGTCAACGGGATCACCTCGCAGATAGAAACATTTTGTTATTCGTTTCAAGCGCTGCACAAATAGAAACACTCTTGGACAAATTGGGCTATTTCCTTTAATCCTAATTCTGGTCCTATTTCTAGGCTTCAGAACTGTATCTGAAACAGATACTAGACTGATTTTGCAATTTTAAAACAAAACTCTCACTCTAAATATTACTACACGTACCTTATGTCAAACATTCATTCATTTTAAGAAAAAAAACAAGATGAAGCTAAAACTGAATGGGAAACTGTTACATAAATATCCCAAAGCAACGGGATTAAACCACCCGCAAATGAGCCAATTCCGAGAATAAAACCGCCCCGAAAATAAAACCGCCCAGTAAACAAGACTGTCCTTTAAATAAGACACCCCCCCCCCCCCCCGTGAATAAGACCATTTCGTAAATAAGACCACCATTTGAATAAACCATCCGTTAAATAAAACCACCCAGTAAATAAAACTTCCAGACGCAAATAAAACCACTCCGAAATAAGACCACAGTTATTATTATTATTATTATTATTATTATTATTATTATTATTATTATTATTATTATTATTATTATTATTATTATTATTATTATTATTATTATTATTATTATTATTATTATTATTATTATTATTATTTTTCTCGTTTTAGATTTTATTAAGAACGTTGGCAAGGACACGGGAATAATGCTGGATCCTGGGTACACGGGAAAAGGCGCCAGAGGACTTGTCGAGGAATTGAAACTGAATCCACAGAAGTTTAAAGGCAAAAACATTTTATTCATCCACACCGGTGAGCTATGAATATTATATACATAAACACTTTGCTTATGTTACCATTGTATGCATATGTTATCCTTTTTTTAATTTTTGTTTCTTATATTTTTTGTTATTAATTTTTTTTTATTTGTTCATTTAGTTATTAAACTGCAACTTCATTACGTTTACGACAATTAAAGAATTAACATTAAGTGTAGATATCAAATTAATGGTATCAAATTAATAGTGTGTGTTTATTCTTAGCTCGTAAACAGATATAACTGAAAAAGTATTTCAAATGTTCTTATTAAATCGTTTTTCATACTTTTGTGGCTACTTTCTGTATTTTGTTTCTTCACATTCCACAGGGGGTATATTCTGTGGCATGGATCACAACGTCCTGATGGAGTCCATGAACACAGAACCAGCTGGAAGAATTCACATGTGGCCAGATCGTCAAGTGACCGACCCGGATCAGAAGTAGTCCCCCGCATTTTGACCATATCATATGTGACTATGTTACAGTGAACCTGCCTATTCCGTTAATTCGTGTATTGACTAAAATATTTAGGCCCGCCAATGGACGCATTGCTGAATTAGTTCAATAATTGAAACGAAATTATTCTAATTCTATTCTAACATTCTTAAATATTGCCCCAGACCTGGAAATTTTATGAACTGTTTCTTAATAAATAAAAAAATGAAACAAGAGCACCAGTTTGTTCTATTTGAACTTCTTTGCTCTTCCTTCTGAATCGTATAATTTGTTAAAGTTGGTCTCGAAGCATCGTTTTCCCCCTACTATGACTTCAAAGCATTCGAATTAGTAGCATGGTAAAATGTTCAAACTTATTTTATGCATCATATGTTTTCCAAAAACTACATTTGTTAAATGTGCTTTAGAACCACCATGTTCCCACTATTATAACATAAAACATAACATTAGACTTAGCGTGGGGAAATACCATTCCTTCTCAAATTTATCGATCGTTCCCACGCTCTGAAGTAGTGCACTCTGAAATTTATCGATCGTTCCCACGGTCTGTGGTCTTTGATGTTCTCAAATGTATTGATCGTTCTCACGCTCTGAGGTCTTTCATACACTTATTCCTACGCTTTGTGTGTGTGAGTGGTTACTGTAATAGCACCACTGAAATATGACTAATTAAATATTATCAGTGAAAAAAAAGGATAGAAATATGGCTTTGTTAAAAAGAAACAAAAAACAAACAGAAAACAAACAAAAAACAAAAAGTTATGTTTGCCCTAAGGTGGGATCGAACCACCAATCTTCAGCTTACGAGTCCTCTGCTCTGCCAAATGAGCTAACAGGGCTGGTCTTTTGAACGATCTGATAATTACAAACATAGTTAGACTATATGCTGACATAGCAATTACATAGTTCTCACATAGTCATGTAGTCATATGATGTCACATAGTCACATGATGTCACATAATGTCACATGATGTCACAGAGTCATATAAAGTCACATAATGTCACAGTCACATAATCTCACAGAGTCACATAATGTCACATAATGTCACATAATGTCACAGAGTCACATAATGTCACAGTCACATAATGTCACATAATGTCACATAGTGTCACAGAGTCACATAAAGTCGCATAATGTTACATGATGTCACTGTGCCGGACGAGGAAAACTACCGTGGGTTTGGCTGTACATGACGTTTATTTCCCGAACGACACTGTGTTTAGTAAACCTGAAAGGTCACAAACACCAATTTATAACAGCAGAAAAATATTACATCTCATTTGCACACTTTGCATTTGTTTGCATGATGCAAAAAACACAACACAGTACAAATGACAATACATAATAAATGCCGACAGAATAAATACCGACACAATATAATTAAACTAAACTTACCGAGTTTTGCCAGCACTAAGACATAAGAACACGACACTCTGCCATGTTATCAGTTCGGCCACCCACGAGTAAATGGCCGACAACAGAAGAATCATGAATGATGAATCATACCATCAGGCTTGACCAATCAAAGCCCAGTAAACAATTTTCCACCAATCAAAGTCAAGTGCAGTACAAAGTACAAATCGAACAATTGGTTGACCATATTTTATCTACATACATTAATTCTCTACATGGCTCCCCAAATTACAAAGTAATTTCATACACCAGAGAATAGATTAACAAAATAAATTCATAGCATTTAAGTTCATATACCACATGACACTTATAACATTAAAACAACTGTCATAAAGAAAGGCTACCTGGCGGGGGATCCACCCTACTCACTGTTAACATTTTCAACAAGCAATACCAACTTGTTGACTGGTCGTTCTAGACAAACTAACTCCTTTTTCCTACAACCCTTTCTATCAAGCTCAGAACTGCCTACTACAATGTTTGCACTACGAACTTTACCGTCCGCTGACAAATTAACACTACGAACTCGCGCAAGCGACCAGGCATTTCTTGGTACCGAATCGTCTTTCAAAACAACAACGTCGCCGATCTCTAAATTTCGCTGGGGACGGGTCCACTTTGATCTTGATTGTAGACTATGAACATACTCGCACTTCCACCTAGACCAAAATTGATTGACTAAATACTGCACGCGCCTCCATCGTTTAATGGAGTACACATCTTCCTTCTGAAATTCGCCTGGGGGTGACACAACAATTTTGGATTTGGCAGTTAACAAGTGATTTGGGGTAAGAGGCTCCAGGTAATTCGGATCTGAAAGGGGATCAAGAGAAAGGGGGCGACTATTAAGCACTGCTGAAACCTCGGTTAAAAAGGTGCGCAACGAATCATCATCCAACTGCTCGCCGTGTTGAAACATCAAAGTGTTCAGGATGCTACGGACCGACCGAATGAGGCGTTCCCAAACACCAGACATGTGAGACGCAGTAGGCGGATTGGTTTTGAACTCAAATACGCAGTTATTTTCCTCAAGAAAAGCTTTCACAGATGGATTACTCATGTGACTCAAAGCCTTTATAAACTCACGTTCAGCCCCAACAAAGTTTGTTCCTTGATCACATCGAAGAAGGGTAATTGGACCTCTCAAAGCTATGAATCTTCTTAACGCATTAATAAAAGAACTAGTGGAGAGGGAATTCACTACCTCCAGGTGAACCGCGCGGGACGCCAAACATGTGAAGATACACCCCCAACGCTTCAACTCTTTACGACCTTCACGAATGCAAAACGGACCAAACAGATCGACACCACAATACGTAAATGCTGGTTCAGGTTGAATCCTATCCACAGGTAAATTTGCCATTTTCTGATAAAGTGGAGCAGCTCGAAGCTTCCTACAGGTGATGCAATGAAAAATATGTCGAGCAACTAATTCCCTAACACCCAAGATCCAAAAACCGTTCGACCGTATCTCATTGAGAGTTAGAACTTTTCCTTGATGTAATACCCTTTTGTGAAAATGATCCACAAGCAACCGCGCTACATGCGAACCCTTTGGAACTACTATTGGATGTACGACAGGTTCACACAACTGAGACATTACTAGGCGACCACCAACTTTGATCACATCGTTGGCAATAAAGCAGTCCAACTTGCTTAAAGGACTGGCAAGCTTGACTGGTTTAGATTGCGACAAGGCCTTTAATTCATCTGGGAAGAACGAACGCTGTGTGACTTTCAGCAACACTTGCTCTGCTGCATGCAAAGCAGTCACACCAACCGAGTCGTATACAGAGATAGAGCTCCTTGTCGTGACAGAACTAAACTTCTTTGCCTTAAGAGCGTTGACCAAACAAAGTATCAACGCGACGATCTTCTTGAGACGGCGCCAAGTAGAAATATGTGCAAATCTATCCAAGTTAAAAACTATTGATGCTTTTGTAGCAAGAATCTTGACGCTCTTCACCTCTGGGTCTGTGTCGCTAACAGAACAGTCAGGAACTTTCCCGCAAACTAAAGGCAAATCTGGGTGAGACAAAAACTCGGGACCATAAAACCAACGAGAAGAGCAAAGTTCACCAGGTAAACACCCTCTGGACGCGAGGTCGGCCACATTTAAATCTCCAGAAACGTGATGCCACTGATCTACATTTGTGTGTGAATGGATAAGTCCAACTCTATTCGCTACGAACACATGAAATCTTCTTGCCATATTTTTAATGTAGCCAAGTACGACTCTACTATCAGTCCAAAAAAAGTGTCTCATTTTGAACTCGAGCTCAGATTCAATTACATTTGCAACCTTTACAGCTAAAACAGCAGCAGTCAACTCTAAGCGAGGGATGGTGATAGGCCTTACCGGGGCCACCCTAGACTTGGCCATTACGAAGGATACATGAACCTTTCCCTCCACATCAACTACTCTCAAATAGCTGCAACAACCGTAACCCGACGAAGACGCATCGCAAAAGTGATGTAATTGAATCTCACTCCGAATACAATTCTCCGCCAAAAGACAACGAGGAACCGAAACTCTTTCTAATTCCGGGAAACTCTCTAACCATTCGGTACAACTTGACCGAATCACTAACGGAACCGGTTCGTCCCAGTCAACACCTGCGATACAAAGTTGTTGAAGAATTTGTTTCCCACGCAAAGTAAACGGCGCTAAGAAACCCAACGGGTCATACAAACCGGCAACTGTTGACAATAAACCTCTTCGTGTCATCGGCCGACCTTTTGAAGCCACTTGAAACTGAAACGTATCCGACTGTACATGCCACTGGACGCCCAGTGCACGTTCAATTGGAAGTGTATCAAACCGGAGATCTAGATGCTCCGAAGCCAGTCTCTTCTCTGGTGAGACAGACTCCAAAACCTTAGCCGAGTTTGAAACAAACTTATGCAGCGTCAGGCTGGCACGCGAACACATTTCGCTTGTCTTACAAATAAGACGAACGGCTTCATCTGGATTTGACACACTCTTCAGACCGTCATCAACATAGAAGTTCTTTCTCAAAAAGTTGCTAGCATCAGAACCAAACTCTAATTCGAAATCATCAGCTACTTGACGCAATCCAAAGTTACTACATGAAGGGGAGGAGCGAAGACCAAATGTGTGCACATCCATGGCATACACACATGGCTCCCTAGACAAATCACCAAAGGGCCACCAAAGAAAACACATATAAAACCTATCACCTTTGGGAACTCGAAATTGATAATACATTTTGATGATGTCACAGCTGAATGCAATAGTATCCTGACGGAATCTCAATAAAACACCGAGAAGGGAATTGGTCAAATCTGGACCCTGAAGTAAACAGTCGTTCAATGAAGAGCCCATAAACTTTGCACTGCAGTCAAATACCACACGCAATTTATCTCTTGAATTGATAACACCATGATGAGGCAAGAACCAAATAGCCTTTTGAACATCGGAGTCGGACACCTTACTTGCATAACCGTTTTCAATAATTTCACTAATGAACGCGACATATTTACTCTTGTATGCTGGATCGCGTTCCAATTTTCGCCTCAGCTGAAGCAATCTCTTTTCGGCAACAATGCGATTGTTTTGCAGAGGCGGAAATTCCCTTTTAAAGGGAAGAGGCATGACGTAATGATGGTTCTCATCCATTGAAATGTTTGACTTCATCAAGTGGATAAACCTCTTATCCTCACACGAAAGACCTACGCCTTGCGAAACATCCTTGAAGTCCGCTTCAAGCACTTGTAAAACTTCTCTTGGTGTTACTAATTCCTTAGCAGAAGTACGAAAGGTCACCTGATTCACCTTTGACTCGGATACCTCATAAGCCACAATACGATGGCTAAAACCATGACCGGACGAGGAATTGCAATCAACCAACCCGACTATTCCCCAACCTAAGTCAGTACGCTGAGCAAAAGGACCAGATTGAACAGCCACAACCTCTCTAGGAATTAAAGCTTTGCTACAATTGTAGCCAATAAGAAGACCGATCTCAGCAGTTTCAGACACAGGCATAAGCTTAGACTTTATTTTGCTCAAATGAGGCCACCTATCGGCCATTTCGGCAGTAGGTATGTGTGAACGATTGCAAGGCATGATTGGTCTGGAATACAACGAAGGCAATTGTATTTTCTTTGACGAGTCATATGCCCTAACAGTAAAACCACTCACGCGTTTGCACTGAACGTCTTTGTTTTCAGCAAACATTGTCGACAAAGATAAGCTAACATCAGTACCATCTACACCCATGGCCTGTCTAGTGCTTTCCAAAACAAACGATGTATCTGACTGGGTATCGAGCATGGCATATACTAACCTCTCCTTATTTGGTTGAGAAGAATGTGACAAAAAGACAGGAACAATCATGGAACTGAGGCATTTGCTCTTACTGGATGTGGCACTAGACAGAGACTGAGCGGTAACACAACCAGACTCTGGGAAACCTGAGTCGCCAATGAATTGCGACTGAACCGTAGATTGACTCTGAGGGACAAACTCTTGTGCATCTACCTTCATTGTAGAAGCTCCCTGTAACCTTTTTTGTTCATTTCGATAAGCAATTACGCATTCATGAAGACACGTTGGATGATTCCTTTGACAAACAGTACACTTCGCCCTGTTCCTGCACTTCTTGTTGACATGACCAGCTACCAAACAACCGCGACAAAGTTTCTTCGCCATAATGAACGTATTCTTATCAGCAACTGAAAATTTTGCAAATTCGCCACATTTGATCAGAGGATGTGACTTTGAACAACAGACACAACTGGCCTTGGAATCTGACACAAGATCTTTAGAACCAACTGCATGCGAAGTACTCTTCTTTCCTGAGACATTTGAAGACTTCAGACGCGAAGCGTCTAACCTTGAACTATCTTCTCTGTTTAGACAAGTGTGCGGTTCGTTCGCTATTTCAGCCTCTTTGACAATGAACCGCACGAAAACCGAGAAAGATGGGAAGTTATCATGCTCAGATTGGAATTCTGACACTTTACGTCTCCATCTCTGCACAAGCCAGTCGGGTAGTTTAAGCAAGAGCCTTCGATTTTCCCTAGGATCGTTTAGAAATTGAAGGCCTGGAACTGAAGCCATGCACGATTAACACTGATGCAGATAATCTGCAAACCTTCTTAAACCTTGGGCATCTTTGCCATGAATCTTAGGAAAACTGTCGATTTTGTCGCGCATTCGCTCTCCAATAACAAAGCTGTTACCAAATCTTTTATCCAAATCACGTAAAGCCAGCTCGTATGCACTACCACTGTCCATAAACAGGTAACATTCAACGCACTCCTTAGCTTCCCCACCTAAATATCGGCTCAGGTAATACAGCCTTTCATTTTCTGGGACATCGTGGCTAGAAATAAGAGTTTCAAAAGATCGCCTCCAACTTTGATATTGTAAGACATTACCGGTAAAGACGTCTGGTTCAGGCGGAGGTAATCTTGCCAAGGACAGCTGATTGCACAAATTACTTAGCAACTCATTTGTGATTAAACTTTCACTACCACAGAATGGTTTGGTTTCAGGTAAAGGAGAACCCTGGTCAACATCCGACTGATCCCTTAGACCACCATGCAACTTAGCATCTTTCATTTCAAGCAATCGGTTTTCATCAATCAATTTCATAACCCTTTGGTTGATACTCTTGAAAAGTAATTCGCCACTTTCTTCAATGGCTTCAAAGCGCTGGACTAGAGCTTCAGACAGCTCATCACCTGCTAACGCAACTAAATGTTCGTATTTCATTTCGAACTCATCGTACTCTTGCATTAAGTTATCTCGAGCTGAACGAATACGTTCAACATCCAAAGCTTCACTCATAAAAGCCTCAACGTGACGAAAGGAACGTTTCATCTTGCGTGCAAACGCATCCAACTCCTTTGACCGTACGGAAATCTCATATAACCTTCCCTTTTCTGTCTGACCTTTGGAACGTCCACTACTCCTTGGACCACTAGCATCATCAAGAGCAACAGCACCTTGCTCTTCAGCACTAGGATCAGCCATAGCTTGATCCGATTTGGGCTTCACCTCCTCAACCTTAGTTGACATTGTACTAACTTCTGAGACAAATTAAATCTCGAAGAACACCAGCTTAGTAAAATTAAAATCAAAAGACTGTTTAATCAAAAGCCAGTAGATTACCTTACCTTATAACACAGCCGTATTTCAATATAAGAAACAACCTAACCTAGTATAACCTTATGTACTTAGATAGAAAGCTTACCTAATATAAACTTATGTAACTATTCATCAACAAGATACCGGAAGCAACGACCGCCGAGAGATGTCCAAGAGGGAATGGTAAAAATGACCAAAGATTAACAATGACAAGGTAAAACAAGCAACAATATAATCCAACACCAACAAAGACCACAAGGATGTTGGTTGAAACCACTGTTCCCAAGGCAAGAAATCGTAGAACAGAATTAAACATTTGCAACTATTAGCACAACAAGCTGATACAACCAAAACGAGTCAACAGCAACAGCAATCCTCAATGACAATAAGGAATACAAACTGTTGACACAAATAAGCGTTCCTGCAAAACGTGTCAACAGTAACTTCAAAGAACAATAAGGAACACAACCTATTGACATAACTATGTGTTCCTACCAAACATGTGTTAACAGTAGCACCAATATCCTCAAACAACAAGGAGGAACAGAAACTGTTGACACAATGAACAATGTTCCTATCAAACCCAACAGAGCAGCAGTTGGAAACGAACAACATCAACAGCATAATAAAATATCACAGTGTTGATGACTCAAACCATGAAGAAAAATTAACGAAAGGCAAGAATGCAAATCTCCAATCACAAAACAACGAGCTTGGTATATTCAACAATAAATGCAAAACCAACAAATAATTCCGCCGAAGTCCAGGATAAATAAAACAAAACTCAGTTCAAACAAGATTAGCCAGCGACAAAGAATCGAGTTGCTAAAGAACTGAGTAAATGATTTGGTATAAGTATTACTCAAGTGAAATATTGGTTCAATGTTGGTTAAGTAATGAAATAAGTTTGGTTGACGTAGCTGCATTTTACAAAATTATTGAATCCTGAACAACTAGAACAACTAGACAAGTTATTTTAAGTATAAAACAGTAGACACCCTTCAGCACTATTTCCAGTTCAGATTAGAGCAAATTATCTTAACATACTAAAATAACATAAAACAAAGCTGTATTTAAGTCGCCGATGCCCAAAAATTATTGATAGAGCAATAAAACTTGTACTCACAAGTCGAGGTGTACTCACACCGTATTTAACAACAGACATACACTAGGATAACAATTTGGATCACAGAACATTTTTATATTAAAGTACAACCCTTCTTTTTTAAATTCTAACATGCAACATTAACACAACAAATATTTGAAATAAATTTTCTGAAGTGTATATTTAACAATTGGAAAAGCGGTCTAGTTAAGGAAAAAAAAAAAAAAAAAAAAAAAATAACACAAGTGTATGTTTTAGATGAACTACAAAACGGTCTAGTTGAAATAAAATTTAAATAACAAAAATTAATAAACATTAAATTTCATAATCTTTCTACCATAACACGAGCCCAAAAAATTTCTGATCTTGATAAATGTTTGAGCAATTTGACCTTTTAATTTAAAAACACGCCATGACCATAAGAATTCGGCAACCATTTTACTTGAAAGAACGTCACGCGAAACCAAAATAGTAAATACAATTCTACCAACAGATCAGTTGAATACAAAATTTCACACCAGAAAACTCAAGTCAACAAATTTCATACCAGAATATCATGTCAGAAATTTCGAACCAACAAATTTCGGCAATTACAGCAATATGAAAGGCAATTTAGAAGTGCCACTGGAATTCAAACTAAAAGTGCGGCAAAAAAAACCGAAATACAACCAATTAATTTAGAAAAGCAGTTTTGACCTCATTGCGATTAAACAACGCACATATTAAGATGATACCTAGGAAGCTCATCTAACAAAAAATCACAAGGCTCACACATGAAGCACATGAAGCGAAACAGCTGTTTAGAGTGTTTAATTGTGTACCTTTCGAATGAATACGTAACAAAGTACACAGCAGAGTAATACTAGGACTGAGCTAAATAAATGAACACACATAGATCTGGTGTAAATGAAGTCATCAAAACAACTTACATGGATAAAATTTTCTAAATATATTTAGTCGGTTGGAAAGTTTAATATACCTTTTAGGATCTGATCAATTTTGAGAGGTGTATTTTTCGAAACAACATGATAAACAGCAGTTGAAAATAGGATATTTTTTTTACCGAATGGAAGGTGAGTCTCAACGAAAATAATGGCAAATCGTGCATGTTTTTTTTTTTTTTTAAATAAAAAATTCAGTGAGCGAGCCTGGGCGGATTTGTGGAGCAATATTTATTCAATGACAATCTTATCACCGGGGGGGGGGGGGGGGGGCTGGTTGAAAGTGTGAAGGGTTTACTAAGATAAATCTCAAAAGGTACGGGCCAAACCGGGAATATGAGGAAGGGCTAGTATTGCAACGAACCTTTATGGGCAAACAACAGATAAACTGTTTCGAAGGGCAAAGGATTGACACCACATAGAAAGGACCGGCCAGAAAATGGCCTTGGTTTTAGCGCTCTAGAGGCATTATTAAAGGAGTTACAAGCGTGTGAAGTTTTCAACGTATTACAGACCAAGGGGAACAAAAAAGGTCTGGCTCAGTGTGAACTTGCATAAGCTAACGCACGCATCTATTTCTTTCTACCCACAATGCAACACAATTTCCAAAAAAGGGCATAAGACGGTCAAAAAGATTTACACTGGCAGAAAATTTTTATCACAACTCATCAAATTTCAGAAATTAAATAAAACTTTTCGGAAACTGCACACCATTTTTCAGTAACCATATGCCATTTTTCAGTAACCATATGCCATTTTTTCAGAAACCATACGCCATTTCTCAGAAACCAGCCAGTGATTAGAAGATGATACATGAATTTAGAATGGTCAACGAACTTAAAACAAAACTGCAAAGAACGCGGCACAAAAATCAATATTTCAGTGGGCTTGTTTGTACAGTGCCAGCAGAGAATGAGAGCTTCTCAAGGCCGTAGCCATGACAGCAACAGATAAAAACTACACAATAACTGGCAAGGCGCTGACCAAAGCAAATGATTGATAAATTTAAAATCGCGATAACTCCGTTATTTTGCATCGTAGCGGCCTGAAAATGGTCGCAAATGAAAGCCTGTAAACAGCACTTTAATACACATATCTTGGTACGAACACTTTTAAATGCTTTAAACGAGAAAATACTCACAAAATGAACTACACAAAACTCCACACAACTCTGCCAAATGGCCGGCAAGGCTTTCACAAATCCCGAACACATTTCTATCGAAATTTAACGCATAAGATACACATATTGAGTTGAGAAAAGATAAAAAGGGAGGGGGTTGGTACAAGGAAAAAAAGCAAAGGAAACATAGTGGCTAATGTTTAGGAAAGCTTACCAAAAAGAACATTTATTTTAATTAGTGAACGTACGGAGGTGGCAGGTTGCCGCCAAAAAATAACAATAGATTCTTTCAACAGCAGTTACATATGGTCGAAGTGTATATGTTTGTGGGGGGGAGGGGAAGATATACAATCACAGATCTAAATATCAAACATTTCAACAAACTGATGACCGAAAAGGATGGGGTGGTGGTTTTTATTATTATTTTTCCCTTTTTTTTTAGCAATCAACTTTAACGACAACTCCCAGTTTTACAGTGACAGGGAAGGGAAGAAGTGGCGGTGACATGGAGGGGCGGATTTTAGCATAGAATTTTAACCCATAATATTACATTTTGAACTCACAGAACAGTTTAAACTTAAAAAAAAAGTGAAACTCTGCTATCTGAAGGCTTCGAGAGTTCCCTTTTTTTTAATTTCACTAACCGTTTCTGGTATTCTTTTCGGTGGGTGACGTGTCGAAAGTCTTGCAAAAGTATCAGAAGGCTAGTCAGCGTGGTTACTGACTAACGTGGCGGCGTGAAAGTCTGTTGAAACGCGTCAGTGTCGTAACTGACTAGTGCAGAAGCACATACGAAGCCGAAAGTCTGTTGGCGTGAACCAAAAACACACTTGAGTACTGCAAAAGGGGTCGAGCATCTGGACATCACACCTCGACATCTGAAAATCACTGCGGGGAGAGAGGTGGCGGTGGAAATCGTTGCCTCGTCATCTTGACATCTCTCGGCGGTGCTGTGCCGGCATGAACTTTAGCCCGCCATGTCCTCACGAGCTGGCAAACTCGGTTTACTGTGCCGGACGAGGAAAACTACCGTGGGTTTGGCTGTACATGACGTTTATTTCCCGAACGACACTGTGTTTAGTAAACCTGAAAGGTCACAAACACCAATTTATAACAGCAGAAAAATATTACATCTCATTTGCACACTTTGCATTTGTTTACATGATGCAAAAAACACAACACAGTACAAATGACAATACATAATAAATGCCGACAGAATAAATACCGACACAATATAATTAAACTAAACTTACCGAGTTTTGCCAGCACTAAGACATAAGAACACGACACTCTGCCATGTTATCAGTTCGGCCACCCACGAGTAAATGGCCGACAACAGAAGAATCATGAATGATGAATCATACCATCAGGCTTGACCAATCAAAGCCCAGTAAACAATTTTCCACCAATCAAAGTCAAGTGCAGTACAAAGTACAAATCGAACAATTGGTTGACCATATTTTATCTACATACATTAATTCTCTACAGTCACAGAGTCACATAATGTCACATGATGTTACATAGTCACAAAAAAGTCACTTACCATGTGTATTCCAACCAATCTTTCACTTCCTTTCCAAAGAATAGCCAATCTTTTACTCCTATGTGTATTCCAGTCAATCCTTCACTTGTTCTCCATGTATATCCAACAACAGCAAGCGCAACTGTTTTCACTTCCTTTTTTCCATGTGCATCCAACAACAGCCACAGCAAGAATGGAACACTTGTGCGCACACAATGTGCTCTTAAAGGGTGTTGAATCACATCCTGGGGGGAGGTCCTCACATTGAGAACCCGGGGGGTCCTCACATGATAGACAGATGGTGGAAGTCCTCATATAAAGGACCCCGGGGGAGGTCCTCACATGATAGACAGATGGTGGAAGTCCTCACATGGAGGACCCCGGGGGGAGGTCCTCACATTGAGAACCCTGGGGGTCCTCACATGATAGACAGATGGTCGAAGTCCTCACATGGAGGACCCCGGGGGAGGTCCTCACACTGAGAACTGGGGGTTCCTCACATTGAGAACCCCGGGTGTCCCCATGATATGATAGACAGAAGGTGAAAGTGTTGCCCGAGGGTGGGATCGAACCACCAACCTTCCAACCATGGGTTCGCTTCAAACTTCAAAGTTCCGCCGTTTCGGTACTTTTTGGCGAACCGCGAAAAAAAATAATAGCATTGTAGGTGAACTCTTGGGAAACATCTCTGCGCAACATCTAAGCGATTGGTGAAGAACTGTAGGAGATATAGCATTTTAAAACGGGTTAAAAGGGCACAAAAAGTGCCGCCATTTTGTCAGTTTTTAGTCAATCGTCAAAAAAGTAATAGCCAGGTGGGGGACCACCCAGGGAACATTCCTGCATAATATCAAGACGACTGGAGCAAAACTGTGGGAGGAGTAGCATTTTAAAGAGAAAGTTTAACATACGCACATACGCACATGCGCACATACATTCAAGCCCCCTGTAGTGATACGACTAAGCCAGCCCGACAAAGTCGGCTGGGTTAAAAATTGAAGATTTAGCGGACACTACCAGCGGATAAAACGGAACGGGGCTAGCGGAAAAACCAGGACGAGCAGACACTTTGGAACAGGATTAGCGGACATTACGGAACGAGCGGATACTTTGGAACAGGATTAGCGGACATTACGGAACGAGCGGATACTTTGGAACAGGGTTAGCGGACATTACGGAACGAGCGGATACTTTGGAACAGGGTTAGCGGACATTTTGGAACAGTTTGTAATTAGCGGACATTTCGGTACAGCGGACAAAACAGAACGGAACAGACGTTGCAGACGAAGAGAAAATCTTAATTGAGATTTTTTCCGACATCTTTTTTTTTTTTTTTCGTTGTCATTTCAGACATAGCCGGTACATATTTAACAATATTCAGTCAAAACTGATAGTTACTGATAATTAAGGCAAATGACATTTTGTTGTTGTTGTTGTTGTTGTTGTTGTTGTTATTGTTGTTGTTGTTGTTGTTGTTGTTTCTGATGCAATAATCATGTACTAAGAAAATTTTTAATCTTAATTTAGAATTACCTTATAGACAACGACAATAGTATGGTCATCCTTAGTTACAGCACCTCTACCCGTGCACCATCCGGTCACACAGGATACGTATGAATTTGACATCCATGAATATTTTTCAAAGGCAGGTGGGGAAAAAAACGTGCATGCCCTTTCTACATATATCTGTTTATTAGGTTTTATTGGGTTGTTAATCTGGCGTCTTTACTTGAGCGCTAGTGAAATTCTGATATTTACTCATGTTGGTCTGCTATAACAGTCACCCGACATAGCTACCATTTCCGGTGAGCGATAACGGAGGTTTTTTTTTTTTATTTTTTTTATTTTTTTTTTTTTTTATTTTTTTTTTTTTTTTTGCTGTATGCGATGCCGCTTTACACCGTTGCACCAAAGACGTTAATTAGACGTTAGAGAAAGTGGTGTTTTAGTTGCGACTTAAATATATAAATTGCGCTGCAACAGAACTTGTTACAAGAACATTTTAATGATCGCGAGAAAGAAATAAAATTTACAACCTGTACAGGTTTTGATTTTTAGACGAACATACCGCCAATATGAATGAACCGCGCAGTGTCCAAATCCAATACAGATTACACAAGTCCATACCCGAACACTCGCGTAACGTCGGGCCGACGTCGGAACGGTATAAACCAGGTCGGAAAACGTCGGCATCGGCTTCGATGCATCGGTAATGCATCGGTTATAGGTTGGCAATAGTCGAATTTCCATTTTTTTCTCATTCGTCGGAAGTGCATCGGTTACCGACGTTGGCCCGATGATTATTTTCCTCAGTTTAATAGATGTTGGCAAATATTCATCGGGCCGACATCTTTTTCCGACGAACTTCCGACCAATTGGGAATTTTTTTTGCTAAAAATATTATATTCATATATTACACGTATTTCTCAATACATATATTATACATATATTTTTATGCATTGGTTATACGTTGGAAATAGATTAACTTCCGACCAATGGTAAAAAAAAATGAAACGGATATTGCATACGTATATTCGACGTATTTAGTTATACGTACATTATACATATATTTGTATATGTTGGCCCAACGTCTGACATAGACGTACTTCCGACGGAACAAAACTTAATTGTTTTTGAAAAAGATATTACTGATGTATAACCGACGGATTACAATAATCGTATAATATACAAATATATCACTGCATCGGCTATACGTCGGAAATATACCGAATTCCGACGAAAACTAATGTTTTTATTTGAGATATTACAAGCATGTAATGTGCGTATAAAAATATACGCATATTATACATATAGTTATATTTGTCGGTGAAACGTTGGAAATATACCCATTTCCAATGGATCTCTAAATTTGTGTATTTCACGCATAACTTGAAATGAAAACTATATATATATATATATATATATATATATATATATATATATATATATATATATATATATATATATATATATATATATGTGTATATATATATTGCGTTGTGTACGAGTGCTCCACATATTCCACAGCGTCGGAAAAAAGATGCCGATATTGCCAACGCGTATTATGCGCATTTTCTTAAACGTCTATAAAACGCATATTTTCCTATGTATAAACGACGTCGGAAATACATCGGAAAAAAGATGCCGATATTGCAATTGTATATTATACGTATTTTTTATAAGTCTATAAAACGCATATTTTCCGATGCTTATTCGGCGTCGGAAATTTATCGATTGACGTTTTGTAGGGGACATTATGAAGAATCAATAGGGGTGCATTATGAATATACTTGAAAATTATCATTTGCCTCAATAAACTAGCCCCAGCCGCCGTGGAGTAGATGTATGTTCCGCGCCTAGGATGCAAGAGGTCCCCGGTTCAAACCCGAATAAGTACTAGTGTTCAGTTGCAATATATAGATATGCTATGTTGTATATTGATATGCTATGGTGTATGTATGAATGTGTGAATTATGAATGGTTGGTAAAGGTTCGATGGGTCAGTTAAGGTTAGAAACGATTTTTTTACGTATAAAAATCATCGGAAGTTCGTCGGAAATGCATCGGAATATAAACGTATAACCGACGTATAGCCGACGGTTGGTATCCGACGTCGAAGAGTTTGTAGGGATATTTCCGACGGTGGCCCGACGTATTAAAGATATATCGGCCCGATGTATATCCGATGTACGAAGCCGCTATATCTATTATGCGTCGGGCCATAGTTAATCCTATGTGCAACCGATACATCGGCCGACGAAGTTGCCGATATTGCCGATCTAGTATAGATGTATTTTAGACGTTACGCGAGTGTTCGGGTAGTCTATTGCTATTATAACGCAACCGCATGATCAGACCTAAGATAGTCACACGGACCGGAACTCCTTTTCCCTCTCAGATACTTCCAGGTACTGTGTGGTCGTCACTTGTGCATCGCATAGCAACGTAAATTATGCCAAAAAAAAAAAAAGAAGGTTTCGATACAAAGTCCTCGTCAACGTCAGCGTTGGGTCATGACGTTTGTGTGACTTCGTCTTGATTTTTAAGTTCAATTCCTTGGCAAACGTTGATTAGACGCTGGACGTAAATTTTGGTTGCAACCAAAAGCAACGACTGAAAAACCATGTTTTCCCAACGCATATACCACATTGAATAAAAAGACGTTTATAAGACGTTGATATTTGGGCCTACGTCACAATTTCATATTGACGTTTGCTGGACCTTAGGATGTTTACTGGGCACTTGCGGGTGTATCAGTATCAAAAGGCCCTAACGAACGTAGTTGCTAATCGCTCTTAAACATTTCCCACAAACAATCGTTATTGTTTCTAAGTGTTAGCTTTCTTCTTTATATAGGACAGCGGGAGCTTTGTATGATACCGTTTGTATTATTATATTAAAAACCAATAAAAAACCTGTCCATGCATCTTGTTGGACCATTGTTGTAAAATGTAAAGTAAAAGGTACACAGCTGCAAGACAGTTATTCAAACAGCCCGTTCTTCTGCCAAATGCTGTCTTTACCACACTGCCCATTGAAATGTCTGAGTAACATTCGTTTCACCTTAATTGGGGTGTGAGGTGGAGGTTGAGGGGGGGGGGGGTAAAATATATTTGTATATACGGGTGGCAATTTGTCTAATTTAGCCTGTTATCAAATAAATAATACTAATTAAATAAAGATCTGAATTTACCATAATTTATATTTAAAAATATAATGTTTTTTATATTATTTTTGTGATACACCTCTCTGGAAGTGTAATGGGTTTTTCTCTTTTTTTATAGAATACAGTGGGAGACCGATATGCGAAAATGGGACCACATAAAAGTTAGGACAACTCAATATCGTTGTCCAAATATTTTCCATTCTGAAGACCTCCAGAAATAGTACCACCCCGCCACTCCCCTCTACCCACCCCGAAGCATGACCACACCCCGCCCCCCCCCCTCGAAATAGGGCTATTTCAGTTCAACCCCACTTCTGGTCTTGTTACGGGGTTCTGCTGTACCGTCATTTGATATTTCTCATTGTTCTTATTTCTCATTTAAAAACGAGACACGTGTATCTGAAACGTGTACTAATTACGAGCGATTCATGGCTTAAAATATAAATTCGGATTTTAAAAATATCGCCAACATATTGCCAGTTTGGATAAATGAAATTCTAGTTTAGAAAACGAATAAAACCGCCAAAATTAATTAAAAATGAAATACCTTTTATTAATATTTACACTGAGCTTATTTTCAAGTTATGGTAAGTTTTAAATAAATATTATTAAGCAAAAAATAAATATAAAACTATACATTTTTTCATAAATATATATAAAAACTTCATTCGACAATTAATTTGTTGTTCTGAAGATTTAAGAAATAAATAAAGCTTAATGCGACTTTCTTTGTCCTCCATGTATTAAATTAAATTTGAAATTCGTTTTAATTTATTCAAAACTAAAACCCAGTCTTTTGAACATATATGTGCATGTTACAGCATAAGATTGCCATTTGTTGCTGAATAATTAGACCGAGATGTGGAATTATTATTTCGCCCAGAAAAGTAAAAGACTGGTGTGTGGTGAAAATCCAAACAGGCTTCCGTGTATCTGACATCGCACATCCATCTGTTTAACGTCACTAACCCACCCACTCCCCCTCCCCCCACTCGCCGTAAAAAGGTGTTATAATGAACCGCCTTAGAGGTTAGCTGCTGGACAAAAACGCATGTCCCTATGCCAACAAAATTGCAATGCAGCAATCAGCCCCCCAAAGGAATTGTACGCACAACAATCCCTCCTCAGCCCCTGCAGAAAAATACGGAAAATACCTTGTATAATTTTAACCTGTGACATAGCTGGTAAAATATTCATGCTGGGACATACTCAAATACTTTATTTCTTTACTTCTTGTAAGCAAATTCATGTCAAGAAGTGCTGAAATTTAGGTCAAAACAAACAGCAAAGGTGCGGGTCCAGTATTAAGTAATTTCCCAGCAAACTCTTCAATGAAATTTACACCATTATGTTTCCTTATTCTTTCCATGTTGAATTTCAATTAGCAAAATTATTCTGGTAATTTCTCTGATAATTAGAACAAACAATACCAGACACAAATATATAACCCAGTTGGGACCAAATAAGACAAGCATTAGGGGATTAGACAGTTCGAAAAGGAGTGGTCATGGTTGTTGCGACATATTTTAATTTACATCATCTGGAGAACACACAAACAGAGCTGAAACATCGCAAAATCGCGCCATTGCTTGTGCACATTACAAGAGTTATTCATACCGTAAAACCTACGGCTGGGTCTGGAAAATTGTGTCCAGTGTCCAAAATAGACAGTTGGCCGAATTATGCAGATTCTTATTGCATAGAAATCAATGGTAATATGAAGAGAGTGAGATGTTTTTTGCGAGTTAGAGAGTTGCCCATATTATACAGATATGTGCGGAGGAAAGTTTTTCTGCACTGTTCATTGAGGTATTAATTGATTGATTTCCGGTATGCTATTAGGCTGCCGTGCCGATAGCTGTAGTGCGTCAAGTGAGGGACAATGCTCAGCAGACGACATCACAGAAGCAGACGACAACCTACCGAAAGTTTGCCGCGGCTCCGAAAACGAGGCCAAATGCAAGGGTAAGGGGCTCTTCCTAAAAGGGAGCATATCCATAAACAAGTTGTCTATACAGGGAAGGTCGCCCATAAGCAAGGGGTCGTCCATAAACAAGGTTCGTCCAAGGACAAGGGGTCGTCCATAAACGAGGGGTCTTCCATAAACAAAGGGTCGTCCATAAAAAAGGGGTCGTTCATAAACAAGGTCGGGGTTGTCCATAAACGAGGGGCCGTCCATAAACAAGGGGTCATCCATAAACAAGGGGTCGTCCATAAACAAGGGGTCATCCATAAACGAGGGATCGTCCATAAACGGGTTGTCGTCCATAAACAAAGGGTCGTCCATAAAAAAGGGGTCGTCCATAAACAAGGCAGGGGTCGTCCATAAACAAGGAGTCTTCCATAAACAAAGGGTCGTCCAAGGACAAGGGGTCGTCCATAAACAAAGGGTCGTCCTTGGACAAGGGGTCGTTCATAAACAAGGGGTCCTCCGTAAACAAGGGGTCGTCCATAAACGAGGGGTCGACCATGGACAATGACCATTCATAAGGAGAGGGTTGTCCAAAAGGAGAGGGCCGCCAGCAAACAAGGACTGTCCACAAACAGGGACTAACCGTAACAAAGGATAGTCCATAAATTGGGCACGCAAATAAATAATATTTCTGATTCTATTCGTCCATTTGATTCTGTTTGCCCATTGGCTGTAATATTAACTTCTCCGCCAACCCAAGAACTGCCGCCACCCCAAGATTATCCTACAAATATGTGAATATGTACTTTGAGAATAGTCCCAAATATACCACGTGATATGATTACCAGTGACTGTTCAGGAAGTGTTCGGTACATATTAGAGACCTTTTCCTAGAAGTTAACTCCTCACATTTTACGTCTGAGAAGAGTAAAGTGAAAAGTAAAATTATTGGCAAAATTGCTTTGCAAGAAGTAAAATTTGGTTTCAATAAAACAAGTAAATGTTCATCATCTTTTTAAAAAGGAACATGAATAAGATAATACTGCTTTCTTATTTCAAATGTGAGATAATTAGACTCAGCTACCCAAGCTCTAGATATGAATCTGTGTTTTGTTCAGTTGAAAGAAAGCAGATGCACACAAATACATGAAAGATCCTTTACCGGAATTTACAGCCATAATTTTCTAATTCAAATGCGAATAAAACATTCAAAATGTTTATAAGGGATTAAACAACATGATTAATTACACCAAGGTACGAAATAATCAATTGTATAAGAGCATATAATTCGAGAAGTAATGTTTACTTCTGAATCATGTTTGCCTCGTAAAAACTTTTAAAGAAAAACGTTTTATTTTGCACACGGCACACACAAGAAGTAAAACGGGACGCAGACTTAGAAGTTATGAATATTGAAAATGCGTAGTGTTGCTACAGAACAAAGATCCTAAATGTGCACACCACCATCATCTCCCTCCCGATGCCAACCACCAAAATACAGACTCCCCCCCCCCCCCTCCCCCGTATAATTAGCCACCGGTGGAGGAGAGGAGCACCCACATACAGACTGGTTACCATTAGCGTCCACGTTTTTTTTTTTTTTTTTTTTTTTTTTTTTTTTTTTTTTTGAATGCCTCAACAGTGCTTCGGAGTGTTAATTCTGGAATAACAGACACCTCTTTTTCAACCAAACATCGAGTACAATTTCGAACCAGCAACCCCGTTTGTGGGAAATGCGGAATACTAAATGAAAAATACCCCTCCGCCTTTTTCTTTATTTTACCAAAATAGGCACTGGTCGTGACCTTACAATGACAACTTTTCCCTTGTTTTTGGACGCAAAATGTAGAAAACATAATACCATGTGTACAACCCCTCTCTTATTATCTTCAGCCCCGCCATCCCCCCTCCCCCTCCCCCCACCTACCCCATCCAGCCCTCTTGCCCACAAACCCCAAAAAAAAGAAAATGCTCTCTTAAATACTCAAAAAAAAATGATAGTGGACATTTTCTGTTCAACTTTATTGGTATATTATAGATTATAGATTATTGAACTGTTGATCACTTGCAGACAGTTACAAGCTTTTCAAAATGCACGATAAAAACGATGACGGCGCAATAACAGCACCGGAAGTGGAACACCTGACCACTTCCGCAACGAGTGGATGGCTCAGGGACTTCTCTCCCAGCGATCTAATAGAGCATGCTGATGCTAACCGTACGTCTATACTGTTCTTCCTTTCTTTTGTTTTAGTTTTTATTTACATATATTTTATACTTTGTGGGTCTTTTTTTAGTAAGTGTTTATTGCTGGAGGTTCTTATAGAGTTGCTTTTTTTAATTGCAAAGTAGTTGCGTAGAAAAAGTGTTTCATTTTAAAGTCAGAACTGTAAAGAACAGAAAACCAGAATAAAGCTACTAGTGTGAATTAAGGGACCATTTTAAGGGATGATATTATAGAAGGGGGAACAAGAGTTCTACAACAACACCTCTCGGCAGCTAGAGCTCTACAACAGCCAATCATTGTGACATCATCAATCATGTGACCCACTTATACAATCTATCTATCATATGTCAATCATCGTGATGTCAGACCCCCATAGGCAGCAACAGCTCTACCACTGTCACTCATTGAGCCTCTGTCAATCATCATGACGTCAGACATCCCTCCCCCATCACCCTTCCTTATAAGGACAGTGTGTGTATGTGCAAGACGAAGTGTCAGTGTTGTTGTTGTTG
>OX457030.1:0-320279 GCA_949752745.1 Protula sp. h YS-2021
CGGTATGTTTTTAAAGTCTTTCCACACTTCAGGTTTAAACTGATAAGCAGAACATCTCCGAGAACCCATCATCACTTCATTCCTCTCATTGACTTTAAGGTAAACACCATCGTTTAACATGAGTGCATTCATGATGGGGGGTTACCTGGTTATGCGTTGTCGTCTTGTCTGCGAAGCCTTTTATCCACTTCTTTCACCTGCTTCTTCAACATTTTCCATTCAGGTATGGTCAGCAAGATACCCTTTTTCGTAGGACGGTTCCTTCCAGTCCCCTCATCTCTGAGGTACTTGCGAATGTTCACCACACCTTCATTGCTTTGTTTCATAATCTTGATATACTTTCCATTGCCTAGAGAAAGCATTCCATCCCACGACTGTGGTGGTGGTGGTGCCGCCGTCGCCGTCTCCACTTTTAATTTCTTGATAGTGGTGGTGGTGGTGGTGGCGGTGGTGGGATTGTTCACGTTCAAGTCTTTCACCGTATCTGCTAGAGTATCCATATCCGTTGTTGTTGCAGATCTCTTCATGTTCACACCCTCAACTCACTCTCACTCTCAACTCACTCTGAAGTTGTGGTGAGAGTCCCCCCCTTTTATACTGTTGCTGCCGCCGCCGCCCTGGCTGCTGCCGCCGCCCTGGCTGCTGCGGCCGCCCTGGCTGCCGCCCTGGCTGCCGCCCTGGCTGCCGCCCTGGCTGCCACCCTGGCTGCCGCTGCTGCGGTCTTGTAATGCCCATGCGCCAAAGTGGAATAGCCATCATTCAACACGTATCGCTTATCATCAAAGGGGGAGAGAGCTACTTTCCTCAACTTCTCCGAGAAAATCTGGTGGTCATGGCTTCGAATGGTGTGTCCTGTCACCATCATCTGCGTTTGGTTGAACAAACTGTCTTTATACTGCTCATGTTTTATCCGTCTTTGACACGCGTAAGTGATACCTTTAGCCGTATGTTTTTCTTTCCCACCATACATCATGCTGTACATTTTCGGCCGAAGTCCAACAAACTCTTCAATGGGAATGCCCGCCGTCTCATCTTTCATTTTCCCAAGCACTTTCTTGTTCACGTTGGAATGCAGGAAATGATTGGGGAGATAGTCACTTGTGTCGAACAAGTCGGCATCTTCCTGCATATCCTTGTAGATATCATCCGTTTCTATGTCGTAACATAGACTGTCGGTGTCGCTGAACAACAACTTGGCGTCGGGATACTTGGCCATGATGTAGTTGTAATGAAAGTCAAACATGAGCACTTTGCTGAGGTCGAGAATGGTGAAGCCGACTTGAATGGGCTTATCCAGAAGCAAATCCACTTTGTGTAAATGTAGCGGTCAAATCTTCGTTGAAAATTCTAATTGGTGGAATGACGGTTTGGCTACAACTTTCTTGAACCGCTTTTCCTGCGTGAATGAGTTCCACATTGATGCGTTTTCTCACATTTTCCATGGTTTTGCCAACACAGAGTTGTTCATCAATTTGAAAAAATCTTTCTCAAACGGGTTCTTGGCCAACTTTCTCTTTTCGTGTTCAACGAGATGTATTTCGCTAACCATTTGCTCTGTGCAAACATGATGGCACGATGCACCTTCGTGACTTTCAATCCCAGTGACACATATTGCTGTAAATTTCTATAATGAAGTACATATTTCTTCTTGTCACACAAGTTGGGAATAAGCTTTTCATTGGGTTTGTCTTTCATGTTGAGATCTTTCCGTAGTTTCTGACTATGCTCTGATAATTCTCCCACCGTCACACTTTTCCGCTCTGGAGCCACTGGGTAGTGATTATGACGATCATGAATGGTCTGTGGGTATTCCAAATCCACTTCTAAAATGTAGCCAATCTCGTCATCTTCATCCACTTCCATGAAGTCAATGGATTCTGGCTCGTTCACCCACATGAATCCACTTTCCGGCATGCTTTGTGACATGGCCCAGCCGTACAGGTTGTTTGCGTCGAGGTACATCAGGTAATGGGTCGGTTTCGTGGGATCATACTCTGATACGTAGGGGTTATTTGCTTTCGCATACTTGTGTGTGATGACAGATATTCCTCCACGTAAGCCTTGTTCAACCATTTGGTACATGTCAATGTCATTGATCAATTCCAACTTCACCTTTGTCGCTTTTAACATCGCATCCCACGACAGGCCTGGCGCTGTATAGTAGTGGGCAGGATCCAATTCATAGGTGTTGAGACATACGTGACGAAAGTTTTCAAACACGTCAGCCAGCAGTAACACATCCGATTTCAGGTACAAGTCATGGTAGTCGCCAAATGTTGTACAGTGGAATGTCTCCCACACCTTCTGTGCATGTGCATAATCCTCATCACTAATGCCTTCTTCACTAAGCTGACTGTAAAACTTGTCCTTGGACGGCAGTTGTGTTTCAGCAAACTTGGATGGCTCATCCACGTAATCGTAGGGGTACACTCCCTTTCTCAACAGTAACTCTTGCTGGTCGCTATCGTGAATGTGAGAGGTCATGTGATAAAAGTTCTCTTTCCCTTCTGCCGCCAGGTTGGAGACCAACTTCTGTAGAGACGTACTCATGAACTGAAAGCTATCCGTAAATTTCAGATTGCTCATGGTGAATGCAATATATTTCTCAACGGTGTTGGGAATGACTGTAATCGTTTCATTTTTAAACTTTCCAATTTCCTCCATGATCAAATGACTGTCATAACCTCGCAAATTGTGGAAAAAGACAGGGATGATAAACGAATCTTTATCCCCCTGCTGATCCTTTTGAAATCGGAATTGCAAATTGCATTCACTATGTGCAGCTCCACGGTATTTGCCATTGATATGATCATGATCTCTCACATGATCTGCTCCTAGAGGCTCATGACAAATGTAGCAGTCGACCGCAGTCCTGAAATCCTCTTTGTCTTCACGAGTCATCACCATCTCCTTTGGCTGTTGTAAACCGTGCACAATACGATCACGCTCAGTCACCATATGGTCTAAAAAGACTTTCACAGCATTGTCTCCTCGATACAGGACTGGGGCGCGTGTCTCATACTGGCTCACAACCACATAGGCAAAGCTGTTTGGACGATGATGCTGGTACCTCACTTCTTCATGCTTTTTCGTGAAACATTCAAAGTCGGCATAAATCACAAAAGGGACTCGCTGTTGTTTGGCTACATTCTTAAACTTGATAAAGGGTTCCTTGGGAAATGATAAACGTTGCGCTCCATGCTTGCCACACACTTCGCGATGCTTGTCTAACAGATCTTGTCGTGTAAACCCGTGAAGACAGTTGAAACAATAAAACATTGCTCCATTATACTTGGTACGATAAGCCATCAGTCTGCTGAAATTCTTGATGAGACAATAATGCCTTGTCTTGTCATTGCTAATCAAAAGTAAGTTGATTTCTCTCGCGCTGCTAGCGCTGCTAGCGCTGCTGGTGTTTCGACTCAGTTGTATCGGAACAACGACCTCCTGTTCATATCCAAACACGTTGATGGACACATCATTCTCCTTTTCAAACTTTGGAATGTCCTTCGTCGGTGTCGGAAATGTCATGCCTTCCACCTTCAATTCATTCTCAAATACCTTGTATAGATGCACACGCTGTGGGTTTCTATCTGTTGAAGGGTGAAGGTGAGCCAGTACTGACCATAAGAAACACTTGTTGTCTTTATTCTGAATGTTTAACACAGCCTTTGTATCCTTCACTCTCTTCGGCAGTTTGATATAACTGCTCGCTTCCAGAGGTGCTGATGTAGCTGTATGCACTTCAATATACAGGATGTTATCCAACACCCAGCCAGACCCTTGTCGCTCATGTTCATCAAACTTGGTAAACAATTCTTTATAGGCTTCTGGCAAGTCCTGTTCAATATCCTCTGGATTGTAGGCTATATGTGTTCGACTGCTGATAAAAGCATTATCCACTTGTTCTACCATCACACCTTCAGCATTCGCCGTCAGTTTCTTGAAGCGTGCATGCACGACAATGTACCATTTCATGCCATGGTTTAAGGTCTCCAACAAATGTCTCTTAATCCGATTCTCTTGTTGCCGCATTTCAAGTAATAAATCCGATCCATCTTCAGGCTCAAACCGTCTTTCCTGTGCATTTTCACCAAGACTCACTCTTCTCCCTTTCCCTACTTGTACTCTCTTTGGAAGCATCCTGCATACATGTGTGTCAAACGCATCCATAGATGGAAATATCTTTGCACATTCACCGCAGAGGAACGGATCAGATCTGATAATGCTATCTTCCATCGTCTTTTGTCTCTTCACTTCTATCTGCTGAACAAGCTCTTCTATAGCACGTTTCAACCTTGCTGGTTTACATGTATGTGCCACATACAAGTCCAGAAATGGAAATGTCTGTTTGCACTCATGACAAAACACTGATGTGTCTGAATTCATAGCCATCCTTGCTTGCTGTTGCTTGCTGTTGCTTGCTGTTGCTTGCTGTTGCTTGCTGCGCTGCGCTGCTGCCTGCCTGCCTGCCGCCGCTGCGTTGCTTGTTGCGCTCCTTGTCTTGTTCTCCATGACTGCTACACTGTACACTGCTACACTGTACTGATGAGGTCCACACACATCCCCCCCTCTTTTATACCCAACCATCCGCTGCTGAGTCAAGCGAGACGCCAACGAAACGAGACGGTGAAGCAAGTGGCACTGGTAGCGATTCCCAGTGGCCCAGTGTGTCCCGTAAGCAGCCCCTCTTTCACTCGAGACGCCAACGGCGAAAACGCCAAACGTCAAGCAATAATGCTGCTGTGTACATACTCTTCCCCCAGTGTGTCCCGTAAGCAGCCTCTTTCACTCGAGACGCCAACGACGAAAACGCGAAACGTCAAGCAAGTGTTGCTGCTGTGTACATACTCTTCCCCCAGTGTGTCCCGTAAGCAGCCTCTTTCACTCGAGACGCCAACGGCGAAAACGCGAAACGTCAAGCAAGTGTTGCTGCTGTGTACATACTCTTCCCCCAGTGTGTCCCGTAAGCAGCCCCTCTTTCACTCGAGACGCTAACGGCGAAAACGCCAAACGTCAAGCAAGTGTTGCTGCTGTGTATATACTCTTCCCCCAGTGTGTCCCGTAAGCAGCCTCTTTCACTCGAGACGTCTCAACTTTTTTTTTTGGGGAGGGGTGGGGGGGGGGTGGTCTGACGTTTCAACAATGCGGCACCCGTCTCGGCACACACACCCCCTTTCACTCGAGACGTCTCGGAGATTCTTGGGGAGGGGTGGGGGGGGTGGTCTGATATGCTTTGCACTGCGGCACCCGTCTCGGCACACACACCCCCTTTCACTCGAGACGTCTCGGAGATTCTTGGGGGAGGGGTGGGGGGGGGTGGTCTGACATGCTTTGCAATGCGGCACCCGTCTCGGCACACACACCCCCTTTCACTCGAGACGTCTCGGAGATTCTTTGGGAGGGGTGGGGGGGTGGTCTGATATGCTTTGCACTGCGGCACCCGTCTCGGCACACACACCCCCTTTCACTCGAGACGTCTCGGAGATTCTTGGGGGAGGGGTGGGGGGGTGGTCTGACATGCTTTGCAATGCGGCACCCGTCTCGGCACACACACCCCCTTTCACTCGAGACGTCTCGGAGATTCTTGGGGGAGGGGTGGGGGGGGGGTGGTCTGACGTTTCAACAATGCGGCACCCGTCTCGGCGTACACACCCTCGTTCACTCGAGACACTCACGCCTTCTTTCAAAAAAAAAAACTCTCTGTCTCTGTCTCTCCACACCCCACACACCCCACACCCCGTCTCGGCACACACACCCTCCTTCACTCGAGAACAACTCTGTTTGGAAAAGTATGCATGAGAATGGGAAATGCTTTAAAACTCTATCTCCACACCGTCTCGGCACGGCACACACCCTTTCACTCGAGATACACCTTCTTCTCTCTGTCTCTCTGTCTCTCTCTGTCTCTCTCCACACACACCCTTTCACCCCACCCCGTCTCGGCACACACACCCTCCTTCACTCGAGAACAACTCTGTTTGGAAAAGTATGCATGAGAATGGGGAAATGCTTTAAAACTCTATCTCCACACCGTCTCGGCACGGCACACACCCTTTCACTCGAGACACACCTTCTTCTCTCTGTCTCTCTGTCTCTCTCTGTCTCTCTCCACACACACCCTTTCACCCCACCCCGTCTCGGCACACACACCCTCCTTCACTCGAGAACAACTCTGTTTGGAAAAGTATGCATGAGAATGGGGAAATGCTTTAAAACTCTATCTCCACACCGTCTCGGCACGGCACACCCCCTTTCACTCGAGACGTCTCGGCTTTTTTTTTTTTTTTTCACAAGCCCCCCCCCCCCATACCATTCTACCATTGCACCATTCTACAACCTTTCCCAATCCTTCCACCGGAAACACACTTTTCGCTCGCAATCCCTCGCAATCGTAATCCATGCAGCAGCATCCTTGCATCATATGACGTTTTCTTTCGTCACACTCTCTCGTCTCTCGCTTGGGGAGGGGTGGGGGGGGTGGTCTGACGTTTCAACGGACGTGCTTTGCAATGCATGCAACAATGCGGCACCCGTCTCGGCGTACACACCCTCGTTCACTCGAGACACTCACACCTTCTTCCAAAAAAAACTCTCTGTCTCTCCACACCCCACACACCCCACACCCCGTCTCGGCACGGCACACACCCTTTCACTCGAGACACACCTTCTTCTCTCTGTCTCTCTGTCTCTCTCTGTCTCTCTCCACACACACCCTTTCACCCCACCCCGTCTCGGCACACACACCCTCCTTCACTCGAGAATAACTCTGTTTGGAAAAGTATGCATGAGAATGGGGAAATGCTTTAAAACTCTATCTCCACACCGTCTCGGCGCACACACACCCTTTCACTCGAGACGTCTCGGCTTTTTTTTTTTTTTTTTTTTTTTTTTTTTGGGGAGGGGTGGGGGGGGGGGTGGGGGGGTGGTCTAACGTGCTTGGCAATGCGGCAACCGTCTCGGCGCACACACACCCTTTCACTCGAGACGTCTCGGCTTTTTGGGGAGGGGTGGGGGGGTGGGGGGGGTGGTCTGACATGCTTTGCAATGCGGCAACCGTCTCGGCGCACACACACCCTTTCACTCGAGACGTTTCGGCTTTTTGGGGAGGGGTGGGGGGGGGTGGGGGGGGTGGTCTGACATGCTTTGCAATGCGGCAACCGTCTCGGCGCACACACACCCTTTCACTCGAGACGTCTCGGCTTTTTGGGGAGGGGTGGGGGGGGTGGTCTGACATGCTTTGCAATGCGGCAACCGTCTCGGCGCACACACACCCTTTCACTCGAGACGTCTCGGCTTTTTGGGGAGGGGTGGGGGGGGGTGGGGGGGGGTGGTCTGACATGCTTTGCAATGCGGCAACCGTCTCGGCGCACACACACCCTTTCACTCGAGACGTCTCGGCTTTTTGGGGAGGGGTGGGGGGGGTGGGGGGGGTGGTCTGACATGCTTTGCAATGCGGCAACCGTCTCGGCGCACACACACCCTTTCACTCGAGACGTCTCAGCTTTTTTGGGGAGGGGTGGGGGGGGGTGGTCTGACGTTTCAATAGACCGTGGTCCAGTGTGTCCCGTAAGCAGCTTCTTTCACTCGAGACGCTAACGGCGAAAACGCCAAACGTCAAGCAAGTGTTGCTGCTGTGTATATACTCTTCCCCCAGTGTGTCCCGTAAGCAGCCTCTTTCACTCGAGACGCCAACGGCGAAAACGCGATTGGGGAGGGGTGGGGGGGGGTGGGGGGGGGGTGGTCTGACGTTTCACACATTTCGTCATCTCCGCCTGCATTTGCCTGCAGAGCTTTCCAGAGAGCGGACGTGTCAAAAAAATATAAAAACGAGTTCTTTACACAGGAACGCCTGGTGGCTTATCATTTCTCAAAGAAGGATGCCGATTTATGGGAAGAGGTATATGTCGACTACCAGGCCTTCCTCTATGAAACATAGAGGGATTTTCAGTCTCAACATCAACAGGAATTTCACCGCTATGTGTATGCATGAGAATGTGTGGGAAATGCTTTTTAAAATAAAACTCTTATAACTCTCTCTCTCTGTCTCTGTCTCTGTCTCTGTCTCTCTCTGTCTCTCTCCACACACACCCTTTCACCCCACCCCGTCTCCGCACACACACCCTCCTTCACTCCAGACGTTTCAAGACCTTTCACCGGAAACACACTTTCGCTCGCTATATCGCTATCGCAATCCTTGCATCAAATGACGTTTTCTTTCGTCATACTCTATCTGCGCCCGATACACTGCCGCACAACTCTTCACATACAAATAAGAGTTCTACCACACATTTGTGGTAGAACTCTTAAGAGTTCTGCCACACTTTGTGGCAGAACTCTGCCACAAAGTGTGGCAGAACTCTTAAGAGTTCTACCACAAATGTGTGGTAGAACTCTTATTTCTACCCTACTGACAGCTTTCAGTTTATGAGCAGCTGTCTACAGAAGTTGGTATCCACCCTTGCAGCAGAAGGGAAAGATAACTCCTACAACATGACTTCTCACATTCATGATAGTAACCAACAAGATTTGCTGCTGAGAAAGGGAGCATACCCTTATGATCACGTGGACGAGCCATCCAAGTTTGCTGAAACACAACTACCGTCAAAGGACAAGGTTTACAGCCAACTCAGCGCAGAGGACATTAGCGATGAGGATTATGCTCATGCGCAGCAGGTGTGGGATACATTCAACTATACCACATTTGGGGAATACAACGACCTGTACCTGAAATCAGATGTGCTACTGCTAGCTGAGGTGTTTGAAAACTTTCGTCAAGTATGTCTCAACACGTATGAATTGGATCCTGCTCAATAATATACAGCGCCAGGACTGTCGTGGGATGCAATGTTAAAAGCAAAAAAGGTGAATTTGGAATTGATCAATGACACTGACATGTACCAAATAGTTGAACAAGGTCTACGTGGAGGAATATCTGTGATCACACACAAGTATGCGAAAGCAAATAACCCCTACGTAGCAGATTACAATCCCACGAAACCAAACAATTACCTTCATGGATGTGGGTGAAGATGACAACATTGGATACATTTTAGAAGTGGATTTAGAATACCCACAGACCATACATGATCGTCATAATCACTATCCAGTGACTCCAGAACGGAAATGTGTTAAAGTTGGAGAATTGTCAGAGCATAGTCAGAAGCTACTGAAAGATCTAAACTTCACAGACAAACCTAGTGAAAAGCTCATTCCCAACGAAAAAGCGAAAATTGCCAAGAACCCGTTTGAGAAAGACTTTTTCAAACTCATGAATAACTCTGTGTTTGGGAAAACCATGAAAAACGTGAGAAAGCGCATGAATGTTAAACTCGTCCACAAGGAGAAGCGGTTCAAGAAACTTGTAGCCAAACCTTCGTTTCACAAATGTAGAATTATCAAAGAAGATTTCACTGCTGTACATTTACGCAAATTGGACATGCTTCTGAATAAACCCATTGAAGCTGGCTGCACCATTCTCGACCTCAGCAAAGTGTTGATGTTCAACTTTCATTACAACGACATCATGGTCAAGTACCCCAATGCCAAGCTATTATTTATTTATATTATCTATGTTATGACATAGAAACGGAAGATATCTACAAGGATATGCAGCAAGATGCTGACCTGTTTGACACAAGTAACTACCCACCAGATCACTTCCTGCATTCCAACGCAAACAAAAAAGTGCTTGGGAAAATGAAGGATGAGACGACAGGCATCCCCATTGAAGTGTTTGTTGACTTAAAAATGTATAGTATGATGTGTGGTGGGAAAGAAAAACATACAACCAAAGGCATCACTCGAGCTTGTCAAAGACATAAGCAATATAGAGAAAGTTTGTTTAACTCAAACGATGGCTACAGGACACATCATTCGAAGTCATGACCACCAGATTTCCTCAGAGAAGTTGCGGAAAGTAGCTCTTTCAATGATGACGATAGATACGTGCTGAATGACGGCTATTCCACATTGGACATTACAAGACTACAGTATAAGAGGGGGAGACTCTCCAACATTAGAGCTCTTTGAGGTGTGAACACTGAAGCGTTAACATGGATCATAATCGTAAGAGATCTGCAACGGATGTGGATACTCTTGCTGATACAGTACAGACTTAAAGGTTAAAAATCCTACCAATACCACTATCAAGAAATTGAAAGTGGAGACGGTACCTACACCACAGTCGTGGGATGGAATGCTCTCTCTAGGAAATGGAAAGTATACCAAAATTATGAAACAAAGTAATGAAGGAGTGGTGAACATTCGCAAATACCTCAGAGATGAAGGGACTGGAAGAAGCCGTCCTACGAAAAAGGGAATTTTGCTGACAATACCTAAATGGAAAATGCTGATGAAGCTGGTGAAAAAAAGTGGATAAAAGGCTTCGAAGAAAAGAAAACGCTTCATAAAAAGGTATTGTCATCATGAATGCACTTGTGTGTAACGGTGGTGCCTACCTCGCTGTAAATGATATGAATGAAGTGATAGTAACTTCTGCTTATCGGTTTAAACCTGAAGTGTGGAAAGACTTGAAAACATACCGCTTCAACCTGGGTTTGAACGTAGACTTAAAAATAAAGTTGAAGTGTTAGTGCTTGGACATGATTCTAATATACGTGTTAGATTCTGGACAAATCTTTTACAGGATTATCCAGAGGATTATAACGGAGTTGTGCCAGATACTCCATATACAGATTTGATAGACTTTGATATGAAGAATTGTCGCGCAGTCTTACAATTCCTAGGAGCTATAAAACATCCACTCTTCACCATCTTGCGAGCATAAATATCCCCTATCACAGACGAGATAGCTCATAGTTGATTCAACTGTTGAACGAGATGGAGGACGTTTTATCAGATTACGAATTCATTAGATATGGATTCTCATATATGAGAAACGCATGTGATGACATTGTGCTAAGACATTTTGGAAAGTATGTCATACTATCGCCTTACGAACAATCTGTGTTGAAGGATCATTTAAAGAAGCTCCTTCTACTTTCAAATGATATAGAAGTGCGTGTGACTAAGAACTGTCTGGACGTGTTTGTACAATTTCGCCAGCATGACGAGCTTACAGAACACTATGACGTCATCACCCTCATGACAGTGGAATGGAACGCGCTGTTACAAGCATTGGATTGGGAAGAACCTGACGCTTGAATTCAAATAGGAACGTGTACAACTCATGCGGGGTACCAAATCCTTTGAGCTGAAACATCCTATGCGGGTTATGGACATAGACATAAATAAAGATGAATATGAACTGAAACTGTCTGAACATGAAACTGTTAAAGTGATAAAGTTTGGTGATGTGAGTTATGAGTTTTCATAGCATTTACAAATGTGGGTGTAATGTCTATGATATATACATTAATTTAGATTGTAATGAATGGCATTCGTTTATCAATGTATTGAATGCATTTGTTAACATGTATTGAATGTCTTTGTAAATAAAGTTTGTAAATAAAGTTTTGCAAATAAAGTTTGTGAATAAAGTTTGTAAATAAAGTTTTGTAAATAGAGCTTGTAAATAGAGTTTTGTAAATAGAGTTTTGTAAATAGAGTTTTGTAAATAAAGCTTGTAAATAGAGTTTGTAAATAAAGTTTGTAAATAGAGTTTGTAAATAAAGTTTGTAAATAGAGTTTGTACGATAATGTATATCACAATAAACAAGACAGTTTTATAAAACTTGGTTTTTATTGATCATAAATTAAATTGCACAATTATCAACAACTTAACTAATGCAACTTAAATAATACAACTCTATATACAAATAATACAACATAAATAAAAGAATGGCTTATATTTTCTATATACAAAATCCTTTACAATAAAATCACCATCACTTCTTTTTAATATATTTGGAATTATACATATAGTCATTACTTAAAAACTTTTCTAAACGATTATCCAGAGGTAAAAGTCTATAAGATTCAAAATATTCTACAGGGTCTTTGTCAAAATACCCAATGTTCTCCTGGCTCATCATGATCGTCTGTGTTGATGACATAGGTACCGCGTTGCAAAGATGGTAACTGGTCCATGGAAAACACGCCTTGAAACAAATCTTTTGTCATGAAATCATGGCTCAATATGGCATTGATCTGCTTCTTGTTCATGACCGGTAGTCGAATTGGATGCTGCGATTTGCACTTATTTCAATAATGTTATCAAATTCAGCATAGACTATGACATTGATTGTATGTTGCAAGGCCCTGCCAAAATTCATTACTAGCCGCAAGTTTCCATGTCTGATAAGGGGATAATGATCATCACCATCATAATCAGGTGTTAAGTCAAAAGAAATTAAAGCATAACCTCTAGGCCAATCTTTCCGTTTTATGATAGAACTCTTTTCTCGCCATTCAATCTATCAAAAGAATTGTAAACAATTTCAAAAGCGTCCAGGTATTTGTTTTGTGTAATGTCAAGCTTGAGAGGTTTGGATAGGACTGGTTCACCATCCGTGAACAAATCGTATGGATTTCTGTTCCACCAATACTGTTCCACCAAAGGCTTCACTATGAACCTGTTCAATGGTTTGGTAATTGACCGAAAAAGATGTTATCTTTCACAAAAGATTGAAATTCTGCTGGAATGGCTAAAACTTTACATTCTTTTCTAGTGATAAGAAACTTGACTTTTCATCAATGCATATGTATGTCCTAACTGAATACCTGGACTAACCCTCACTTTGCGAATGGTTAAAAACGCATCTTTCACTTCTACCTTATAAATATTATTTGCAGCAATCAACACATATTCATCTTTTTGTCTATGTAAACGTAATTTCAAACTGATGCCACTAGGAAGATAGCGATCCTGCTCAAACAAATCTACCCTTAAACTACCTGTTAGCATAAAATCACGGATGAGACGTGTATGCAAATAACGATTATATAAACAATTATTTCCTTGTTCAGCTAGGTCACCACCGTCAGGATTGAGAGATAATGCCGATATAACCATCGGTATTGTTACTATGGGATACCAATCGATCATTTAGAAATAATTCAATATTAGAAAATAACCCATTAAACAAATCATTGATGCATGATACAGTATCATCTGCACCACACGCTGTTCCACCACCCTTTACAATGCAGTATACAATATGAAGTTTGCTGTTCTTTAAATCTAGATATTCTTCTGTACTCACAGGAATGTAGAATTCTATTGCAACGCCTTCTCTACTGGTGGTTAGTGGTTGATAATCTACATTATAAGTTCTCTCTACAGCAGTTTGCGTTGGTGGTAAGTGAAACCGTTCCAATTCACAAGAATGGTAGTAGGGGGAAAAGGACAGTTCCACTGCAGGAAGTGACGTCATTCTCCCCCCTCTCCCCCTAGGCGAGCAACATTCTATCAAGTCAGCACGCTAAGTTACACACAGGAATTTGATAACATGCAAAATCGGTTTGCTACAGGACAGGTGGTAAAAATAAAGTTCACAGCGTGAGAAACAATTACACTAAAACAGGTGGCAAAAATCAAGAACCTCCCTCCCTAGCCGGCAGTCGGGACAGACCCCCCCAACCGGCAGTCGGGACAGACCCCCCCCCCCCCTAGTCGAGCAACATTCTGTCAACTCAGCAACATACTGTCAAGTCAGCAACATTCGGTCAAGTCAGCAAAAGGTACACACCACAATTTGATCACATCACAGTGGTATATAAGGGATCAACTCAATTCAACAACAGTGACAGTCATATCGGTAAGTGGAACTCATTGAAACTTTGTAAACAAAAGTGATAAACTTAGATAACTTTCGTTATACTTTGTCGATTTGCATGAAAATTTCACTGTTTGATTCAGTTATTTCCTGTGTTATTTCGCGGATGAATACCATTTGACTTCACCGCTAGATGTCTCTGCTGCTGTACAACTACAGGTGAGACATTCAAGAGAGTAAAATCCTGCTGAGTCAGCAATTTTGAACAAGTTATAAAAGTTACACACCATATTTTGATTACATGTAAGTAGCATAAAAGGAAGAGTGAAACATGCATATGAATCAGTGATAAATTCTGCTGAGTTAACACGCTATCGAAGTGGTATAAAAGGAAGAGTGAAACGTGTATTTTACCCATTTCAGCAACAGCAACAACGATGACAACAGTCTACTGTCATGACTGCGATATAGCATTTCCATCTGTGGAAGTGTTCTTGGCACATACATGCAAACTAGCTAGGATGAAACGTGCTCACGAAGAGCTTGTTGAGCATATTGAAGCTAAGAGACGAAAGACGGCGCAAGATGGTATTGACAGACCTGATCCAGTCCTCTGCTGTGGATGTGTTAAGATATTTCCATCTATGGATACGTTTGAGACACATCCATGCATACCAGCTGAGATGGAAAATGTATCTCATGAAGAACAGGGTTCAAAGAAAGAAAAGACAGGACAAGTAGGCAGAGGCAGAAGAGTGAGTCTTGGTGAAAACGCGCAGGAAAAAAGGTTTGAGTCTGAAGATGGGTCGGATTTACTGCTTGAAATGCGACAACAAGAGAACCGGATCAAGAGACATTTGTTAGAAACGTTAAACCATGGCATGAAATGATATATTGTGGTGCATGAACGCTTCAAGAAACTGACGGTGAATGCTGAAGGCGTTATGACAGAACAAGTGGATAATGCCTTCATCTATGGATACGTTTGAGACACATCCATGCATACCAGCTGAGATGGAAAATGTATCTCATGAAGAACAGGGTTCAAAGAAAGAAAAGACAGGACAAGTAGGCAGAGGCAGAAGAGTGAGTCTTGGTGAAAACGCGCAGGAAAAAAGGTTTGAGTCTGAAGATGGATCGGATTTACTGCTTGAAATGCGACAAGAGAATCGGATCAAGAGACATTTGTTAGAAACGTTAAACCATGGCATGAAATGGTATATTGTGGTGCATGCACGCTTCAAGAAACTGACGGTGAATGCTGAAGGCGTTATGACAGAACAAGTGGATAATGCCTTCATCAGCAGTCCAACATATGTAGCAAACAATCCAGCGGATATTGAGAAGGACTTGCCAGAAGTCTATAAAGAATTGTTTACCAAGTTTGATGAACATGAGCGACAAGGCTCTGGCTGGGTGTTGGATAACATAATGTATATTGAAGTGCATACAGCTACGTCAGCGCCACTAGAAGCGAGAAGTTTTATTTCACTACCGAAGAAAGTAAAGAATATAGGAGGTGTGTTAAACATTCAGAATAAAGACAACAAGTGCTTCCTATGGTCCGTGTTGGCTCACCTTCACCCTTCAGCAAATAGAAACCCACAGCGTCTGAATCAATACAAACCATTTGAGAACGAATTGAAGGTGGAAGGCATGACATTTTCCACACCGATTACAGACATTCCAAAGTTTGCAAAGGAGAATGATGTGTCTATCAATGTGTTTGGATATGAACAAGATGTAGTTGTTCCGATACAATTGAGTCGAAACACAAGCGTCAGAGAAATCAACTTGCTTTTGATTAGCAATGACAAGAAAAGGCATTACTATTTCATCAAGAATTTCAGCAGACTTATGGCTTATCGATCAAAACATGATGGCGCAGCATTTTATTGTTTCAACTGTCTTCACGGGTTTAGGCGACAAGATCTTTTAGACAAGCATCGTGAAGTGTGTGGCAATCATGGAGCACAACGTTTATCAATCCCCAAGGAACCTTTCATCAAGTTCAAGAATGTAGCCAAACAACAGCGAGCACCGTTTGTCATTTATGCGGAATTTGAATGTTTCACGAAAAAGCATGACGAAGTTAGGTATCAGCATCATCGTCCAAACAGCTTTGCCTATGTGGTTGTGAGCCAGTATGACATACGTACACCAGTTGTGTATCGAGGAGATAATGCCGTGAAAGTCTTTTTAGACCATATGGTGAATGAGCGTGATCCTATTGTGCATGGCTTGCAGCAGCCAAAGGATATGGTGATGACTCGTGAAGACAAAGAGGATTTCAAGAACGCTGTTGATTGCTACATTTGTCATGAGCCTCTAGGAGCAGATCGTGTGAGAGATCATGACCATATCAATGGCAAATACCGCGGAGCTGCACATAATGAATGCAATTTACAATTCCGACTTAGAAAGGATAAGCAGAGGGATAAAGATTCTTTTATCATTCCTGTGTTTTTCCACAATTTACGAGGCTATGACAGCTATTTGATCATGGAGGAAATTGGAAAATTAAAAAATGAAACGATTACAGTCATTTCCAACACCATTGAGAAATATATTGCATTCACCATGAGCAATCTAAAATTTACAGACAGCTTTCAGTTCATGAGTACCTCTCTACAGAAGTTGGTCTCCAACCTTGCGGCAGAAGGGAGAGATAACTTCTACAACATGACCTCTCACATTCACGATAGCAACCAACAAGATTTGCTGTTGAGAAAAGGAGTGTATCCCTACAATTACGTGGACGAACCATCCAAGTTTGCTGAAACACAGCTACCATCAAAGGACAAGTTTTATAGTCAGATTAGCGAAGAGGACATTAGCGATGAGGATTATGCGCATGCTCAGAAGGTGTGGGATACATTCAACTGTACCACATTCGGTAAATACCACGACCTGTGCCTGAAACCAGATGTGCTACTGCTAGCTGACGTGTTTGAAAATTTTCGACACGTGTGTCTCAACACGTATGAATTGGATCCTGCTCACTACTATACAGCACCAGGACTGTCGTGGGATGCTATGTTAAAAGCGATAAAGGTGAAGTTGGAATTGATCAATGACAGTGACATGTACCAAATGGTTGAGCAAGGCATACATGGAGGAATATCTGTGATCACGCACAAGTATGCGAAAGCAAATAATCCCTACGTAGCAGATTACAATTCGGAGTTACCAAACAACTACCTGATGTGATGGATGTAGCAGAAGATGACGAGATTGGATTCATTTTGGAAGTAGATTTAGAATAGCCAAATTCAATCCATGATCTTCATAATCACTACCCAGTGGCTCCAGAACGGAAATGTGTCAAAGTTGGAGAATTGTCAGAGTACAGTCAGAAGCTGCGGAAAGAGCTGAACATGAAAGACAAACCCAGTGAAAAGCTCATTCCTAACTTGACTGAAGAAAACAATATGTACTTCATTACAGGAATTTACAACAGTACGTCTCACTAGGGTTGAAAGTCACCAAAGTACATCGCGCCACCATGTTTGAACAGAGCAAATGGCTAGCAAATTACATTAAAGAGAAACACAGAACAGAGAAAATTGGCTAAGAACCTGTGCTGAATGATGCCTATTCCACCTTAGCGCATGGACATTACAAGGCTGTGGTATAAAAAGGGGAGGTCCTCCAACGTAAGAGTTATTTGAGGTGTGAACATTGAAGCGCTAACATGGAACTTGAAAGTCGTAAGAGGTCTACAACTGATATGGATACTCTTGCAGATACAGTCAAAGACTTAAAAATCCTACCACCATCATCAAGAAATTGAAAGTGGAGACGGCACTAACACCACAGTCGTGGGATGGAATGCTTTCTTTAGGAAATGGAAAGTATATCAAGATTATGAAACAAAGCAATGAAGGAGTGGTAAACATTCCTGAGAGATGAGGGGACTGGAAGAAACCGTCCTACGAAAAAGGGTATTTTGCTGACAATACCTGAATGGAAAATGCTGAAGAAGCAAGTGAAAGAAGTGGATAAAAGGCTTCGAAGACAAGAAGACAGCGCATAACAAGGTAAAAAACATGACTGCACTTATGTTTAACGATGGTGCTTACCTTATTGTAAATGAGAGGAATGAAGTGATAATAAGTTCTCGGATAATTTCTGATTATCGGTTTAAACCTGAAGTGTGGAAAGACTTAAAAAAACATACCGCTTAAACCTGGGTTTGAACGCAGACTTGAAAATAAAGTTGAAGTGATGGTGACTGAACATGATTCTAACATACGTGTGACATTCTGGAGAATTCTTTTACAGGATTACCCAGAGGATTATAAGGAAGTTGTGCCAGATAATCCATATGCAGATATGATTCACTTTGATATGAAGAAGTGGTGCGTAGTCTTATGATTCTTAGAAACTATACAACATCCGCTGTTCACCATCATCCGAGCATAAAAACGTCTTTGCCGAGAAGGAGACAGCTCATAGTTGATCTGACTGTTGAACGAGATGGAAGACTATTTGTTGGATTATAAACCCATTACACATGGATTCTCATATATGACAAACTTATGTGATGACATTGTGCTAAACATTTTGGAAAGTGTATCATTCTATCGACTGACGAACAATCTGTGTTGAAAGAACATCTAGAGAAGTTGAGGATACCTGGCTTTCTCCTAATACTCTCAAATGATATAGAAGTGCGTGTGACTGAGAACTGTCTAGACGTGTTTGTACAATTTCGCCAATATGACGAGCTTACAGAAAGCTATGACTACATCACCCTCAACACAGTGGAATGGTGCGCTCTGTTACAAGCATTGGATTGGAAAGAACCTGACGCTTGAATTCAAAGAGGAAGGAGTGTAACTCATGCGGGGCACCATTGAGCTGACACACCCCATGTGCGTTATGGTGATGGACATTGACATAAATGACATCACCCTCAACACAATGGAATGGTGCGCTCTGTTACAAGCATTGGATTGAAAAGAACCTGACGCTTGAATTCAAAGAGGAAGGAGTGTAACTCATGCGGGGCACCATTGAGCTGACACACCCCATGTGCGTTATGGTGATGGACATTGACATAAATGAAGATGGATATGAACTGAAACTGTCTGAACACGAAGATGTTAAAATAATAAAGTTTGGTAATGGACAGTGTTATGTGAGCTTTTATAGCATTTACAAAGGTGGATGTAATGTCTATGATACATATATTAATTTAGATTGGTATGAATGGCATGTGTTTATCGGCGTATTGAATGTATTTGTAAAATAAAAATTTAATGTGAAAAATTGTAAAAATGTAAATAATGTATAACACAATAAACAAAGAATGTTGTATAAAACTGTCTTCTTTATTTACAATATTCATAATACAATTTCCAATCACCAACTACTTCACTAATACAACATCAATAAAATAATGGCTTATAATGCCTATATACAAAATCCTTTACAACAAAATCACCATCACTTCTTCTTAATATATGAATGATTTCAAAAGGACTATGTCCTCGAGCTCTTTGAATTATATAATACACACAATAAAATCCACATGTAGATGATATCGGTGTTTGTAATGGAACTCAATTATAAATGAAATTAAACTTTAAAAACTTATTCAAACGACTGTCTATAGGTAAAAGTCTATAAGAGTCCAAATATTCTGCAGGGTCTTCGTCATAATATACTGCCACCCAATGTTCTCCTGGCTCATCATGATCGTCTGTGTTGATGACATAGGCACCGCGTTGTAAAGATGGTAACTGGTCCATGGAAAAGACACCTTGAAACAAGTCTTTTGTTGCGGCATCATAGGATAGGATGGTTTCTATCTGCTTCGTATTCATGGCTGGTAGTCGAATTGAATACTGCGATTTGCACTTATTTCAACAATGTTATCAAATTCAGCATACATTATAACATTGACTGTATTTTGCAAGGCACCAGCAAAATTCATTTCTAGTCGCAAATTCCCATGCTTGATAAGGGCATAATGATCATCACCATCATAATCAGGTGTTAAGTCAAAAGAAAATAAAGCATAACCTCTAGGCCAATCTTCCCGTTTTATAATGGAACTTTTCTCACCATTCAATCTATCATAAGATTTGTAAAGCGTTTCAAAAGCATCAAGATATTTGCCTCGATTTATATCAAGTTAGAGAGGTTTAGATAGGACTGGTTCACCATCCGTGTAAAGTTGCATAAAGTTAAGAAGAAAATGATCAAAATTGTATGGATTTCTCAATGCTGTTCCAGCAAAGGCTTCGTTATGAACCAGTCCAATGACAATACGTTTTGGTAATTGGCCTAAAAAGATGTTATCTTTCACAAAAGATTGAAATCCAGCTGGAATAGCTAAAACTTCACACTCTTTTCTGGTAATAATAAACTTAGCAGGAGTTTTCATCAATGCATCTGCATGCCCTAACTGAATACCTGGACTAACTCTCACTTTGCGAATGGTTAAAAACGCATCTCTCAACTTCTACTTTATAACCATTATTCGCAGCCATTAATACATATTCATCTTTTTGTCTATGTAAACGTAATTTCATACTAATACCGTTTGGAAGATAGCGATCTTGCTCAAACAAATCTACTCTTAAACCACCTGTTAGCGTAAACTCAGGGATTAGACGTGTATACAAATAACGATTATGTAAACCATTATTTCCCTGCAGAGCTACATCACCACCCTTAACATTTACATGAAAACCTGCTACATATCTTTCATGATTAGCTCTCTTCACCTCATGACTATTCATTGACCCGGCAGTATCCTTATAGATGAGGCGCATAGAGCGCTCAGAATGGAGATTTTCTTCCGAGTCATGAATGAGATGAGATATGATGCTGGTATATCCATGGGTATTGTTACTATGTGATACCAAACGATCATTTAGAAACAATTCAATATTGGAACATAACCAATTAAACAAATCATTGATACATGATACATTATCATCTACATCACATGGTGTTCCATCAGCCTTTACAATAGCGCATACAATATGAAGTCTACTGTTCTTTAAATCTAAATATTCTTCTGTACTCGCAGGAATGTATAATTCTATTTGAGCGCCCTCTCTAATGGTAGTTAGTGGTTGATAGTCAACATTATAACTTTTCTCTACAGCAGTTTGCGTTGGTGGTATGTGAAACCATTCTAATGGAGAAAGACTACATTCACAAGAATGATTATGAATTAAAGACATGATTAAAAACTATCTTTCTTATATTTTGTTGATGTTATCCATTTAGCTGCCTTTCGCCTTCTGACAGGTTTTGCTGGTTGTGCTCTCTTTTGTCCTCCTAACACATCACCAATGACACGTTGTGTGACTCGGCCTGTAACATCTTTCGCGACATCTTTCGCAGCTTGTGGTGCAACGATTTTAGCCCCTGCCTTAAGCAGTGGAATAGCTTTGCGAGCCAATGATCCCAATATTGAACCAAAGGCATCTCCATATTGTATTCGTGCTCCTTTAAATCCTGGTAATTCCCCGCCCACTTGACGAAGAAAATGGTTGCGATATGCAGACGGATCGTGTGTATATGCTTTCATAAAGCTTTTGATCGAAAATGAAGTTTACATATCACTTTCCCAGTTTGAAATGAAACATTATGACCTGTGTCATCCTTAATATTCATTTCTATTGTGTCAAGTTTAGATGTGTTTACAGTGACGTAATGAGGTTCTTCATAAGTTTTCATAACAATATCACCATCATCCCCTTCAATGGGAACAGAACGCAGTAAAGGAACATAATAATCTCCAACTACTTGTGGCACACAAATACTACAGTACACATAAAGTGAATAAAATCCATGTTTCACATCGGATTGATGTTCAGCAGGACCGGATTCTTTATACCATTTATCTGGTTTAAATCCTAAAATCTCAGCTAATCCAGTAGAAAAGACAATATCATAATCATCTCTTAAAATAAGATAAACTTTTCGACTAAGTTTGTCATACTTTAACTGAATAGGGTTTGCATTAATAGCTTTTTGTAATTCTTCATTTATTGCAGGACATATTTCAGGTATGGATCTGTAGTAACCATATGGAATGGTAACTGCATAAAATATATCTAATGATGATCGATAATGAAGAGTATAGTCTATTCCTGGCCTCATTGTTGTCCATGTGTGTGGGTATTGAATTTCAGCTAAGGCTACTTCATATTTTAATTTCAAATATATTGTACGAGGTAAACGAATTTGGTAAGTAGACGCCATATTAGTAGGATAATAGTTCATACTACCATTGCTAGGTAAAGTTATATAAAAGCTTGTTGTCTCCATGATGGCTAAATCGTTTGTGTGATGTAGATAGACTAGATGTGTTTATACATTGCTTCATGTTTGACACTCGTCATCTCCATTGCTGTCTACATTGCCGTCTAAATTGTTATCTACATGATCTACATTGATATCTACTACTTCTTCTTGACAACAAGCGCTGACACACCTAATTTTTACAGGAATAGTATTATTATTTCCATTTTCTTTACAACAACAACACCATAACTCTTTAATCCATGTTAAAACCTTTCCCATCCTTCTGGAAACAACCTTTGTTTACGTTGTTGTATCTCTTTTGTAATATCTGCACGAGTTGTCTTTTTGCCAAAAACAGTTTTGGGAATTTTAGCGTCTACAATTTCCTCAATTAACTGCTCCCAACCATGTGGTGGTTCTCGTCGTTCTTTTCTTCATGTAGAAACCAATGCTTCTTTCAACAAATCAATAATGTTGGAATTTGTAATGACAGTACCCGTTTTTAAAACAAGTTCATTTTTATCTGTCCATCTCGTACCATATTCCTTAAGTTCTGCCAGAAGTTGTGTAAGTTTTACATGATAAATAGGTTGAAAATGGTTTAGAAACTGTTGGGACTTTTCTGATTTGTCTGCTTTGGATGATGTAACATACTTTTGCTGTTGTTGTTGCGACTGAATTGTTCGTAAATGACGACCAAGAACTTGAGACATTTCTATTGCCTTTTCACGAGTTCGTTTCTCACGTAAAAGTTTATTCACTTTCGTTTTGATTTCACGATCTTTTCCCTTCTTTTCTAAAAACATTTTATATTCATATTCAGGAATGAGGACCATTTGCATAGTATGTTTCATTTTAACAGCAACTGAGCTAACAAAGGTAATGCAAATTTAGCAATAGCTCCAATGAATCCTCCTTTCTGATTAAGCAACTTATTTTTTCTTCAAAGTGATATCTTGTTATCTGCCAGTGTGCGTAGGGTTTGACGTTCACGATTGAATTCCTTATACCTTTTTGAGCTTAAGGGTAAATGCCCTCGCAATATATTCAAACAAATTTCAAACAAGCTAGTTAATTGATCCTTAGTAGCTTGTTATAGCAAGGATTTACGTCGTTTAGGCCCGCTGCGTGCGAGAAGTGAAGGAAAGGTTGATTCGCTTGAATACGTTTAGACATCTTCGCTGCGAATGGTCAAGTGACTTGGTTCTTGTTCATACGCTACTTTATCAACATATACGTAATGTGTATCTTTTGGTAAAATGCCTGTACGAATACGTAGTTGATCATTCGTCTTCGGCTTCAAATCAATGAATAAATAGCCATGAGGTTTGCTCGTAGCATCTTGATAGGATTCTATGAGAAATTGAGATTTTCCAGGATACATTTGTCGCGCTAATATACTTATTTGTTGACTGTCTCTAGGATTTTTAAACAGAATGATGTAATGTGTATTCAAACTAATATTTCGCATTTCTCTACCATGATGGAACAAATTATGCACAATAAAAATAATGCTTAGATTTTGATGACTGCTGCCAACACCAAAGAGACGTGTCATACGCTCATCAATATGACATTTGGTCATTAAGTCATCAATGATGAGTAAGTTTGGTTTTTTCGAGTTAAAACGCTCTTCAATGTCATCTGGAATGCCTTGGTAAAATTCCACACCCTTCATTTCCTTGTATAAAGGCTGATCTGCTGCACAGAGCCATAAAATGGTTTTTGGAGAGGGTTTAATTAACTTTTGTTCTATAATTTCTCTAACTAGAGACGTTTTACCACTGCCTGTAGGTCCAGAGATCAAACATGTGAATGGATGCTTCATTTTCGAATATCAGTTTCTTTCACCCAACTGTTAAACTTCTTTGGCCAACCTAACCACTTCACAAATAATTCTTTAACACCTGGTCTTCTTCGTGTTTTCAACACCTTTTCAATTCTGTAGACAGATTCAATATCTTTTTTTTACTTTCTGCAGTTCTTCTTCATAGAAATATCCATCAATATCCTCGTCTAAAAAGTCTTTAACACGATATAAGTGTATTCCTTGCTTCTTACAACGATGTGTGATAATAAAGACTTCTTGCGTCCACTTTATATGATAATCCCGTTGAAATACATATTTCATGTGATAAATTCGAACCTGATCACCAATTTTAAATTTGTAGGGTTTTTTCTTCTTTGGTTTCAATTTCAATTTGTCTGCATAAATATACTTCCACACTTTTGATTCGATGTCTTTACGAATATCTGCTGGAGCATACTTATTAGGGAGGGAGCCATGAGGTCTATGGTTGTAATTATACACTAAGTCTGGAAGAATGTCCATATAGCGATAAGTTTGATTATGTAGGAAATATCGACACATCATTCCCTTTAGAGTACGAATGACTCTAAAGTTGGCTTTGGTTTGGCTGAGCAAAGTTGGCTTTGGTTTCATTCTTTGTTGTATAGGCATGTATTCCCTCCTTCTTCAAAATGCTTTTACCCATCTATTTTTAAATTCAGTTCCTTTATCTGACCTTAGAGTTCGTGGTCTTCGTTGTGTTTCATGAAAAATCTTTTGAAAGGCTTCTATGACACTGGTATGTGATTTATTAGGTATTGGCTGCACCCACAAATATTTGGAAAACACATCAATGACAACCAATAAAAAGCTGGTATCATCATTATAGGGAGCTGTGTTTCCCATGTCAGCTAAATCAATATCCCACATGTCATCAATTCCACATGTAATGACACGTTTGCCTTTTAAACCTATATTTTACAGGTTGTAGTAAACTGAAGGCATCTTGATCCTGATTTCTTCAATTGCGAATGAGTGACTGGTTGATTATGTTTTCTTAAGATGTGATAAAGTTTGTAAGGACCAGCAAATGCCCCAGGTTGTCCAGGTTTGAAGTAAATACTGGTTAAGTAGTCTTTCCACGTCGACATGTTAACACTAAATGATTAACACTGGTCAACATCTCTTTTTATTTTGTCTTACAACTCAATCAACATGTTTTTTATAACTCAATGAACATATCTTACAAGTATTGATACAATCGAGTGAATAATTGGAATCCATTGATCTTCAATGAACATTAACCAACTACTTAATTCATCTAATGTGATAGCATCTACACCATATTTTTCACAACGTTGATTTGCATTATTTAACACTTTATCTAAATGAATATAATATTTAGTTTCATTCCAGTATGTATAGGCACCCGCAGAATGACAAGTATGTTCTGAACACTCTTCATTTTGACAAGCAGGCCATACTAAACATGCAAACTTTTTTACAGCTAATAACATTTCTTCACAATATGTTTTTTGCACGATATATTGTCTCAATGTAATGTCTGCCATTATACTGCAATGTAGATTAACCGCCCTCTCACTTCATCAAATAGTCTTGGATCAAATCGAGCAAAGTGGCAATGTGGCAATGTCCAATATATAATCCTTAAAGTCAACTTAATCCAACTGGGTATTTTCAATATCTATTCCCCAAACAAAGATGCTGACCAAGTAAAATTTTATCAGAACCTTATGGCAATATTGTCTGACATAAGGTGTGATGAATTTATTATAGGCGGTGACTTTAATTTGGTGCTTTCGCCCATTGATAAATTTGGCGGCCGTTCCCCATCCAAAAAAAGTCTTTCAATTCTGGAAAACATTATAAAATCGTTCAATTTAACAGATATATGGCGCTACTACAACCCAAATAAAAAACAGTATACATGGTCTCAAAAGTCACCGAGAGTCCTATGTCGACTCGATTACTTTTTGGTCACACAGGGTATCGTGAAAGCCACAAAGAAAACGAACATTTCATACTGTCCATTTACTGACCATAAAAGTATTAGCTTAATAGTTGACCTCTGTCTGGATAAAAGGGGTCCAAATTTTTGGAAACTAAACAACAGTTTTCTTCAAGAAGCAACTTACGTACAAACCGTTGAAAGGTTAATAACCGATAAATGGGACGAGTTATCATATATCCGAGATATAAGAGTCAGATACGATTTCCTAAAACTGGAAATAATGCAGTATAGTTTAATTTACGGCAAAAAAAGGGCCAGAGAAAGACGCGAAGAGGAAAAATCGCTCAAATCAAAAATAGAAATTTTGGACAAAAAAGTAATTGATGACGAAATTAGTAAGGACGAACTCATCGAATACGAACTTTGCAAGCAGCAGTTAGACACTCTAATCGAACATAAAACCAAAGGAGAATACATCCGATCTAGACTTGAATTTATAGAAAAAAATGAAAAAAATACATCGTATTTTTTTAAAATGGCAAAACAAATATACGACAAAAAAACAATCACCAAGTTAAAAACAATCGATGGATCCATTACCATGTCAAGCAAAGAAATTCAGTCTCATATTAAAGACTTCTATAGCAAACTATATAGCTCACAGGGCCTCAAGTCCGCAGACCCATCATTTTTTGAACAATTTAAACAAATGCCCAAGCTTAGTGTTTTTGAACAACAAAGCATTGAAGACAAGATAAAAATAGATGAACTTTATAGTGCCCTAAAAGCTATGAAACCAAACAAAAGCCCCGGCGTCGATGGCCTGTCTTCTGAATTTTATATCAAATTTTGGAATAACATTGGTCCCATACTTACTGACGTCATAAATACATCACATTCAGAAGGAGCACTACCACCCTCACTTCGAAGAGCGTCTATAACGTTGCTGCATAAAAGGGGTAAAGACCCTGAGATTATTAAAAACTGGAGACCAATCTCCCTATTAAATACAGATTACAAGATATTATCTAAAAGTCTAGCTAATAGAATCTCCCCATACTTAAATAAACTAATAAATGAAGATCAAACTGGATTTATAAAAGGAAGATACATTGGTGAAAATATTCGATTGATTTCAGACCTATTAGACTTTACTGATAATGAAGGAATCCCGGGTTTGCTCCTTCAAATAGATTTTGAAAAGGCCTTTGACAGTTTGGAATGGAACTTTATGCTGAAAATGTTAAAAAAATTTAACTTTGGACCGGAACTCATATCTTGGATTAAGCTGTGCTACACAGATATTTCTAGTACAGTTATGAATAACGGCTATAGCACCGGATGGTTCGAGATACGAAGGGGTGTGAGACAGGGTTGCGGTCTCTCCTGCATACTCTTTGTTCTCGCAGTCGAGTTCATGGCCCAAATGATACGAGACAACGACAAAATCATAGGCTTGAAGGTCGGAAAAGGGGAATTTAAGTTAACTCAGTTTGCCGATGACACAACAGGTATTTTGGGTAGTGTTGAATCAATTCCAGAATTTTTTCGAACGCTAGAAAATTTTGCAAGCCAGTCAGGCCTTAAAATCAACAAAGAAAAAACTTTACTTATATGGCTGGGACCTTGGAAAAAAAGGAAAGGCGCTTATGATTTAGAAGCGTCCCGAAACTGTTTCAACATGCTTGGAATCTCCCTTGGATACGACCTTAAAAAATGCAACGAAAAGAACATTATCGATAAAATTGCAAAAATGAGAGAAAAGTACCTATTTTGGTCTTGTAGAGGACTCAGCCTCTTAGGAAAAATTCTAATAACTAAGTCACTTGGAATATCTAACTTAATTTACTCCCTTTCTAACACTAGCTGTGACGCAGGTTACATAAAGCAAGCACAAAAAGAAACTTCATCTTTTTTATGGGGTTATTCTACACCAAAAGTTAAACATACCACTATAATAAGGAACTATGATGAGGGTGGACTAAAAGCAATCGACATCCAATCACAGAATATGGCTCTCAAACTTGCTTGGTTACCAAAATTAATGCAACGAAAAAAGTGGTCAAAAGTAGTAAATTATTACTTAGATAAGGTTGGTGGCCTAAGTTTGTTAATGCATTGCAACTTTGACGTAAAAAAACTCCCTCATATGCCTCCCTTTTATCAAGACATCTTACAAGCTTTTAAAACAATATTTCAAACCTCGACAATGTCTAAGCAATTACTCTGGAACAATCAAGATATACTTATAGATAATAAACCCATATTCTTTAAGAACTGGTTCCAAAACGGAATTGTTTTTATACAAGATCTAATGAATAAAAATAATAGATGGCTGACATGCGATGAACTAACGAGGAAATATAACATCAAAGTTAATTACCTAACATTAATTAGCATTCAACAAGCAATTAAACAACAAATTTTACCTAATCAATCCTGTGCTTTAGGAAGTTGCACATTTAGAACTAGAAGTGGTCAGCGTTTAAATGTAACAAATTGTAAGTCAAGGGATTTTTATAAAGAACTTGTGAAACAAATAAGTCAACCCCCAACTAGCTTAAAAATGTGGAAGAACAAGGGGATAGATCTTACCCTAGTAAACAAAAGTATCAAAATATCAAGAGATGCATGTCGCGATAACAAACTACTTTCCTTCCAGTTCAAGATATTAAACGACATAGTAGCCAACAACAAAAATCTGGAAAAATGGGGAATCAAATTAGACAAAAATTGCTCTGAATGTAATGTAGTAGAAGATAATTTCCATCTGTTCATAAATTGTCCTAAAACAGTGGCAATAATAAGAAAAGCGTGGCAACTCATTGGTCTTAAAGGCTTTCACGCTACTGAGTTTTTGTTAGGATCTTGCAACAACGCTGAAAACCTTATTTTTCTTATTTTAAAATACCGAATATGGGATACCCGATTCCGTAATTTAGCCTTCAATTATTCGACCTTCATGCATGAAGTAAGCATGTACATGCAAGTAGATAAGATTATCTTAGTCGACGATAAATACCATAGGAAATGGGGATCGTGGTCCATCAAGGACAATTGAAAAACGGATCTTGCTTTCTTTTCTTTTTTTTTCTTATTACCTCGTTAATGCATGCCTACATTGGTCAAACCATATGGACGTCCCAAAAAACCCCACGACACTTCTGCACACTTCTTGTGTTTCATGTCTGTGTTTTCGTACAAACGTTTACTACATCACAGATGCGAGTGAATTTATAGACAATTGTTAAAATAACTGCAGTATTGTCTGGGTGCTGCGACACCTAGCGATGTGTAAACTGTGTGTCTGCAAAAGGTTTCTGAAAGGTTTTTGGTGTAAATGTGCGAGTAATTGATGTGACGTACAATGTCTTCTTTTTCAATAATAAATAAAAAAAAAAAAAAAAAAAAAAAAAAAATCGAGCAAAGTGATATGCTGCTTCCACTTCAAACTCCTCAGCTCCGTCAATGTCACCACACTCTTTGATGAAATCCTCGCATAATTTTGGTACGTTCAGCGTAGAATGAGCAAGCTCCCAATAGATGTCAAAGTGTTCCAGTTGTTGTTGAATAGATCCAAAACGCGCCAGTTCACTTATCATGTAGTCCACATACCCTTGAAAAACGTTTCTACATCTATCTTTCACATATCCATATGACACGTCTGCACACTTTGACGGCTGGCAAGCAAATGACTTGTAGTCTTACTCGACAAATACTGTTAGTGAGCCGCACTTGTTGCAGAAGTTGTCAGGTTCACACAACTTGCAATTGTACTTATGGCAGTGACAATCATAATCCTCAGCATATCCGTAAGCACCGCAATATTCACAGATAAGTCCAAGTTGATTTTGCACGTTCATATTCTCCAATCGAACTTCAGCCAGTCTGTTCTTGGATAGCTTTGACACTTTCATTCGCTTATCCTTTTGCAGCTTGATAGGAGTTTTCTTCCCATGACATTCCGTACATGGCTCAGGTTTGGCGAATAAGACTGAGTTGATGTTCTCCATTTCCTGAAGCAATGTCTCCCATTCACCATCATTCATGTTGATGTAACGCGTATATTCTTTCCCTTCAGACAGTGATGTTTGCACAAAACTCACATAGCGCATATCCAAGTATTAAATGACTTCAAGCCAATTCGTTTGCGTTAAATACAGTTTGAAGCCAATGTTGCATAAATTTTTCAATCTCTCACACACAATCTGCAACAAGGATGGTGATAAAGCAAGCCATCTCTCTCCACGTTTGATTCGAAGAAATGGTCCAAATTGACCATGCTCTACAGTAATGGTTAAGTTTGCACTAATTTTAAAGCTGCTTGTCTTGTTCTCCATGACTGCGCAATGTACTAATGCCTTTGAGTCCACTCCCTTTTATACCCAACTATTTGCTGAGTCATCAAACATCTTGCAAAATTTTGAATTCACTTCAACTCGTCCATGGTTGAATCGAACAAGTTCTGATACATTCGTCGTCAATGGAATGTCATCATCATAATGTACAATGATTCTTGCAGCCACAACTAATATGAGCTCAACTGCCCAAATTGTATTCGCGTTGATAAATGCTAAACCAGTGTCGTAAGTTAATGGCAAATGCAGTTCTTCACATGAAACGATCTCTTGGAATGGTCTTTCCAACCGCTTCCCAATGCTGATGCAAATTCTTTACTTGTAACATCCAATCCGATTCAAAAGCAGGAAGATTTGAAAAAACTCAGTCAGCATAATTCACTTTGAAGACGTCATCCATTGTCTCTACACATCGATGAAGAAGCAATGTTGACATTGTGAATGATTTTCTCGTCACACATGTATTTATACCACTTTGATGGTATATGATGTGTAACTTGTTCAAACTTGTTAACATTGTTGACTTAGCAGAATTTAAAGTAAACTGAATCAAACGGTGAAATTTTCATACAAATTGGTTAAGTATAACGAAACTTAGGTCAACTTTAAGTTAAAATGGCGGCATGCGACAAAAAATGCATACAACCATCGGTGCAACTAGCCCATGAGTATGTTAAAACTAGATATAAAACTGAATCAAACAGCAAAATTTTCATACAAATCGGTCAACTATAACGAAAGTTATCGCAATTTTAAGTTAAAATGGCGGCTTGTTGCAAAAATGCATACAGCCGTCGGTGCAAGTAGCCCATGACTATGTTAAAACTATACATAAAACTGAATCAAACAGTGAAATTTTCATACAAATCGGTCAACTATAACGAAAGTTATCACAATTTTAAGTAAAGGGGGGTCGGGGAGGTCGACCCAAAAAACCAAAAATGTTCAGAATTGTCCGAAACGGATAAATATAGAAAAATCACAAATTCGGCCCCGGAGGGGGGGGGTCGACCCAAAAAACCAAAAATGTTCAGAATTGTCTGAAACGGATAAATATGCAAAATCACAAATTCGACCCCGGGGGGGGGTGGGGGGGGGGGAGGTCGACCCAAAAAAAAAAACAAAAATGTTCAGAATTGTCTGAAACGGATAAATATAGAAAAATCACAAATTCGGCCCCGGAGGGGGGGGGGGGGGGGTCGACCCAAAAAACCAAAAAGGTTCAGAATTGTCTGAAACGGATAAATATGCAAAATCGCAAATTCGACCCCGGGGGGGGGGGGGAGGTCGACCCAAAAAAAAAACAAACAAAAATGTTCAGAATTGTCTGAAACGGATAAATATGCAAAAATCACAAATTCGACCCCGGGGGGGGGGGGGGGGCGGAGGTCGACCCAAAAAAACCATTGGAGAATGACGTCACTTCCTGCAGTGGAACTGTCGTTTCCCCCCTACTAATGGTTATGTATTAAAGAAATTTTCAAAAGATATCTTTTTAATGTTTTGTTGATGCTATCCGTCTGGCTGTTTTTCGTCTTCTGGCACTTTTCGTTGGTTGCACTCTCTCCTAACACATCGCCAATCACATGCTGTGCAACTCGGCCCGTTACATCTTTCGCGACATCTTTCGCAGCCTTTTTAAGATGTGGCCCAGCCTTAAGTGATGGAATAGCTTTTCGAACCAATGATCCCAGTATTGAACCAATACCATCGCCATATTGGATTCGCGCTTCTTTGAATCCTGGTAATTTCCCGCTCACTTGACGAAGAAAATGGTTGCGATATATAGATGGATTGTGTGTGTATGCTTTCATAATGCTTTTGGTCAAAAATGAAGTTTACAGATCATCTTTCCAGTTTGAAATGGAACATTATGACCTGTGTCATCCTTAATATTCATTTTTATCACGTCCAATTTGGATGTGTTTACAGGAACATAATGAGGTTCACCATAAGTTTTCATAACAATATCACCGTCATGACCTTGAATGGGAACAGAACGTAGCAAAGGAACATAATAATCTCCAACAACTTGTGGTTCGCAAATACTGCAGTACACATAGAGTGTATAAAATTCCTGTCTCACATCTGTTTTATGTTCAGCTGTACACGTTTCAGTATACCATTGATCTGGGATAAATCCTAAAATTTCAGCTAATCCAGCGGAGAATGACACTTCAAAGTTATAATTTATAAAAAGAAATCTTGTCGTCTAACTCTATCATACTTTATCCGAATAGCTTGTTTAAGTTCAACTTTCATGTAATTAGCCGCTGCTACATATCTCTTGTAAGGTTCTGTAGTATAGGGAATAGTGACTGTGCCAAGAACAGAATTTGTAAGTGGTTGTTGTCGGCACTAAATAGAATAGTCCATTCCATGTCTCATGGTTGTCCATGTATGTGGATATTGAATTTCAGCTAAAGCCACTTTATATTTTCCTTTCAGATAGATGGTTCGAGGCATACGAATTTGGTAATTCGAAGCCTTGTTGTTGGGATAATACTTTTGCATTGCTAGATAAAGCTATGTAAAAACTAGTTGACTCCATGATGACTAAATGGTATATGCGCGTTGACGGAATGGATGCCTTTATACATGGCCTTGTGCATAGCGCGCGCCATTCGCCCAAGTATGTAAATGTTGTTTCACATCATGGTCTACAGTGTCTATTATTTCTCCTTCACAACAAGCACTTGCACATCTTATTTTGCAGGAATATGATTTGTAGTTTGATTTTCTTGACAACAACATACCTCTTTAAACCATGTCAAAAATTTTCCCATCCTTCAGGAAACTGCCTTTGTTGACGCTGTTTCATTTCTTTTGTAATGTCATCACGAGTGGTCTTTTTACTAAACATAGTTTCCGGATTATTAGCATCAACAATTTCCTGGATAAACTGATGCCAACCATGTGAAAGTTCTCCTCGTTCTTTTCTTCTTGTAGCCGCCAATGCTTCTTTCATCAAATCAACAATATTGGAATTTGTGATGACATCACCCGTTTTCAACACAAGTTCATTCTTGTCTGTCCATTTTACACCATGTTTCTTCAGTTCTGCTAAAAGTTGTATTACTTTTCCATGATAGATAGGTTGAAATTGGCTTAATATAATTTTTCTGGTTTTTCAGGTGATGATGATGGAACAGACTTTTGCCTAGATTGATTTGTTCCTAAATAACGACCAAAAATTTCCATTGCCTTTTCACGAGTTTATTTCCCACGTAAAAGTTTATTCACTTTTGTTTTAATGCCACTATCTTTCTTTTCTAATAACATTTTGTATTCATATTTAGGAATGAGGACCATTTTCAAAGCATGTTTCATTTTAACAACAGTTGGGCTAACAAGGGCAATGCAAATGTAGCAATAGCTCCAATGAATCCTCCTTTCTGATTGATCAACTTCTTTTTTCTTCAAAGTGATATCTTCTTATCTGCTAGAGTGCGTAGAGCATGACGCTCCCGCCTTTTACGCTTGAAGTCCTTAAACCTTTTTGAGCTTAAGGGCGGATGTCCTCGCAATATTTTCAAACACATTTCAAACAAGCTAGTTAATTCCTCCTTAGTAGCTTACTGTAGCAAGGATTTACGTCGTTTAGGCCCACTGCTCAGCTGCCCAAATTGCATTCGCGTGGATAAATGCTGAATCACTGTCATAAATTAATGGTAAAAGTAGTTGTTCACATTAGCGTAGAAACGAGCGAATGAAACGAGCTCTTGGAATTGGCTTTCCAACAGCTTCCCGATGTCGATGTAAAATTTTCACTTCCAAAATCCAGTCGGATTCAAAAGCAGGAAGCTTTGAAAACAAATAGTCAACATTGTTCACTTTGAAGACATCATCCATGGTCTCTGCACATCGGCGAAGAAGCAATGTTGACATGGTTAATGATGAAAGCTAACACATTTATAGGTTTGGATTCCCCAGAGGCTATTTATAGATAAAGATGAATCTTGCTGAACGTTTTGCTGAAAGAATGGTTCAAATCGGCCAAGTAGTTTTAAAGTTATGCGCTGTTGAAGTTAGCCATGTGACAAGATGTGTGTGTGTGTGTGTGGGGGGGGGGGGAGGGAGGGGGGTGTCAGAGATCAAAACACCATAAAATGTTCAGAATTGTCTGAAACGTGGAAATATGCCATAATCTCAAAATGGCCTGGGGGGGGGGGGGTTTCAGAGGTCAAACAACGAAAAATGTTCAGAATTGTCTGAAACATGTAAATATGCAATAATCTCAAAATGGTGGGGGGAGGGGGTCAGAAGTCAAAAAACCAAAAATGTTCAGAATTATCGGAAACACGTAAACATGCAATAATCCCAAAATGGCAGGGGGGGGGTCAGAGGTTAAAAAACCCAAAAATGTTCAGAATTGTCTGAAACGCATAAATATGCCATAATATCAAAATGGCGGTGGGGGGAGGGAAGCTGTAGGTCAAACACCAGCACATTTACTCTCATACATGGCCAGATTTAGCTTCATTTCGTTACATAGGATGGCCCTTTAAAGGGCCGAAAGTTTGAATAAATCTTCACCAGCAGTCGGAATTTCTGCAGCGACATTGGTACTCGTAATATTCCTTCATCGTGAACGGTCCTCCCGCGCACTTGAACGGATGACTGTTACAGTAGCTCTTCAGCTTCAGGGTCGCACCGCACCACCAGCAGTCCGTGCATGCCAGTCCCGGCCCAGGCAAAGTCGCCGCAAACTTATACCACAACAGACCACCGCAGGTCTTGAAGCAGAACCGCCGCGGTGCATTGTGTGGCTGTCCTAAAAACCGCGCAGTTGTGTGGCTGTCCTACATACTCCAGCCACACCCAGCACTTATAACATTCTGTGGTGAGAGTCACTTCACGGCCGTCTTGCATCACTGTCTTGCTAGCCATCTGGGAAATTGGTTGGCAAACCAAAGGTGAAACCACACTTACATATGACTTGATTACTCTGAGATGACGTCATCTCCCTCTCCACTCCCGGTTGGGGGGGGGGGGGGGTCGGCACATAGAATGTCCTGGGGGGGGGGGGTGGTCAGTGCATAGCGGCTTATATTCATAACGTGCTCATTCATAATGCACAATCATCCCACACTTTCATAATGGACTCTATGGCCTAGGGTTATGCCAGACAGTCTAACGTTGTTATAATATCATTATGATATCATCATGATGTCATCATCACGTCATCATGTTATGACGTCATCATCACGTCATCATGTCATTATGACGTCATCATGACATCATTCCAACAGGTGCGCGCTCTATCAAAAAAACTGGCCCAGAAACCCCATGCCGGTTCTGGGCCACCCTGTGACGTCACTATGACGTCATTTCCTATCCCAGAACCGGCCTTTCTGCCCTTCTCTGTCCTCAATGGCCATGTTAAACAAATTGCACTCAAAAACTGCTTATTTATCCTACACAGAACTTGGACAATTTCAACACTGAACCATATTATGGGTATTGTTTCTAGTTTATGATTCAAATTTTGAACAGTAACACTTTCTGCTACACAGATTAGTTAGATGGGTCTCATCCCAGACAAAAAATGTTCAGTGATAACCACATCTCATCCCAGACATAAAAATGTTCAGTGATAACCACGACACTATAATAACCACATCACAGTAATAACACACAGTGCTAACACACCACAATGATAATCACACCGCAGTCATAACAATACCGACCTCATAAACTAAATAAATTTCCTACAAACTCAATTGCAAACTTAATTGCTAATCCCCATCCACCTCACTCCACCCGGAGATTACTTATGTGATAATGCTGATCTGCACCTACTCCCATCCCCATTTCTCCCAATTTTTTTGTATGATAGTACTGATCCGTACCCCACGTTCCCTCTACCTCACAATCATCCTTCCCCATCACTCTATCTCAGCATTCCCGTCTCTTCAATGTCTAGTCAAGTCTAGTCTAGCCAATTATTGATAAATTAGTGACTTTTAGTTAAAAAAGAATACAAAGCAATTGTACGATATTCCGAAACAAATAATAAGGAAAATACTCACAGAGCTTGTGTAAGACTTGTATAGATACCATCGCAAAGTACCCATTGAGATAATCGCTGTTATATACAGTCCTAATATATGTCTCCGAATGCAGATGGTTCTCCTGCAGTCGCTTTGTAGCTTAATATAACTACAGGGAACACTTCTCTTAATGATTAATTCTTGTACTGATGTATTCATTTTATTGTTATGTCATCCCATGTACTTAATGCTTAGTTATTAATCTATATTAATCTATACCGGAAGGGTGAACATTTATAGCGTGTCATTTCTGATTTACTCAATGAACCAATTAATTTTATTTAAGTCGGTAAGATAAACAAACATACAGTTAAATGCAATAATAATAATATAATAATTGTGCAAAGTAATGAAGAAATAAAGTCAATAAAACGAATTAATTCACTCCCAGGTTTCAAAGTAACGCTTGTTTAAAGCTATATATCCATACTGCCAATGTGGCTGTCAGATATAAGCCAATCGTAGTCTAAAACCTGCAAAGTGTTGTTATGACCTCAATTTGTTGGATAAGTTATAATAAAATAATAGGAGAATATCAAAATACTAATTCTATTTCAAAATTGGGCCTTCAGATTTAATGAACTACTTTACAAGCTCTTAAAGGTTAGCTTAAATATTGTCCTGCTCTTTTTTTATAGTGCACCTGTGAATATTTTAATAAAATATTTGCACGTTTTCATCATTTCTTCATACGTCTATTCCAACATAATACGATCGAAATGCAATGTACGACTATGCCTTTTTATTCAGCGTCTACCTTTGTTTTTTATCAGCATCTTCGTCCAATAATCGATGATTTCCACTGTGCGCATTCTGAGCCGACCTCTCAATTATGGGTCCTGTATTGACACAAATTAGCCCCATAGAACCTCGTAAAATAGCTTGAAAGTTGTTTATAAAAAATTTGTGGCAAATTAAATTGATTAACATTCAAGGAAAATTATTAGCTAGGATTGATGCATTCTAAAAACACATGAACTTTTTCGGCAATTGAACGTTTTTTATTAGTAATCTATATCACCTGTATCTCTTATCTGCTTGCTTAAGTCATGGGTTATCTTTTTCATTTGGGCCACCAACCACAAGCAACACATTTTGTTGTAACGCGGTAAACAGTTACAGACAAATATGCTATGTACTAGTATATAATATTTTTTCCCATTTACACCTATTGTAATATGCTGTACTTGCGCAATCATTTGTAGTCTGCAGTCATATTTTCGTGGTGTTTTCTACTTATTAAGATTTATATGGTATATATAAATATGTATTCCCTCTGTCCCGTTCATGCGTTAGGTGGTATGTTGTAATAGCCTAAGTTGAGTGATGCGATGCATTGCTGAAAAAGCCACTGTGGACTTTCGTAAATTTGTGAAGTTTCTGATGTTTCGAAGTTTCGAAAGCAGGTTCTTTTAGTTAAAGTATAAATTGATAAGAAAAATGTTAAAAATCTAATTCTCTTTGCATATGTGCTTCGATGTGTAATAAACCGTTATATGAGTTTTCAAAAATCGTTTCACATGTCATTATGCAGGAACTTTAATATCTTGTGGATATGCTATAAAAATATTAATCGGCTATGAACTTTAATGTTAAATGACATATATTTATATATTGCATGAATGAAATGCTTGTATTTGTGCTACTGTTAATAGTTGACATTGAAATATTTGTTTTAAATATCTTTTATATGTAATACGGAGTCTTGCATTTTAGCAAGCGTCGTAATTTGCCTTGTAGTTTTAATTGCAGCATGTAATACAACTGATATTGTGGTCTGCATTGTAGCTTGCAGTGTAGCTTGTACTTCTCTTTTCATATTGCGTTTGATGTTGCTAGCATTGTAACTTGTAGCTTGTTTTGTAGTTAGAAATATAGTTTGTGTTGCAGCTTGCACTGTACCTTACATATATGTTTTATGGTGGCAATGAATTCTTGATAATGTGATAGAGTCGCTGTCAGTCAAATAAGCTTGACTTGGAAGTATCCAAGTGCCGTTGGACCAACACTTTTAGAACCAAAGCAACATTTCGCTTTTTACAGTTGTTACAAATTATTCTAAAATTTGTTAAAATGCAATTAAGCCGATCACATTCAGGTTTTTCTTCTAACAAAGTTAAAAAAGAACCACCCTGAAAAGAAAACTCGTAGAAAGTACGGTTCTGAATTGGCCTTCTATACAGTTACATTTTATGCAGCGATACGACTAGAAAATTGGACTATAGGCAAAAGCGAACCTACTTCTATGTATATTTATGCATTTCTTGTGACAATTGGCTACAAATGAGCGCTAAAACACAGGTAAAAACTGAATATTTACTTTACGTTCACTCAACACTATATATTTAATTGAATCACGAAATATTGTACCGTACTAAAACACTCAAACTTAAAATGGATCTCCTCGGGTGAACCAAGTTTCATACTGTATTTGAAACGACCGTGCAAGTGATAATATGGGAAATAATCTAGCCCGTAGACTGCGTCGCATAAACATTATAATGTCTGTCGCACAACGCTAAAATAGCAGTGGTTGTCATTCAGTCTAATAGTATGTTTCTGAGTACGTACGAAAACAACGCAAACATTCCGACAAGTGGCATAAACAGCTAGAGGATTTTACTGGTGTCTTAGAAGTTCGAATTGACTTAAAAGATGCAAAATTTCAAGTTATTATCTGTCGAATGGATAAAGCTGTTAACAAATTTCTCGAGAAACTTCGTTCTTTGAGATCGTACTTTTTCATATGTCTCCTTCTATTGGAGTTACCAATAGGAGACATATGATTAGAAGTACTTGGAATTGCTAAACACTTAATCACAGAACAGAATCACAGAATTAATTGGTCAAGCATATAACGAGATGGACTGGACAAACTTAGAGGATGTTTGTGATGGCGTATACTGCGACTGAATTTAATACCTGTGACACAAATATCAAAATAAGATTAATGAAACAAGCCAAAAGTTTTAAGGACAAAAATAAACTTGAAATTCATTTTGAGAAATTCATCTTATTGTTTGGATATAAATCATAATGGTGACCTAGCAAAGGAGTGATTGAAAAAATATTATAAAGCTCTTCTGAACATCTAAAGGGGGGATTTAGAGTTTCAAATTTTATACCACACAAAGAAATGCTAAGGAATGAAAGCAAGCTTGTATGGTTTTAAGCCCTGGATTAAGAATTACTACCTGCGATTGTGTTTGCTGCATCTTTTACTGAATACTTCTGGTAGAGAGGAGGCTAGCTATCTGACATGACGTGAACTCACGCTATACCTTTCAGACATGTTGGCGACTATTTTACGATGTGAAAAAATAGCTTTGAAACGAACGACTAATCCCTCGGTGTAGATTAACGGTGCAATTAAAGTTGACGCATGATTTTGTAAAAGACATAACACTTTCATTTTGTAAAAGACATCACATTTTCATATGGATTTTATTATGAGCTTCTCATGAATGGCAACCACGAAAATTTGAGCTCAATAATTAACATGATTTTTAACTTGGCTAACTCCAACAAAAGATGAACATTTTTAGTTTATATTGTCATAAAATTCAGAGAATCAGCTCATATATCTAGTCTGGATAAATTTATAGTTTAATAAAAGTTACTTTTGAAGCACATATCTTTTAGGATTGATAATAATAGTCTTTCAGTATTTGTGCACTTATTGGTTTTGAATATTCGAACTTTTATTTTTCATTGAATGCGCTTTCAAGCTTCGGCTGACTGTGGAATATTGAACCTTACCGTCGTTCTAGGGTGGCAAAATGCGTAAGAGATCTATTCCGGTGATCGAACGAAAACGTAATTTTATCCCAATTTCTGTCGTGACAGGTCGATTAATAATGTCGTTTTAGCCACAATCAAGGTAATGTCCCTCCGCAAAACCTGAACCATATTAAGCATTTTTTGTTACACGATGATATTGATATATTAACAGTTACTGTGTACGTGATCGAGACTATTATGAAACCGTCGAAATATGTCCCCTCGGTACCCCTTTTCGAGAATATCGCAAGTTTAAATCTTGCAATGGTGTAGCTTTTTTATGCCGTGATGAACTAAAACCGAGAAAATGCAATGCGAAACAATATGAATCGTTTGAACATTTGACAGTATCCGTAACATCGGGTTCTGTTACAGGGGAAAATAGTTGCCGACACCCTTCTTCGTCAATTTAAATACTTTTCGATGAATTTGTAATTCTTTTAGAAGACACAGTGCTCGATTGATTTTCAATCATTTTCACTGGTGATTTCGACATCTATTATGATAACGCACAAACACACACAAAAATGTATAAAAATTTTAGATGCTTTCGGGTTAACTCAAAATATGCAGAAGCCAACGGATATCAAAGGTCATATTACAGGTTTAATCATAATGAGATTCTCAGATATAGGGGACCTAGCAACAGACCATCACTTTTTTCAAATATCGCCTATCTGTGCCTGTTGAAAAGGAAAAAAAAACGCGAAATATCTTATTGCAATACAAAATCAATTGATAGAGAGGAATTAAAAAACACATAAATAAATCAAATCTAGTGAATTTTGAAAACTGCGATTTATATGAATTTGTTGATTTATATAATACAGAACTCAAAATACTACTAGATAAGCATGCCCCAGTCATAAATCGGTGCACAAGAATTCACAAACAAGTGCTCTGGTGTAATGAATCAATACTAGATGCAAATAGGGATAGAAAGACGATCAACCCTTTGCCTGATAATGCCATTACCAAAGATTTAGCATATTCCTTTTTATGACTATTCCAGCTGAACTAGCAAAGTTATGTGGTACCGAGCTTGCGCCTTCGCTACCCAAATCATCCATTTATCTCTAAAGCCTATAACCGTGCCTAAAGCGTTTCAAGGTGCTATAGTGTGACCTTTGCTGGAAAATTCGACCTCGAGAAATGCTTGAAAAATTACAGACCGGTTTCCAATCTCAGCTTTGCTAGCACGCTATTGGAAAGAATAGTTTTGGAGAGCAAATATCTGAACATTTGGTTCGGTTCCCCGAAGGTTCAATACTGGGACCACGTTGTATTCGGACTATATTCAACCTCTTGGGCAATTAATGCGAATTTGTTGCTTCCTTTACATCTATATGTGGACGATACACAGTTAATCAAATTCACCAAACCAACATCTCCCTCATACCAGTTCACGGCAACAGAGGACCTTGCAAAACCGGCATAAAATTGAAATAAACAGTCCTGATCTTGACGATGCTTTGATTCTGTTGTCTAAAAGCGCTAGGAACCTGTATATCATCATTGACTTATCAGTTGATCCAGAGGCTCACATAAGCACAATTTGTTAAGCGTGTTAGTTTTACCTGTCCTGGATTAAGACAATCGTCACTGTTTGACTTTATAAACCTGTTAAGCTATTCTGCAATGTTTAGTGATCACGCGTTTTGATTACTCTAATGGTGCATTTGTTTGTTACCCAATGCTCGATTAAAGAAATTACAATGCGTAATGAATGTCGATTTAAAATGTTCAACCTATAAAGGTTTCATATTTCTAACATGTGACTTAGGGTTCAGCTTTCATAGCATATGGTTATTTATTTATTGAATAATTACGTTACTCCAGCTCTAAGATTGAAACAGTAGAGTTTGAAATAGCAACAAAAAAAAAAACAAAACAAAAAAAAAAACAGAAATTAAGTGCTGGTACCAAAGGCACAAGGGTAACAGGACTAAATATCCCTCTACAAATGGACAAATTTAATCTAAGCCTAGTAACTCGTTTTTTACGACATTTCGCCCATACATGACCTATAACACTGGATAGGGACACATTTTCTTGGCCTAATTTTCAAGGCAGCAATGCCTTCCATCTTGGATTTCCAATTCAGGTTTCGAGCTGTGCTGTCTTCCACTACTTGTTTATTTAGTATATTTTTTTCGTGTTGGGTAGTCCATTGTTACACATAATTCTTTATTGTAAACAGGTTGCAGACTTATAAGTAAACGTTTTAATTCCGATTTGAATGCATGCCTGCATTCATGTCGTGTGTTTACGTTTTAACGAATGCCAGCTTTTGAGAACTGTCGTTGTTGCTTAGCAAACGGTCTAGTTACATCAACAAATAAATTATTAAATATCAAATTACAGTGGTGGATGCAAGTTAAAATTACCCCCTTTATCCGTGTTTGGCCTTAAAATTACCCCTTTTCACTGTGGACACGTAATGTAACACATGCGATACCAAGTTCCTCTCTCTCCTCGAGAATAACGCAAGAAACGTGCAATTATATAATTAAAGTCAATGAAAATAATATGAAAGTAAATATAAATGACTAAAAAGTAATTGTGATCGTAATTTCTCATCAGCTGATTTGTTTTATTGACTGTATGAATAAATATTAATGTGAGTGTTTTTTTTATTCACAAACTCGAATTCATTATAAGACTACCAAGTCCCTTGCATTGCTGCGCAGTTTATATAGGCTTTCCGTAGTTGGCCAAATCTAATACAAGACCCATGCAAACACTGACCTCAAACACAATTAACATGAAAGTGTGCAACAGAAACTACAACAGCTAAGCTTAGATTTTAAGCAGATGACGTTAAAATGATCAGATCAAATTTCACCATGGTTCTTGTTCTCGTTTGAAAACTAATTAATGTAACGAATTGAAAGGTATCATTTTCAGGCATGTGTATTGCTGGTGCCGGAATGTGTTATCGTTTGGGGATCCATTTTGTTTTTTACCATTTTATGCTGTTACTTTTATATAATTTAGACAACCACATAGAGAAGTAATTTCGCTCCTCCTCCTAGAAGTGAACTATTACTTACAATACATACGGAATAATGGATATATATATATATATATATATATATATATATATATATATATATATATATATATATATATATATATATATATATATATATATATATGAAATGGAGAAAAGAAAAAATATAGATCTACTACGTATTTTGGCATTAGTGCACTTGGCCAAGGCCACAAATAGACCTGAAATGATTTTTCCTGTTCGGTATTTCAAAGTGTCAAGCTGCCACTTATGCTTCGGATAGCAGGTATTTTGACGACTATTGACTGCTAAGTAGCATAATTAATATTGAACAATCAAAATGCAGGATTCAGAGACGACAGCCATCTTGGAAATTGAAGATGGCTGTTTGAAAATTGTAAATTGTTGGATATTTTTGACTTGAAAGTTCATAGAATCTAAAGGTTTAATTTTGTATGATAAACAGAACTAAATTTTCATTAATAATTGTAAGTTTGATGTGCTTAGGTTCTTGTCCATTCATTGGAGAAAAGAGTTGACAATATGTGTGATGGCCTGTTTTATTTTGCAGTTATGTCACGGAATTTCTCTGGCCATACTCACTGCAGAGAATGAAGTGGAACCCAGTAAAAGTGAACGGAATACTATGTTCTTTTATTACAATGTGGCCGCTACTGCTATGTTGAAAGCAGAATATTATATACCAGGTTCAGCTTATTACTGAATGAAAGGTCATAACTTTGTACTTCAACACTTTGCATCACAATATTTTTGCAACTATGATATTACTACTATTCCATATTGTACAATTTAATTTTCTATACTTTTTATATTACATGCTATTTTGATATTTATGACGGCTTCTTTTATAATGTTATTTTAATCATTTTTTCTTATTATCCCACCTTTTACTATTTGCAGATTTTAAAGAAATTTGGTTGCAAACTGTTGTGGTTACAATATTTGTCACAAAATTTGTGCACAGGTATATTCACCGTCGTTATCTAAAAGATAGTTGCACATAAATGTCAGTGATTCTCTCGAGCTGGTTATCGTCACATCAAGGATCCTCCAACCATCAGTGCCAACCATGCGTAGAATCACAGCTTGCAGATTTCCAATTGCATTTCCACAAAATATTTCAAAGTTATCAGTCCTTAAATTTCAAAACAAACGTAATTTGTCCTCCTCAAGAACAAAGTTATCACGTTCTTGTGTTAAGAAAAAAGTAATCAGACTTGGAATAAGTTAAATGCATATGAAAAATTTGCAGTAATTGGCAGTGTTAAATTAATTCACTGTTTACGACAGATGTGCATTGGAATATTTCAAATTTTAAATAGTATAAGGAATGTTTCTATATTTTGTCATGTTTTTTTTGTATATAGCATCGTTATATTGAAATTTGCGTAAAAAGGGCCAGCAGTCAAGGTTAATTAGAATACATGTTTTGCTACATTGTCCATAAAGTAGAGAATCAAAGAAAACCAAAAATATCCAATGTTTACTATTAATGAAGTAATAGCAGAGAGTGATTTTCTGTTTAAAAAATTCTTCCTTTATTTAAACAGATCACCAGAAAAAAGTAATAATTCTCTTACGCGTCAGCTTCAAAATCATCAATGCCTGGATTGTCGATGCGCGTCTCATTACAGCGACCAACATCCCCCAGCAAAGTGATGTATACAGGCGCATCTGTAGCACCAGTGCTTGACCCCGTTCGTGTTGTCACTTGATAAGGCATCTCTAATGATGATGGGGAAATAAATAAAAGCTTCGATGAAATCATTTTTTTCTTACCAACAAGTTAATTTGACATTGTATGAAGCTGGTAGAATTTCTTTGATGATTAAAGCAGTGTCAAAAATGGTTGTGTACATCTGTACAAATAATTTATTTATAAATCATTTGTACACAAGGATAGAACAATGGCCGCACAACTTTGAAAAAACTATTTTGTTAACAAAATGCATGAAATAGAGGGAATATCGATATTTAACACTAACCTGTTTCACAATGGACACCGGAATAGCTGGAATCACACAAACATGCGTACCAGTCTATGCCCTGTATACAGGTTCCCGAATGTTGACATGGAGAAGAAATACACTCATCAAGTCCTATAACCAATGAAAATAATTCAACGGAACTGGGTTGCAACTTTAAGCCTTTCAAATTTTGCACTCACCCATCCTATTAGTCAAACTCTTCCTTGGCCTTTATAACTATTCGTCTGGAAAACTTCTAGTATGTTTCTTATATCATCATCTCCAATCTCCTTTAATTTATCGTAACAATTATACAATATTTATATATTTATTATACAGTTTGATAATGTTGTATTTTCTCAATGTTAGGTACGTTCAGTGTTGAAGTAATGTATGTCAGACATTTTAAATTCAATTAAATTAGTATAGTGTCAAGGGGTCATGTTTAGCTCTGTTGGTAAGACCGTTGGTCAAGTAATCCCAAGTTCCCGGAATCGAATCCGGCTCGGAGTGTTAAGCTGGGGATTGACCTTCGTTTCGGAATTGAATAAGTTAACGCATTAGGTTAGATCACCTATTACGGAATTCCACACTAACGCCCACTCAGTATTTTTACCATATCTTATATGCATATGCATATAGGCAAATTACCTGTTTCACACTGAGCATCAGTATAACCAGGGAAGCAGACGCAAATACAAGAATGACCGGTATCAATCTTGGCTCCAAAATTCAGGCATGGACTCTCAACAGCGCAGTTATCAATATCTGGTAAATAAAAATATATTTGACCTTTCTATTTTACAGTTCTAATGTATTCAGACAGAATGGTTTTTGGTATTGCTATTTATCATTGTATTGCATTTTGGTTGATATTGGGTGTAAGCCGTGCAAGTGAATTATCAACTTTCCAATCTCATCGAACATTATTTCTTTCTTATTTTCTAGCAATGCGTCAAATACGTTGTTACATTAAAGCTAAATTCCAAAAATTTTCGCACAAAATATTATTGAGTAGAGTCTAAAATCAGCACAAATGTAAACCTAAAAATCACGTGAAACATCGTCTACTTGAATATTGTTATTTGTTAAGCATAATTAAATAATGAACAATAACCTTACAGAATGCACTAAGTTATTACTTTAATGGACTTGCAGAAAGAATTAAATAAAAAGTAATAATCTTGCAAAATAATAAATAATAAGTAACAATATCGAAACGAATGAAATAGCAAGTAAAAAACTTGTTATATTAATTCAATTATAGGTAATAAGTTTCTGGAAAGTTTGAGCAAACTAAAGTAAATTAATAAGCTTTCAGAATGAAACAAAGAAAATAAATATTAAGCGTGCACGATGAATTAAATAGTAAGTAGATAGTTTGAATAATGACTTAAACATCAATTATTATCAATATAATATATAGTATAACAGCGATTTGTGTGCAGAATCGTACTTCCCACGAACGTTGCTGAAAGTATTTCCTGTCTGCAAAGCGTTGTAGCAATTCTTTCTAATCAGCATGTTGACTTTTAAAGTTAACTGAGAAATTCAAAGTGAAGTTGCGAAGAAAAGCTTTGGAATTCTTAACAACGCACAAAGATTCGAAACATGTCGAATATTCGGAAAACCATAAGCTGATTAGGTAAAATGCATACCAAAGAATGTATTTAAAATGTATCCGAAATATAAACGAAAAGGAGTGTCAATGAAAAATGACTTTTGGTTTAACAGTTTTTGTCAGATGAATAAAAAAATTTTCAATGAAACTGAACAAGCCAACCCTCTCAAATATATTGGTAATGATAGTATTTACAACCTTATTTTCTCTAGTGAAGCTGTCCACATAGCCTATCGAGACCTCGTCAACTCGGGCATCAGATGACATGTGTCGGGCTTTAAATGAGAAAAGGGGGTCTCAGATGCAACTAGATCGTCAATGTCACCGAGGTTCCTCTTAAATGTCGTCTCTTAGGCCCAAAGGGTCGAAATAAGCTCAAAATCACGTGCTCACTCTCTTTCTCTCTCTGTCACTCTCTCTCTCTCTCTCTCTCTCTTTTGTCTCTATGCTCTTCGAGATTATGATCAAATTCCGGTTTTTGATATTGCCTATGACCGACAAGGTGAACTAAGTACTTCTTACAGATTTACAGATCATCTGTTATGGCTTAAGGATCGAATATAAGCCACTAATCGCGTTATATTGCTTTTTTTGTTTACGATATATATATATATATATATAATTTATATATATATATATATATATATATATATATATATATATATATATATATATATATATATATATATATATATATATATATATATATATATATATATATATATATATATATATGTGTGTGTGTGTGTGTGTAGAAATATACCTCCAGCAATACGGGGACCATTTTTGCTAAAAACCAGAATTAGGGAGACCAAAAATTTAGGGAGACAAAAAGTAGGTCTCCTTAATTCTTAGCGTGCTTAAACGTAACGAAGCTACACAGCAAACAAAAAAAACTAATAATTTTATGGCATAGCGAATACAATATACTTTGGTTAAAATTAAATTTGTGTTATGACACTTGATAACAAACTTTCAATTTGATATTAAACTTTATACCTTGTATAAATGCAAGTGCCGAAAAATCAGCTTAAAGGAGACCAGATAAAACTGCAATTTTTATTTAAAATTCCCTATATATTCTGTGTTTAAAATATTATAGCAACCAGTATATTTTTCCTTAACTGCTCAACATGCTTACACATGGCTTATCACGAAACTGAAGAAAAATATAATTTAGCACTGTAAGCAGGCATTTTTTCAAAGAAACGAACACTTTAGGGCAAGATGCATTATGACGTAATAAACATTATGACGTAATAAAACGTATCCCTACTTTATATAAATAAATAGTGTGTAAACCGACTTAAGGGGGCTATGCTTCACACTTATACAAAACACTTCAAAGGGCATTTTGTTTTGTATTCATTACTCTTTTTTGCCTTCTAAAATAATTTTTAAGGAGTTTAAATAAGATTTAGCACTATTTTGTCTTAATAATATAAAAATCTTGCACATATTCATGAAAAATATATGGTCTCCTTATTGCTGGTTGTATATTTCTATGCGTATAAACCGACTTAAGGCGACCACATATACAACTTGAAGAGACATTTTTTTTATTATTAATTAATACTTCAATTCTTTGCTTTCCAAAGTAATGTTGCAGAGTTTAAATGTCAAGTAACGATATATTAACCTATAAACATGAAGCATCTTGCACATATTTGCATACAAAGTAGAACCAAATGACCCAGTCATTGGTAATATGTGTAAAGTGTCCTCTCTCAAGGCTGTCGTACATGTGTATAACTTCTAAACAACCCATGTACATAACAAATAATAATAATAATAATAATAATAATAATAATAATAAACATAGGTTTAAAATAAATCATTAAAATCACCCAACTAGTAGCTAAATATGCTACTTTAGGAGACCAAATATACAGAGCATTAAACCACACACTTACGGAGACCCGGGAAATTCCGTGGCTTTAGCCAGGTCGCCTAAAATGCCAGGGAAAATATAGAAAAAATACGTAGACCAAGTTTTTTGTTTATTTCTTGCTACTTAATATGACAAGAAGAAAAAACCACACACATTATCTACAACGTATATGAACATTTTTTGGTAATTTTTGTCTTTTGAAACTCAAAGGTAAAAAATATACAAATGGTCTCCCTAAGTGCTATATATAAGGCATGGTCTCCTTACGACTGGTTTTAGATCCATATATATATGATCTTCTGTAGCTGGAGAAGCCGAAACGCTGCAGTCAACGTGCTCGCACGTGCTATAATCGCTCTCGTTGTGGCCAGATGGGCGACCAATATGCCCATGCTGACATCATACTATGTGCAATACTGCCACTTAAAGCCTTTGCCTGTCTAATAACAGACGTCGAAGGCAAAATTCCAATGTTCATTTTTGCATATAAAATGTTTCTGAGGAAATTTAGATGGACCAACTTGGCATTCAACATCATGCCAAATTTGGTCGTCCTAGCCTTTAACCATCTCGGAAGAGTTGGCGTGACAAAGGTTTTTTAATGTCCATTTTTGCATATAATATGTTAATGAGTTTCTAAAAAAAATTGAGCTGGACCAACTAGATATGCTACAGTATGTCTCAACCACATTTGATTGTCCTAGCTATAGCCGTCTCAGAGGAGTTCTCCTGACAAGGATTTGGCGAAAAATAAACATATGGGAATACTTTACCGAATAGTACGAAAGCAATAAACTAGGGGATTGCAAATCCCCAAGTGTAAACATTGGACCTCAGGATCACAGTAACACTCAGCAACACTAATTTCATTGGACTAGTAATGAGCTCGCACAATGCATTAAATAGTTTGTAATAAGCTTGCGGAATTAGCTAACTTACGCAAATAAAACCAGTCTGAAGCAGTGTCAAGTTCTTCATAGCCACTTTGTTCCGAATCCAACAACTGACATATGACGTCATGTGTGATATCACGTAATCTAACATTAGCAGCGACACAGCCAATGTCATCCGAACAAAAAAAAGCTACATTCGATCACAGATGTCGCTGTTATCTCCTTAAAACTATCCACGGCGTATCTTTTGTTTGGTATTGAGGTGTATATAAGTGTATTCAATATAGCATTTCCAAAACATCTTGTTATAATTCCAATGAAATAAATAGAACGGAGATATTCCCATAAATTCATATTTATGTAACGATCAAATTGACATCGAAGTTACTGAGATACGTTGCTCTTTTTGCATAAAGTTCTGAAGTATGTTGGCCAGTTTAATTACAAATGCCTTTCTTGTTGCCCTTTAATCAATAGGTCGATAGGTGTGTAATTAATACAGCAAATATAACACATCTATTTAGTTGCAACTCAAAAGGTTAAACATTTACAGAGCAGCCCTGCTAACATATATGCCCACTATGTAATAGTTATCTCATCTGACATCGTAATGATATTTGGATTATTAATTAATTTTGTGTATTCTAACCTCATCAAGGCTATCTGTTAGCTTTTAGTTTGACTAAGGTTAGGCTACACTTTTAGCACATCTGTTATTGCATCCGCTTGAACGGAAAGCTAATATTAATCTACCGATTTTTTTACAGGTGTTACTAATTAGTGCTTAATTAGATGATGACGTTATTCTTAATGCACATTCCAAATTAGCAGACAGTGGTAGTTTAAGATCCAAGAGGAGGGGTTAGATAAAAAATTAAACTGCTAAGCTTCGTATTTTTGCAAAGAAGTTTGAATAGTAAACTTGCTTATTAGGGTGATTTATTTAAGTTCTTCACCAAATCTACACGGGGCAGGGATCTCCTGAAACGTGCCTTTTGAGTTCCTCGACAATATTTCAAAGGCTTGGAACTTGTCCTCGTCACGTCCTTCTGACCTTTCATCGATTGGTATGTGCCAAAGCCTCCTTTTTTGTCATTTTAGTTTAGCATGGACGTTCAATTTGGCAATAGTGCGCGATCATGGAGGTGCGGGGAGGGGTTGGGAATGGGGTTGCGAGAGACATACTTGCCCAGTTTCGCTTAGATACTAGCCAAGTTAATTGGTATTTAGTGTATTAAACTGCAGTCAGCCGTTGTAAAATTATAGCTTTTGCATTTTATTTGTTCTATACAAATATATATCGTTGTATACTTTAAGATAATAAATTATGTAACTAAACGAAAGAGTTCACTAAGGAGATTGTATATTCTAGCGGGGGACAAAAATACCTGGGACACGATTTCTACAACTAGCAAACCTGTCAAAATACTCACTCCTTGAGAAGAACAGGTTTTTCTTGCCAACAGATGTCTTGCATATGTATTAGTATGCATGTATAAAACAAACAAAAGAGTTTTATGCCAGACATAGTAGGTGCACTTCAAAGAGGGAGCTAATTTTTGTTTCAGAACTTCTCATTTCCCATGAAAAGGATGGTTTGTTTCCAAACTTCGCTGTTCATATGGCTGATTTAACAAAGATCATACTTTTAAACATCTTTTATATACATTTCTCACATAAAACTTTAATACACATTAATACACTTAAAATACCTTAAAAAAACTTTAATACACTTAAAATATTCCAAATGAGTTACATTTTGGGTGCAAACGAACAAGAACAATATGAAAAGTTTGGCTGCAGAGATATTTTAAATACGACCATTGCAGTCAGAATTTATTGATGATAAGAACTAAAACAAATTTGCAAATGCACGTTAAAGATGTTGTACATGTTGTAAAATATAGCGATTGCTCATCCTTGCCGAGGCATTGTTTCAAATTTAAAATTTTAATTTATTATTTCGATGATTTGTTTGCAGTCAAACACGAAAATGTTTTTACATTTCTTCGGAAATATTCAAAAGTGGGAAACGGCTGACTGAGTATGATTTGTTATTTAACTCGCTTCTTATATGCATCCGATATTATACACAATATAATTACAGAAAGTCATATTCACCATTTTAAAGGGATAGTCGAAAGCCTCACTGGGCATTTATTTTGAATGATGTAACCCACTGCATTCGCTTAAGTAAGGCAATTGGAGCGAACGTCAATCCCCTGCCTACCACTTCGAGCTCGAATCGAACTTGAGACCTTTGAATTACCAGACCAACGCTCTAACCAACTGAGCTAACTACAAAAGACCGTTCATATCCTTCAAGATGCTTCATTGTAAATTTTAATGGAATTTCTTGCGAACTTCATGTGAATTTCATACGAAATTACAATGAACTTCACTGTGAATTTCCATTGAATCTCCTTCGAACTCCCGTGTGATTTTCAGACGAAGTTCCAACAAACTTCAGTGTGAATTTCCATTGAATTTGCAACGAACTCCAATGTGTAATTTCTTTCTATGAACTCTCCTGTGGATTTCATACGAAGTTCCAACGAACTTCAGTGTGAACTCATACGAAGTTCCAACGAAATTCAGTGTGAATTTCCGTTGAACTTCCTATGCACTTCACTTTGAATTTCATACGAAGTTCCAACGAACTTCAATCTGAATTTCCATTGAACTTCCTACGAACTTCAATATGAAATTCTATTGAATTTCAGTGTGAATTCCCATTGAAATTCCCACGAGCTTTGTTTGAATTTCATACGAAGTTCTGACAAACTTCAATGTGAATTCCCATTGAATTTCCAACGAATTTAAGTATTAACTTCCATTGAATTGAACTCGAACTTCTTGTGAATTTCCATTGAACTTCCTATGAACTTCACTGTAAATTCCATTCGAAGTTCCAACGAACTTCAGCAGAAATTTCCTTTGAACTTCATATGATTTTCACTGAAATTCATACGAAATTTCAAGGAACATCGACTCACTTACACGGCGAAATAGATGTTTTGAGGCGCGATATTAGTGGTTTTAAAGAACATTTTCTACTTTTTTTACCACGAACGGGCTGCTGTGGTTGGTACAATCAAAACAATAACTCAATACCTGCGTAGTTCACCCGCCTGTGGGCAGAAACGCACAGAGCAAGCACTGAAGGGCGTTTCCTTCGACGGTATTATGATTATCGTTGTTTCCAGCGAAGATGACATAACTTCCATTAGCTTGGCGCTTGAACTCGTAGACACATGGCTGTAGACAAAGAGAAAGCGTTTGATGTGATACTCATGGCACCCGCTACCTTGGAAGGTTACTTTCTCTAAGTGTTGCAAATGTCAGCAGTTGACCTGGAAACATGCACCAATGTCACAATGCCTGTAGATATCCCAGTATTTCGATGAATGTAACATTGTTTCTTCTCATGGAAAATTACCAAGACATCCATGTCCTGTTAATTCGTAATCCCTGTGCCCCTGCATCAAGGGTATTTCTTAAGTGCAGGATTGAACACCTAAATGGATGAAACAAAACATGACCTTCAATTGGACATCAATGAATACTCGCTCAGCTTTATATTCAAAAGAATTATTTTGCCAATTCATTTTATTTGCTGTCAGAAAGACCTTTAAGCTGAACATACTGAACATAATGTGTTGCAACTTTGATATGTTTGCTTAGTGAGTGGAAATGAACAGACACACACACAAATAGTTGAGGAAATGAAAAACGGCCAACAGTAACTCAGAATATTAACATATATTTAAAACAATTTCAGCATTTATTTGTGGTTAAATTTGAAGAAAAAATCTTAAGCATAAAGTGAGCACCCGACGTTGGATAGATGTTGGATAGACGTTTGGGATTTTGTTGCGCCTTCAAAATCGAAACAAAGTCTGTCTCATGAAGTATGAAGTAAGGGGAATCCAGGCTGGATAGATGGCGAGAGTGAGACATTGTATAGACTCTAGAAAAGGACATCGACATTCATTACATATCATGGCCAGCTTTCGATCAATGCGTCGCGACTTGATCCATCCCGCGAGTTCGAACTCACTTTACACGAATATCTTGTAAAAGCAGGTGATAAAAATCTTGTGCGCCTCTAAGATTGTTATAGTTAAATTATTTATGTTTTGATTAAATTTCATAAAAATCCTATCGTTGTTGACATTTCCGATGAGCGATAAGAAACATACAATGTAATGCTAGATGTTGATTCAAAAGGCCTAAGGTTGAAAGTCTGTAAATGGAGACTATTGAAAAACAGCTTTACTTGTTAAATTTGAATTTTTGATAAGAAAACGGTTCTTGCTCTGAACTGTGAATGTTTCTGTATCACTTCTGAGTATGTGTGTGAGTTTTTGTCCCACTTAACAGAAAGTTCAAAGTTTTCTGTATCAGTTCTGAGTATGTCTGAATGTTTCTGTATCATTTTAGAACATGTGCGAATGTATCTATATCACTTCGGAACATGTGTGAATGTTTCTGTATCATTTTTTAATTTTTGACCTTTGACCCCTCCTCATAGGCGTGAATTTCTAATGTTAGTATATTTTCCGTTTTAGGTCATTCTGAGCATTTTTAGTTTTCGGCGTGAATTTCCAATTTTAGTTTTTTTTTCGTTCCAGACCATTGTGAGCAGTTTTCAGTTTTTCACCTTTGACTCCGGCATGAATTTCTAATTTTAGTAAATTTTTATATGTCTTACCATTATGATCATGTTATATTTTTGACCCTCACCTCAACGGTCAGAAGTCTCATGGGACTTCTAGCCCAGCCAGAAGTCTCATGGGACTTCTGGACGGCCCGTTCTAAATCAAGAACTTTAAGCACACTCTTATGTTAAAAAAACATTAAAGTTTATATGTATGAATTATAGTGCACAACATAATTCTTTAACTGTTTTCTGTGAATTGTAAATAGTTAAGTCATTCACATTTGAATATCAATAAAAGTTTTATTGTGTGAAAACTTTTGAGTTAAAGATGAAAGCGCAGAGAGACTACTTAGCCATTACTTATTTTAAACCTTGAATTCCTGAGCACTTGCAGGGCCTAATAAACTGTAATAAACAAAACAAATATCCTGTGATATAATGCAAAGTGAAAAATTGGTTGCAAGATCAAGATACTTTTAGTTTACTCTAGCCAGTGAAATACACATTTAAAAGACAACGCATCATTACCTGTGGTATTGATGATATGTGGATGTTGACTTGGCAGATTTAACCAATATTGCAGCAAATAATGAAGGCAACCACTTTCTACTAATCGTTATAGATGTCTTTTCCAAACACAGGTTGGTGCAACCTTTCCCAAACACAATTTATACCAGTGTCATTCAAGTTTTCCACAAGATTTTTCAAGAAACAACAAGATGACCCAAAACATTGAGGCCAGATAATTGGACAAAATTTAAGAACAGATGGGTAAAGTAATTTCTAAAGAACGAAGGCATTCATGCATATACTACCAAGAATGAGACGAAAACCAACTTTGCTCAAGGAATTATAGGAATGAAATATCGCTATTTTCTACATTGGCAAACGTATCGGTATACTGATATTTTTATAGATATGGTGCGGACAAACCCCATGGCTTTTATTTGATTAGAACCAAAGAAAGAAAGTCAAGTAGTTACGTTTTCGCACAGGAATGCTACCAAGTAATATACATTACGTTTCTGTGAAAAACAGTGTATGGAGAATTACAAGTTATTGCTGAACGTCAAGATGCCTAAACGAATTCAAGCAAATCAATCATTTCTTCATTTATTGGCACTTAGCAGTACTGTATGACGTAAATCCTTATTGAAGCAAGCCACAAAAATGAATTGGTCAGTTTTTCAAAATATGCTTGAAGGTATTACAGCTAACTTACCATAGAAGCCACGTATGTATAAAAAATTAAAACGTGAACAACACACCATTCAACAACTGGCGAATAGGAAAATTTCCCTCAAGCCTAAAAAGAAGTTGATTAATCAGAAAGGTGGATTAATTGGAAAAATTACAGGAATTGTGCTTCCATTATTAGCTCAATTGTTTTTAAAAAGGAAACATGCATTGAAATGGTCCTTATTCCTGAATCGGAAAATAGAAAATTATTAGCACGTCAACCTTCAAGCAATGGTTGTGCCGTTCGTACAAGGCAGAAAAATATCCACATAAAATGTCGTAATCCTTTATTCTAAACTCGCGTGATCAATCAAATGCGGTTAACTGAAAGAGTGAAAAATTAACTGTGAACCAACGAATCACAACATTCGAACAATCTATTAAATATCACACAAATTTATAAGGTTTAAGTACTCGTCAAAAATATAAAGAACAAAGTGAACTACAGCATAAACGAACTTCAAATAATCAAGTACAATATAAGAAATAAAATAAAACACTCACCGAATGTATTTACATCATATCTGAAATCCTAATTTATCATGTTGTTCCTTTGGTTTTTAAATGCACACTGACTGGAAAAATAATCTTAAGAGGACATCAACCCTCAGGTCACAAAGGACGGTCGGTGGAAGAGTATAGCAAATGTAGCAAATAATAGGCTTTTTACTCAAAGGACGAATGACTAACTTATTAATATAAAAATAGTGCTTTGATTCTAAAGTTTAAGCCAAATAATAATGAGCACTTATATTGCATTATGTAGGCATATAATTAGCTATGAGAGTTTATCTATCTTATCTGCATCTTACAATGGTATTACAGCTAAAGTAAATAAACTTTTAAAAACGAAACGAAATTGTGAAACTGCAACGGCAATGTGTAAACTTCTTGGCAATTCAATCACAGAAACAGAAGTTTGCTGGTGCTGCAGCTGCTGTGGTTGCTGCAGAAGACTCAGAAAAGCCACTAATTAACATTTCTAAACCATTTTAGACCTGTGTACTATGTGAAAGTAACAGAACTTCCAGCAGAACTTAAGAAATATGAAAACTGGAGATATAATTGAAAATTGGTTTACTGAAAGAAGCATTAGTTGCTACGAGAAGAAAAGAGCGACAAGTACCACCAGAAAGTTGGAAGCCGTTTATTAAGGAAATTGTAGACGCTAATATTCCAAAAACTTTTTGGCAAAAAGAAAACTCGTGAATATATTACAAAGGAAATAATACAGCGTCAACGACGGTTTCTCTTAATTTGAGAAGTGATTATGATATTATCTTTTCTTAGTTGAGATGTCAGGATTTATACCAGCTCAGTGTTGTAAACTATCTGGTTCTGCTGAACATCAAGCAGATATGAAACATGATACCTTTAAGGAAGAAGTGAGAGATGTGATTTTAACCATTCGCAAAGTGATAGCTAGTCCAGGTATTCAACTAAGACATGCAGATGCAGTGATGAAAACTCCTGCCAATTTCCTATTTCCAGAAAAATAACATCTTTTGGGTATTTTGAACATTTAAATTTTAACTACATGTAACTTTACACTGACGGTGAACCAGTTCTATTCAAATCCATCAAGTTTAACACTAATGAGGGAAAATATCTTAACGTTATTGAAACTCTTTACAAATCTTTTCATAAATCAAATGGTGAGAAAAGCTCCATCCTAAAACTGGCTCGCGTTGAGCTTATGTTTTATTTTCTTTCGACTTAACACCTGATTGTGATGGTGATGACCATTACACATTTTCAAGCATGGAAATTTGCGGCCAGAGATGAATTTTGCCAATGCCTTGCAAAATACAGCCAATGTCATAGTTGAATTTGACAACATCATTGAAATAAGCGCGAATCGCAGTATTCAGTTTGATTATCAGTCATGAACAGGAAGCAGATAGATGCCATAATGACGCACGATGTCATGACAAGAGACTAATTCCACGGAGTATTTGCTATGGATCAATTGTCAGCCTTACAGAAATGGGCCTATTTCATCAACTCAGACAACCATAATGAATCTAGTGATGCTATAGTTTTAGTGATATAGTTATCTAAATATACATTTATAAATGAGTAATGCTACATCATCATACCCCCCTAGGAGGCATAACCCTAAGTCACCTGTCAATCATCATGACGTCATTAGTCACGTGACCTGTCAATCATCATTGGTCACATGACCTGTCAATCATGTGTGATGTGACCACAACCCTATATGAGGAATGTTTTACTGAACATTAACCTTCCGGCCTGAATGGCTCACTTGGTAGGGCAGAGGACTCGTAAGCGGACCCATGATCTGAAGGTCGGTGGCTCGATCCCACCTCGGGCATCACTTTCACCTTCTGTCTATCATATTATTGGGGTTCTCAATGTGAGGACCTCCCCCCTAGGATGTGACTCAGTAGCTCTATAAGAGCACATTGTATGTGCACATGTGTTTCATTCATGCTCTGACTACTCTTGGATACACATGGAAAAAAGTGAAAACAGTTGCTCTTACCTGTTGTGCTGTTGGAGATCAGGTGAAGGATTGACTGGATTGACTGGAATACACATAGAAGAAAAAGTGAAACATTGGTCATTCTTTGGAAAAAAGAAGTGAAAGATGGGAGGCATGGAGACGAATTGGCAAAAGAGTCGTGGTAAGTGACCTTTTTTTGGTTTTTTTTGTAACACTATGTAACATTATGTAACATTATGTAGCATTATGTAACATTATGTAACATCATGTAACTCTATGTAATATCATGTGACACTATGTAGCATCATGTGACACTATGTGACTATGTAACATCATATGGCTATATTACTATGTTAGGACTATGTTATTGCTATGTGAACATAATTAGTCGAAAGTATGTATGTCATTATCAGATCGTTCAATAGACCTGCCTGTGTAGCTCACTTGCAAGAATCGACGACTCGTATGCAGGAGATTGGTGGTTCGATCCCGGCTCGGGACAAACTTTTTTCTGGTTTTTTGTTTACTTTTCTGACCATGTGACATTATGTGACATCATGTGACTGTGACATTATGTGACGTCATGTGACTTTGTGACTTTTTTTAACATCGTAACTATATTTCTATGTCTATTTTCGCTGATAATATTTAGTTAGTCATATTTCAATGGTTCCATTACAATAACCACACACACACACACACAGCATAGGAATAAGTACATGAAAGGTCTCAGAGCGTTGGAAAGCGATCGATAAATTTCAGAGTTCACTAGTTCAGAGCTTGGGAAAAACGATCGATAAATTTCAGAGTGCACTAGTTCAGAGCGTGGGGAAACCGATCGATAAATTTTAGAGTGCACAAGTTCAGAGAGTGGGGAAACCAATCGATAAATTTCAGAGTGCACTCGTTCAGAGGTGGGAACGATCAATAATTTTGAGAAGGAATGGGATTTTCCCCACGCTAAGTCTAATATTATGTTTTATGTTATAGTAGTGCGAAAATGGTACTTCTACAACACAATTAACAAATGCAGGTTAAACTGTATAAAATAAGTTTTAGCATTTTAACATACTACTTATTCAAATGTTTTACAGTTATAGTAGTGTGAAAATGGTGGTTCTAGACCAACTTTAGCAAATTTAGTTTTTGATAACATATAATATATACAATAAGTTTTAGCATTTTACCATGCTACTTATTCAAAAGTTTTAAAGTTATAGTAGTGTGAAAATGGTCGTTCTAGACCAACCTTAACAAATTTAGTTTTTGTCAACATGTGATATATAAAGTAAGTTTTAACATTTTACCATGCTGCTTATTCGAATGTTTTAAAGCTATAGTAGTGTGAAAATGGTGGTTCTAGACCAACTTAGCAAATTTAGCTTTTGATAACATATAATATATAAAATAAGTTTGAACGTTTTACCATGCTACTTTTTCTAATGTTTTAAAGTTATAGAACTATGACAGTGGTGGTTCTAGACCTACTTTAGGAAATTTAGTTTTTGAAAAAAATATGATGTATGAAATAAGTTTGACATAAGACATATGTTTTTTTTGGTGAGAAGAGCACACCATTCAAACATGTATTCAAATGGCAAGCCCCCATTCAAAGACGTGTTCGAATGGCAAGCCCCATTCGAAACGCGTGTTCGAATTATTTTTGAAACATATTACGTCATAGTATTGTTCAACATTTTTTTAATAAGTTCAACAATTGTTCAACAAATTGCTCAACAAATTGCTCAAACAAATTGTTCAACATGTTCAACATGTACAACAAGTTGCTGTTCAACATGTTCAACAAGTTGTTGTTCAACAAGTTGTATATAAAGCTATGTTTAAAGACTTTCTCATCATTTGAATAGTGTAGGTTGAACCGAAAGGATGTATAAATGCAGCATTTGTTCGAAATCTTACAATTGGCCACAAAGTTACATATGGTGAAGTTATTTCTAAACATATCAGGACATAGTGTGTCCAACCTCGAGTGTGACAACTTCCTATAAAGCATAAAAGGCACCTGCCCTCAGACATAACGCACATTCTGTATCAAGATACTGAAGAGTGAACATGTCTGCAGTGAGTGAATAACAACTACCATCTATGGCAATGCCTGCAGAAAATTTTATAGCAAAGCCTGAGACAATACCTACAGCAAAGTCTAAGGCAATGCCTATGGTAATGTCCAAGGTGAAGTCACGTCAGCAGCGTCAAAAGCGACCACATTTTAGAAAGATAAAACGAGATGCGTTACCAGCTAAGACGGCGCCGTGTAAAATGCGAAACATTAAGACAGAGTCTAATATGAAGCGAGAACCGGAGCGTAAAGCTGATAGCACCATGAAGAAGATGCGTGTAGACGATTCACCAGTTATGATACCCATTAATGGAGAAACATATATTAAATTGGTGAAATATCAACAGAAAGTGATGGTTAACATTCGTAAATATATTACGAATCATGCATCTGGAAGGTTATGCTGAAGAAGCAAATGACGTCAGTGGTTCTCATGCTTCAGAAAATGGATGTGTATAAATGTAGTGACTGTCAGAAGATGGTTAAGTAGAAGGTCAAATGCGACTGTATGCAATTTTAACAGTATAACTATGAAATGCATTAACATTATCTATGTTGATGTAAAGTTAGTTTTTATAACATTTGTAAACTTATCAATTTAAGTTCTTATGAGTGGGTACATGTATTAGCATAATATGTATTTGAAATATTTTTGTTTTGTTTCTATCTATCATAATTGTATATATTTGTAATATTTAATAAAAGAAACACATATGATGCTTTTCAATTTATTTGTTTTTCTCATACAATACTTGGATATAATACATAGTAATAAAATACTTGAATATAATACATAATGATACAATACTTGAATATAATACATAATAATACAAAATTAATTACAATACATAATATATGATATATGGTCTACGGGTAAATTCACACCACACCAGAGACCTTAGCCTCTCGCGACTTCATATGTTGTAAAGCAAGACATATATTAATACACAACGCTTAAGTTAATAAAATATTACAACATTTACAAAGTCTTTTATTATAAAGTTTAGTCAAATAAGACTATTCTTCTGCATCTGTCTCACTCTGTTGCACCTCACTGTCCATGCTACTTTCTCGTCCCTGCTATCATCCTCCTCCTCCATATCTAGTAGCTCTTCAAAGAATGCATTGTTTTCCTTATAGCCGCCTTTAGTGCCTTTGAATACTTATAATGTTTTTCATCAACAAAGTAATTAAAGTCCTCTAAAATCTTGTGATAATGTTGGCTTTGTTCTAGACGCTGGGTATAGTGGAACAGTCTCATAAACAGTTGCTTTAGTCCATGCTTATAAATGGGTCGAAGGTCATAACTTGCTATTTCACGCGCATCTTCAAGTCCTTGTTCTTGATATTCTAAAACCTTTTCTTGAAATTTGTCATCATAGTCATGACTTCTTGAACCATATCATGCCAAACAGAGTCTATTTCTGACTCACTTTCAGAGTCTGTTTCTGACTCACTTTCAGAACTCCTGTCATCAGCATCCTTACCACACGTCTCCATATTTTGAGCAAAGCTTCTTCGATGTTGTATAATGCACCACATTCTGTAAAAGCATGTGCATTCTTTTCAGCCATGTTGACGCTTTGACTTTCCATAGAAGACTCATCTTGACCTTGGCATAGTTTTACAGGGTTTTCCATATCCGATTCTTCATCCACTTCTGAAGTGTGAGCAACCTTTAAGTGTCTCTTAAGACTTTGTGGCCAATTGTAAATTTTCGAACAAATGTTGCATTTACGCATCCTTTCAGTTCAACCTACACTATTCAAATGATGAGAAAGTCTTTAAACATAGCTTTATATTCAACTTGTTGAACAACAACTTGTTGAACATGTTGAACATGTTGAACTTGTTGAACAACTTGTTGAATATGTTGAACATGTTGAACAACTTGTTGAACAATTTGTTGACCAATTTGTTGAGCAATTTGTTGAACAATTGTTGAACTTGTTAAAAAATTGTTGAACAATACTATGACGTAATATGTTTTAAAAATAATTCAAACACGCGTTTCGAATTGGGCGTGCCATTCGAACACGTCTTTGAATGGGCGCTTGCCATTTGAACACGTCTTTGAATGGGGGCTTGCCATTTGAATACATGTTTGAATGGTGTGCTCTTCTCACCAAAAAAACTTATTTTATACATCATATGTTTTTCAAAAAGTAAATTGGTTAAAGTTGGTCCAGAACCACCATTTTCCTACTACTATAACTTTAAAACATTCGAATAAATAGCATGGTAAAATGTTCAAACTTATTTTATATATTATATGTTATCAAAAACTAAATTTATTATAGTTGGTCTAGAACCACCATTTTCACACTCCTCTAACTTCAAAACATTTGAATAAGTAGCATGGTAAAATGCTCAAACTGATTTTATATATTATATGTTATCAGAAACTAAATTTGCTAAAATTGGTCTAGAACCACCATTTTCACACTACCATAGCTTCAAAACATTTGAAAAAGTAGTCTGTTAAAATGCTAAAACTTATTTTATACAGTATATGTTTTCCAAAATCTGAATTTGTTAATTGTGCTTTAGAAGTACCATTTCCACACTACTATAACATAAAACATAATATTAGACTTAGCGTGGGGAAAATTCAATTCCTTCTTAAATTTATTGATCGTTCCCACCTCTGAACGAGTGCACTCTGAAATTTGTCGATCGTTTTCCCCACGCTCGGAACTAGTGCACTCTGCAATTTGTCTATCGTTTTCCCACGCTCTGAGACCTTTCATGTACTTATTCCTATGCTGTGTGTGTGTGTGTTGTTATTGTATTGGAGCCATTGAAATATGACTTATTAAATATTATCAGTGAAAATAGACATAGAAATATAGTTATTATGTTAAAAAAAGTTACGGAGTCACATGATGTCACATAATGTTACAGTCACATGATGTCACATAATGTCACATGATGTTATATAGTCACAAAAGTTACAACAAAAAAAAAAAAAAAAAAAAAAAAAAAAAAAAGTTTGTCCCGAGCCGGGATCGAACCACCAATCTCCTGCTTACGAGTTGTCGCTTCTACCAACTGAGCTACACACGCAGGTCTATTGAACGATCTGATAATGACATACATACTTTAGACTAATTATGTTCACACAGCAATTACAGTCCCAACATAGTAATATAGCCATATGATGTTACATAGCCACATAGTGTCATATGATGTTACATAGTGTCACATGATGTTACATAGTGTTACAAGATGTTACATAATGTTATATGATGTTACATGAGGTTGCATGATGTTACATGATGTTACATTATGTGACATAATGTCACATAATGTTACAAAATGTTACGTAATGTTACATAGTGTTACAAAAAGGTCACTTACCACGACTCTTTTGCCAATTCGTCTCCATGTCTCCAATCTTTCACTTCCTTTTTCCAAAGAATAACCAATGTTTCACTTTGTCTCCTATGTGTATTCCAGTCAATCCTTCACTTGATCTCCAACAGCACAACAGTACAACAGGTAAGAGCAACTGTTTTCACTTTTTTCCATGTGTATCCAAGAGCAGCCAGAGCATGAATGAAACACGTGTGCACACACAATGTGCTCTTATAGAGCTACTGAGTCACATCCTAGGGGTTCCTCAGATGGAGGACCGGGGGATCCCCATGGTATGATTGACAGATGATTGAGGACCCCGGGGGGGGGGAGGGTAGGTCCTCACATTGAAAACCCCAATAAAATGATAGACAGAAGGTGAAAGTGATGCGCGAAGGTGGGATCGATCCACTGACCTTCAGATCATGGGTCCGCTTACGAGTGCCCTGCTCTACCAAGTGAGCCATTCAGGCCGGAAGGTTAATGTTCAGTAAACCATTCCTTATATAGGGTTGTGGTCACATCACACATGATTGACAGGTCATGTGACCAATGATGATTGACAAGTCACGTGACTAATGACGTCATGATGATTGACAGGTGACTTAGGGTTATGCCTCCAAGGGGGGTCTGATGACGTCACTTCCTGTTTTCGAACTGTCGTTTTCAAACTACTTCACTGAGATCACAGGCGTAGTGTTAATTTACAGATAAATCCTTTTTCATTCAAATGGAGAGTTCCTGGTGACGTGTTAACTCACCCGTAATCCTTGTATATCATATGTCATATATTCTTATATTTAACAATGAAGTGTTGTTTGAGTAAAAAAATAAAAAGCTGAAAAGAATCATACTTTTTTATTTTTATTAATTAATTATTGAGAACAAACAAATTTCAAATATATATTATGCTGGTATATGTAACACATTCTCCCATTCACAACTTAATTGATATAAGTATAATAAATGTTATCAACCCGTTTGTGGTCTGAAAGGGAAAATATACCAAAATTAGACATTCACGCCTGGAGGGAGGAGTGAATGTTCAAAAATAACAAAATGCTCAGAATGGTTTAAGCAAACAAAATATGCTAAATGAGAGATTCGCACCTGAAGTGGGAGGGGGATCGAAAGGTCAAAAAATGAAAAACGCTCAGAATGGTTTAAAAAGTAAAAATACACTAAAAACTGAAATTCACGAGTTGAGATAGGGGATGGGGTTAAATATAAAAAATAAAAAATCTCAGGATGGTCTGAAAAAAACTAAAATGCCGGAGGAAGGTAGAAGTTCAAGGGTAAAAAATGAAAAATACCAAGAATGATGTGAAAAGGAGAAATATATTATAGATGAAATAATGGGAAAGGAGACTTCTGGACGGACCGTCGAAAGGACTCCTTTCACTCTACTTGTTGAATTGCTAAGATCGAAAAAGGTGCGGATGCCCGAAGTAAGTAACTTTATAATTTACTTTTCTCTATATTTTTGGTAAAGAAAACGTGACATTTAGAGTATTTTGTCGTTTCTTGAGAAACATTGAAATTGTATGCACTCAAGTCATTTAAGGATTAATAATCATAACCTTGAAATTGCAGGTTCTCACCTAAACTATTTTTTTTGTCTTTTCCTCGTATATTATTGTTCTACTTATAAATTCAAATAAGCTTAAAAACTGGATTTGGTTGGTTTAGCTCCGGACACCTTCTTCTCTGTGGTTAATTGCTACGTTGCTACTGGCTGTAAAATCACGAATCAAATTCTTCAGCCCCTTCGGAAATATTAGCGCGATTCTCAGTCAGACACTGTAATTATGTGACTCCGTTCTTTATAAGAGCAGTGATCTGGTCTGCCTTATGTTGTATCTCATTCAGTCCCTAAGCATGTCACCATGGGTACAAGGCGGATGTCTGTCACCTTTTCGTTTGTTCTAACAATAAAAATATACGCATTGTATTTCTATATTGGCTTCTTTGGCAATGTGTCGGGTTAATTTCACGAAATTTACTCGAGAAGATAAAATGGACATAAAGCATCCTTTGTTGTTGCTCAGTTTATGAAAGAGTGGTACACAACGGTGTGCGTTTCGTGCAGAATAATCGATCAAAAACTTGACGGAGAAAACGATGAAAAGGGCGTTCAATAAATGGCGAATAAATTAAAAGGATAATTATTGAAATTGGTCTGCTAGATTTATGTAGGTTTTAAGTAAAAAATTATAGTTGTGGCGCTGAAGTCATATATGCTTGCGTTATAACGCAACTCTGTTGGGCCATTCCAAGCACTTGTACTCTATTTCTAGTACCAGTGTATCTGCATCTGCAGTTTCCTGTATTTGTAAATAGATTTTTGAAATATCAAGATCAAACACTACTCCACCTGTCTAAATTCGGTCAGTCAGGCTGATGATAATGGAAAAAGAATCAAAGAAGTATCACAAAAATAGCTGTTACTCAGCAAACGGGTTGCTTAAAATTTGATTGTTCTTGTATTAAAAGCAACTGACGTTTGGTGAAATCTGTCATTTCTCTTATTTTCTACCTGATTGGTTTGCAGTCAAAACATAATAGTTTTTCATATTTAAGTCGAAACATTTTTTCATCATTTCATTATCATTTAAGTTAACCAGTTTCATTTTTACTCGACGCTGTCACTCAAATATAAATATTTGAATTGCACTTTCTGTCGATCTTTTTAAGTTGGATCTTCTAGACAAACAAAATGTAGTATGAAAATATGTTTTGGGCCACGAGTGAATTTCTATTATTATGACTTATCTGATGACATGGTGTTGCGTAGTTGGTTATGCAACGTTATCCAGGCACCCAATGTCATCAAGGCACAAGTGTAATCAAGGCGGAGGTTAACTATAGGTTGGATTTGGATCAATTGAATTTGTTTTGGTTATAACTATGAAGTTACAAGGTTAAAAATTCTATTTGGTAACTCGGTTACCATGGTAACCACACAGGGTGGTATTTTTTAAATTGCTTACTTTTGTCTATGATCACATTATATGTCTGTCCCTTAGCTAAATACATTGAAAGTCTATTATTGGCTTGATGCTTCGGCAGGAAAAGCATTTGTTAAACTATTTATTTTTTATTCGGTACAGTGAGAGTATCAGAGAGTTATTGCGTGGTGATGATATTGCATACTGTTGAACTAAAAGGCTAATATATATCTACCGATTTTGTGCTTAGTATTCGTTTAGTATTTAACTGGGCAATATTATTCATTCGTCATATACATCTCTACTAACAGACAGTGGTAGAGCTGATGTTTTGCTTTGCAACTGACAAACTATATAAGCTTAAGATTCTTTCCTTTCTGAATTTAACTAATTCATGCAAAATGTGGAATAATTCAGTATACTTTAATTCATTACTTTAAGACTTAGCAACGAAAAGGACAATACAAATATAATACAGAAACACAACTAGGGAAGTATACATTTAAATATATATTTTGCAATTCAGTTTTTTAAAAATAATGATGAAATACCTGGCTTTGCTTGTACATCAGACGTGGCGTCTGCAAAACACCGTGTATGTAGCATTCATTTTAAGGCGTCCAGCATATTTTAGTAATTTTTAAGATACAGGTATTCTGAGATACACTGCATGTTTCACATTTGGCGTGTTAGTCCTTTGAGACTTAGTGTATATTTGCAGGAGTTCTAAGCACACTGCATGTTGGCGGAATTTTGAGACAGCATGGATGTTTTAGAAAGTAGCAGCCACATCCCATGTTGCAGTTACATAAGTTTTAACGCATGTTTTATGATGCATAGTATCATGTGGTTTGGACGTGTAACAGGACGTTTAACCAGCATATATGAACGTGCACGTATACTGCAGAAAGTTGATGAAATGCACATGGCAGGCGTCGTTCGCAGTGAATTGCGCAGCCAAAAATGCTAAACTAGCTTCTGGACGACTATACAGCTTTCAGTCTCTTTCTCTCCTTGCAATTGGTACAGTCGTGCGTCTTGGAAGAGAGGAAAGGATTTTGGGATGCTCTATACATAAATACGCTGTGTTTAGATTCTAACGATTGACATTTATTCGATATTAACGGCTTTACGCAAATGCACTGATTGATTATGTATTCGCTTGTAAAAGGCTTTTCTTGTACCTAGAACTTTTATATAAACAGAAAACATTTTGCCGCTGTTAACAAGCACTTCTGAAGTAATGCACTCAAACATTTTTTAGTATAAAATGTACATAATTTATCATTTAAATGCACACGGTATTCTGTAATTGCAATTATGTGGAATCTATTTTTGAATAAACAATAAACAGGTATTGGCGCAACAATAGCGCATGACGAAGGTATAATCAGATAACATTTAATTATGGTTGCACAAACTGAATACACATTTATACTCACATGTTAAAGATATCTTTTCATCTACATAGCAGTATACTTATAAGTTTGGTAACACATAAATTTAACGAAATAATTAGATAACGTCTGGTCGTTATTGCACGATCTCGTTACGTTGCTGGTCTACTGTTATCTCTGTAGTTGTATACTTAACACTGCACTCGTTCACTGTACTCGCAAAAAAGATCTTTTAGTACTGGCCTTTCCTGTCTCTTGTCTCAAGTGTCAATATATTTCGAGATGTGTTTCAAGTGACATGAAATGGTAAGAATACTTAAGCTGTTTCTTGTTTTGCAGCAACTAACCTGACATGTAATGGGGCTTGAATGAAACACATTTTACAAAATAGACATATGGATTGAATAATATTTACAATATTTATAATATGTTTAATATTTATAATAATATATTTTGGGATTAAATACGTATTCTATGTTTAGGCTTTAATATACTACTTTTAAATACCAATGTATTAAAAAAAAATAAAATGATACTATTTGCGACCTGCTTGCATGGAATATTGTTAAACAGTGCAGCAGTGATAATATTCAAATAAAACAATATTACGATATACTGGACATCATTTATGAATTATAAACAAATTAAAATAAACTTTAAGAAAAATAAAAATAAATTAAATTTGAATATTGAATAAAAATATTGCATTTTATTATTGAACTGGATATTGGAAGTATTTTGTTATATCTTCATAAAATATTGGATTGAAGTAATATTTTTTAAACATAGTCAAACACATTTGAATAGCAATAGATTTAAAAACCGACATGTTTTGAAGTAACTAAAATTATTTTTAACCTACCCGGTATAGGATTAGATTTTAAATGGTAATAAAACTTATGACATTCAACAAGAAAGATTTCTCAAATTATGTGTTATCTTTTTCCATGGATAAAAATGGAATTGAAATGATTTTAAAATTTGGAATATTGAACAAATAATGACAGCTAAACGGACATGGTACAATTTTCGATGGATAAATAATGTTGAATAAGACAATGAAGATCCTGGCTGTTGAGAGCATTTGTAACACACTTATATGCTTCGCAGAAAAGCATATTGCCACGAGTGAGTATTAATATGTTGTCTCGGATTTGAAAACTTTTCACAATCACCCCCAGTCAAGCGAAAAGAATTTTCAGCACAGCAGGACTTCAATATCTTTGTGATATATCCTACCCTCTACTACTGTTTAGGCGAAGTACCACCAGCTAAAGATGCTGTGTTGACTTAAGCTATTCCATGGGGGAGACTGACTTAAGAATAATATGCATGGAACTTTCGTTTTTTTCCAAGTTTTGGGGAAGGAAGGGAGGAAGCGGTCTAGAGGGGGTACATCCAGAATAAGCCCCCAGCGAATCCATGTTCAGAGTATAGAATACAGACGTGACTAATCATACGTATGATTACAAACTAAGCGTGTTGCTATTTTCGTACCGTGTTTACCACCAATGTCTCGTGTATTTAATCAAGGTGCGTTAAACTTCGGTATTCTTTTTTGCTACACTTCACATCAATACATTATTGTACTTATAAAAATGTGCTCCTAAAACCAAAGCGCTTGCTTTATTAACAGTTTTAGAATACCTCATAAAGTCTAGCAAAGAGCGCCTTATCGATGGTTACACTTGTAATAACACTTCATGTTGCTGATAAAAAAGCTATCTCATATTGCCGAACTAAGAGGACGCCATTAAAGATAAGGAAAAAAACATGGACTTTATAGGCACCAGAACACTCTCTGAACGTTCAGATTAAGTGGGACAAACAGAGGAATAATTTTTGAATATTATTGAAGTAGAGATTTGCAAAACCACATTTTTCATTACGACACTCGTTAGCGCTTTACTTGCCCTTGACCGTCAAAGGGATGGGATGTCCTCTATATAAAATGTTAAAAAAAATATTGTCCTTGATTATTTGGAACTTCCAGTGAGGGATTATTATTATTATTATTATTATTACTATTATTATTATTATTATTATTATTATTATATCAACCATTTGGCTTTCTCGCAGGAAGAAGTTATGATTTAAAATGCGAATTGGATAACTACATCAATTAATCTCTTTCAGAAACAAACACAGATCAATGGTATGTCAACGAATTTAATTGCTAATTGATGAACCTTTAAGTGTAAAAGTTATTTTTTTAAATTTAAGATTTATTACTAATATACGTCAACAAAGAAAAAATTAAAACACTTAGAAAGAATATTTGAATCCTGGAAAATAAGAAGTTTATTTATTTTACAAATACTCATTATCTGGTAAAGGATTTATATCCAAATATTTGTGACTGATATTTAAATTCTAAACATGTATAAGCATGCATTACACACTGTCAGTACAAGTTAACATATGCACATCAAACTTCTACTTTAGAAAAAATTTTAACTGTATAACATGCGAATAAATTAGTATTTCGTACGGAACATATACAGAAGCTAAAACGCAACTCTAAACTGATGCCGAAATGATGAAGTTTGTATATTGTAGGTTTCGCAACTGCAACAAAGTCCAGTCAGTGTCTGCAATAACGTAAAGGATTTTTACAAAGACAAGACATAAAGAAACAAAAAGTAGTGAGAAGAGGATTAAAAAATAATAAAAGCACAAATAACAAGGTAATCAAATCATGGTTCAGCTCAACATTGAAACAGAAGACAATGAGCAAAGTGTCTGACTGTGGCTTGGCTATCGAAAAATAGACTAAATATAAAAACAGTCATTTTAGCATTTACTTTGCTTGAAAAGTCATACATAAAAGTCATTCATTAAAGTAATACATTGCATTTAAGTTACACATTAATTTCTTACTTTAAAGTTATGAATGTTATAAAAAAATAATAAATGTAAGTCACCCTAAATCAAATATTACTCATAATTCAGTTTAGAGTAATATTTATACAGCTTATGTTTTTATTTGACGTAAGCATCTCTTAAAAAGATAGGTTGGAATAGAATTTGAGTCCTTGATGCGATAAAAAATCAAGAGTAACATATTGCCAAACCGATTGACTTAACATAATTATCTTTTTAAACATTTTAATTAGTTAAATATGAAAATTTGCACAAAACACAAGACTTATAAGAACACTAAGTTTTGGACATTAATTTACATAATTTTGTTTTCTTTTCTCATAATACTAATAGCAAAATTAGAGTTATCAGTTGAGAAGTATAAATCGAAAGAGTATATACTGAGAAGGCATTATTCAGATAGTTTGTCAGAATTACAAAGCGAAATTCAGTATCAAAATATGCTCTTACGTATGAAAAGCAAACCGACTGCAATACCGCATTATATGGAAGACAGTATTTTATTTCTTGACAGCGTTTCGAATAAGTCGCGAGGTTTTGGCAATGATACACATACACCTCTATGGATAGAAAAATATGACCAAAACAAAGTTATTGAATCAGCAACTCCTTTGCTAACTCTCTTTACAACATTCAAATATGACCCAAATAGGGACAAAATCAACATGAACACAGCACGCCTCTGGGCCTCACTTGTGCCTTTCATTAGACCAGTGCTTTTTTACACAAGAAATGATTCAACAGATTTCATCAAATTCGCTGAAAAGCTTGGATGGATGACATTTCCAGTTCCAAAGTTAAAGAATAACTTACCCGTCCTTAAGGCCATGTTTATCTTTGTTATGGAAAACATACAACCCTTGTCTAACTTTATTGGATATGCAAATTCTGATATTATATTTAGTTCTGATTTGCATTCATCCCTTAAATATTTATCTCATATCAATCTGAATCAGGCCTTAGGGCAAGGTCTTTTCATAGTCGGAGGACGTCGAGATATTTTAATTAAGTATATTACGGAAACAACGACTGCGGATGAATTAAAAGACAAAATATCTAGATCGAAAATTCCGAATTTGTATGCTAAAGATTATTTTATCACATCACCGAATGGCTTCCCGTGGGATCATATTCCGGATTTTGTCATTGGGAGACCTGGATATGACACTTGGCTTGTTGCTAAGTCAGTAGAATGGGGAATCCGTGTTATAGATTGTTCTCAAGTTATCACTGCCTTCCACCAGGTCAACAAAGTCCATAATAATAAAAAGGATAAGGAATGGATGGTAGCACATGATAAATGCATGAATTATAAAATGATCAATTCATTTCCTACAGACTTAGGTCAGTTACCCTGCACACCGTATGTGGCGTATGCACAGAATGGAACTATGACGTTATATAGAAGAGTTAAGTTTAAAGAGGAATGTTTCAATAAAGAGTTAGAGTATACACAGTTTCAGAAGCTCTGTAAGCAAGCAAAGGCGATGAAATTAAGAAAAAGGACATAGAATCTTTTGATTGATCACTAAGATGTCTAACATACATTTCAAGTCCATCAACACTTACACATAAGTTCATGAAATGTTACTGTTTGGGAATGTTATTTTGTCAGTCAGTGCTGAAGTTATGTTTGCTAGAATTTTAATTAGTCAATTACATGTACTAATTACATGTAAGTTAACTAAAATTAAGTAAGACAATTTTGTATCAGTCGCTTACTATGAACCACGCATAAAGAGAATACTTCTTGTTATTGCAGGTGTTCTTAGTGAACACTTAGCGAAGACAAAATAATCGCGCGGGGGGGGGGGGGGGGAAGGAGAGCACTTGCTCTCGTATGTGTTACCATACCTGTTTTGAAAAGTGCGTGTTTCTAAAAAATGGGGTGAGAACTTTTTCTAAAATGCGCTTAACATTTTAGAAAAAGTTCTCACCCTATTTGTACGTGAGTGCCCCAAAGCTCATGCTATTCACAGAAGTAATATCCTATATGTGGACGACCATATGTTTATTTCATAAATGAAGTATTAAATTTGCCTGTTTGCTACATATCATTTGCTTATAAATTGGTTATGTGCTAAGCGTTAACATAACGATGAATTAATTTTCAGTCAAGTTCTTTGTAACTAAGTTATGAACTCAAAAATGAAATCTTTTGTTTATGAAAACAAGTATATTATTCTTCACACCTTAGGGAAAACAATCATCTTTGTATGCAGCAATATTTATGATACTTAAGTATCTGCTTAAATGCCACTGTAGTGTGGACTTTGAGAGTGGCTTATAATTAGCAACGGCCATGCATATAAACCCACGTATTTTGTGTTTGTTTGAGTTTATATGTAGCATATATTACGCAGTAGGTTATTATATCGTACGGATGTTTTTTTAAAAATTGTCTTTTTCATACAGAAAAGGGTAACTTGTAACAATTATATTTCAAATGTCTTGTAAATTCTCGATGTACTGTTTTACTGCTTATAGAAAGAATAGCCTGTGTATACAGAGGAATGTGCTCTTTCCATAATATATTAGTATTAATACTCTCTTTTCTTTTCTCTAAAGATATATGTTTTCTGTTGACGTGTTTGAATCCTTCCTCTTTCCATAAATTTCAAGATGTCATAGTATTTTGCATTTTGCCTGCTTGATTAAATTCATTTTAAAGAGCAGTGAAATAATGCTGATACAGCTAATACATGTTTGCGTATGTCATTTCTGCGTGCACATTTTTTAGTATTGTGTGGAACTAATCTTTTTCAGTTTGCTGCTATTGTCAATTTATGTTTGCTTTGTCTGATGCTAATAAATGCATTTTATTTTGGTTTATTCCTCTGTTTCTCCTGGCAGCAGGACATAGAAACGCACCTTTTCCATCCCCAGTGCTTGACTGTATGATGTTTGAAGGATCAAATGTGTATTTGCCATAGATCACAATCACCCTGCATAGATGTACAATTATAATTCAGTACGCATATCAGAGATTGCTCAAGGTACACCTGTGGGGAGCAACATAAACAACGTTCTTCATTAAAAGACAGTTAATAAGCATAATTTATTTAGGAAAACAACAATGTACTGTTGTTAAATTGGGTATCATATTATTTATTATTATACTGTTTTATTACACTATTGGTAGATTACGTAACTTCGTTAACAGCGTAAGTTAAATGCATAAAACAAGAAAGAATACACATAAAATAAGGAACAATTACAGACATATACTAGTAAAAACTACTGATATTAGCAGATTATGACACTATTGTAAGAAAACGATTCGCATGTATTGAAGTCATAAACATTTCTGCCTATCTTTTTCCGCAAATTGTGACAAATTTCTATTAGCATTCTGCCACAAACTTTGCTGTTACATAACAGCAAAATAACAACAAGCTGATCATCCAGCTCTTTTAAAATATTAAAATCTAGAGAACTAGTTAATATAGATATTGCTCAAAGTTGATTCAGAATGCAGAAGCAAGATACGAGGTGAATTGCATACATGAATGCATGATGTATGTGTGCATGATAATGGTGATCACAATGCTGATCGCATAATGATCGTATATTCAATAATGTAAACAAGTTATGATGACCGGTTTGCATTCATGCAATTGAGAGTCAATCATTCAATTGCTTCACCTTTACAGGTTCAGTAATATCGAAACGAGTAAACAACAACACAACTATCTGTAAGCAACAAAGAAAGACACATAATTTATAAAGCATCTATTTTCTTAAATTTATATAAAATAAAATTTTAGGATGCTGTACTCTAATTTTTAAATGCTCAAGCTTTTGAATTGATTAAAAGAACGACAGTGTTGTAATAAAGATATTGTTTAAGTTGATTGGGAATGCAGGGGCAAAGTATATTCGACGGTTTGTTAAAATGTATAATCATCATTCATTAATCGCAACGTTATACGTTCTACGTTTTAGGAGTAGCATTGTTGTTCGGGAAATGTCTATATCAGTGTTATATATATATGCAAAATCATTAGAAAGTTTATTATCACGATATTTTACTATTAAGGGACTAAATTAATAAAAGAACATGGTAATGAAAAGCTTGGCCTTGAAAGTTATAGAAAGCCTGCCTTCTCTTGAAACGTCTTTGAAAGACTTACTGTTAGAACAGCGTAACAGGTAGGTGTGGTAGTTACTTTATAACTTTATTTATTCTACAGCTATATATCACAAAAATATCAATTTCTGGAACCATCATCTTCAGAGTGAATTTTGCTTAGGGCAATCACTCAGGAAAATAACGATATGCAGAAAAATACAAAATAGTTGTATTTTGATATTCTTTATGTATTATTTAGACTAGACTAGAGAGAAAATTCATATGTACTTTGATGTGTTGTTTTTAGGTGGAAAACTGTTACATAATCATGCCTACGATATTGTATTTTGCTTTTATTGTCTGTTTTCTGTCATCAGTGTCCAGGCCTATAGACTTTCAAGTGAAGATTATGGAGAAGATAATCAACCAGGTAATGTAAACATTTAATTGGAAAATAACAACCGCTTAAAACAGATAATGCAGTTTGAAATGTCGATTTCCTTTTCCCATTAACCACTTATCTTTGATGAAAAAGTATTAAAATGTACTGTTAATTTCTAATACTGCTCTCCGCTTGTAACGAATCTGTACTAAAGGTGTCCTTTTTGAGTAATTATTTGGCCCAGTTAGCTTATTAACTGCTTTTAAACCTAACTTAAATAGTTATCGTCATGGAGTTATTTAAAATGGTCCCCTTTGCCCGTTATCAAAAAGTTGTCAAATGCTAAACAATGTTGTGAGTAACAAAGATTCACAAAAAACAATGTATCAAGTTATTAGTTAATTAATTGCTCTTGATAAACTAATTTTTCAAATACTCTTTCGACAGGATGTAAGTAATACCAAAGTAAGCAAGTTATTTAATATTTTCTGTAAAGCAGACACGAATACTGTTCAAAGTATATAGTAAAGTACTATGTGTACATGGCACCCTGCGAATATCCGGTGCAAGAGTACATATGCTTGGTTTAACATGCTGAGTAAAATCGCTTGGTACGGCTTGATTAATGGGCTTTCGTTAGGAAACAAATTCTGCAGATTTCATTTAAAATAACATGACATCAATAATAAAAAGTATCTAAACTGATTTTCTGATAAATAGCTGATCACTTGTTCATCTTAACCCCGAACATATAATTTATTTATTATTTTTAGAGGCAAATTTTTTCGCCTTTCCCTTTGGCTGCCATGTATTATGCGACTCTTGTTTCAAAATGGCGGACGAAATTACAAACTGGCTTATTGAGATTTGATGAAGAGATATAATAACTAAATACTTTAAATGATATTGAAAGCTTTTTAATGACTATTCATTTTTTCATAAATTTATTTACGCTATCAACATGCTAATATTGAACACTTTTTGAAAATACAGCTGCTGTGACCTTCCAGGCGTGCGCCTCAGTTGACCAGTCACCAACCAGCGACAATATGGTTGCCTTTGAAAACGTGCTCATAGATACAGATGACGGATTTAATCCACACACAGATGGAAAAATATACAAGTCGTGTCGGGTGATACCTATCGTTTGTTTGGCGCTTCGGATCGTCCGAGCACCTCCTGCAGCCTCCTGCAAACAACTGAATATTAGATGCTCCTGCTTTGTATTAAAATGTGGCCAAGTTCTATGTTTTTTGCTTAGAAATGAAAAATATTTTCATTTATATTTATGAGTTTGAAAGAAAAATAACAAAGAATTGAAGCATTGTCAGTATTGTGAGTTTGTTTTAAAATTTCAAAGAAAAACTAAAATGTAGAAGCATATATTTTATTTGGTCATAAAATTAAATAAATCGAGAAAATTTTTTCTATACTTTTAAGTACACACACGGTGGGGGTTAGGCGTGAATGATGTGTGGTACGGTGTTAGGGTTGACATTCAACATCGAGAAAATAAAGATAGAACTGCTTTTTAGTCCTGTTATTAGACACCCATCCACCCCGTAAAATGCATACTGTTTGATTATTTTTTCAGACAGTGCAAATAGGTATGGCACGTATTTCGGGTTGAATTGCAATTCGTGAAGATGAGGGCACAATAATAACACAGGAGATAGAAGTGTTTTATGTGCGCGCTATTCTTCGCTCTTTAAAAATAAAAACTGTTACACATTACTAAAATGAGTGATAAAGAACAACGTAATTTATCGACGGAAAACATGCAAAAGTGTATGCAAAAGTGTCTCATTTATGGGCTGTTATAGCTACACAAGAAAGCAGAAAATCAAAAAAAAAATAAATAAAATAAAAACCGCACACGCGTTTTCTCCCTCCCCAACTTGCTTGCAGTTTGTATTCGGCTTTAATGTTCTAAACAGGTTCAACAGTGCTACAGGCTGTGTAAAGACTTTTATCACTGCATTTCATTTCTTGTTCTAGGGTTGTTTGTTACAGTGTGTATATTGATAACATCACAAGATCGGGTAAACTGATTCCAAAGCACCCTGCCAAGGCTTCACTGTGGTAGTGTGAACAGTGCTAAAGGATAAGGGAGGGTTTTCGGATCAGTCCAAGCGTGCATGTTGTTTTAGTTTATTTCATGCTTTTTGGTTCAAATGCATTCCGTTGTTATACGCTACTGTTTTCTTTATACAACGTGGAGTATAAAGCGTAAATTGACAAATTGGCGATAAAAGTAGTGAAAGTTATAAAAAGCTGCATCGCTAAATATGTAACCATATCCGAGTATATTTGTTAACGTTAAAAATACATTCACAATAGGCATAGGGCACTCTGTGATCAGGTCTGCATAAAACATAAACATCTTGCATTGACAATCAATTTTGGTTCATCTAATTTGTGTTTAAAAATCCATGTGTTTTGTGAGTTTCCGTCACCTGGGCCTTTAAGTATGCCTTAAATTTGGTAAAATTTCACAGATTCTGAACAGAAAGAACAAAATAAAATATGGATCCTGACTTTTATACACGTGCATTGGGCCTGAAATAAAATTGAATTGAAATGTCTTTTTTGCAATACAAATTTTCTTGTATAAAATGTGTTGGAAAATAAAGACGTGCTTAAGTGTCAAAAAATACACAAAAATAGGTTTAATGAGTTGCTATATTGACAGATTACTTTGCTTGCTTTTTAAATTATTTATTATTGAAAAGGAAGGCATTGTACGTCACATAAATTACTCACACATTTACACCAAAAAACTTTCAGCAACCTTTTGCAGACACACAGTTTACGCATCGCTAGGTGTCACAGCACCCAGAAAATACTGCAATTATTTTAACAATTGTCTATGAATTCACTCGCATCTATGATGTAGTAAACATTTGGAAGAAAAAGCAGACATGAAACACAAGAAGTGTCATAGGGTTTTTTGGACGTACATATGGCTTGACTAATGTAGGCATACATTAACGAGATAAGAAAAAAAAGAAAAGAAAACACGATCCGTTTTTCAATTGTCCTTGATGGACCACGATCCCCATTTCCTATGGTATTTATCGTCGTCTAAGATAATCTTATCTACTTGCATGTACATGCTTACTTCATGCATGAAGGTCGAATGATTGAAGGCTAAATTGCGGAAATAAGAAAAATAGGGTTTTCAGTGTTGTTACAAGATCCTAGCAGAAACTTAGTAGCATGAAAACCTTTAAGACCAAGATTTTGCCACGATTTTCGTATTATTAGGACAATTTATGAACAGGTGGAAATATCTTCTACTACATTACATTCAGTGCAATTTTTGTCTAATTTTACTCCCCATTTTTCTAGATTTTTGTTGTTGACTACTATGTCGTTTAATATCTTGAACTTGAAGGAAAGTAGTTTGTTATCGCGACATTTTGATACTTTTGTTTACTAGGGTAAGATCTATCCCTTGTTCTTCCACATTTTTAAGCTAGTCGGGGGTTGACTTATTTGTTTCACTAGTTCTTTATAAAAATCTCTTGACTTACAATTTGTTACATTTAAACGCTGACCACTTCTAGTTCTAAACATGCAATTTCCTAAAGCATAGGATTGATTAGGTAAAAATTGTTGTTTAATTGCTTATTTAATGCTAGTTAATGTTAGGTAATTAACTTTGATGTTATATTTCCTCATTAGTTCATCGCATGCAAGCCATCTATTACTTTTATTCATTAGATCTTGTATAAAAACTATTCCGTTTTGGAACCATTTCTTAAAGAATATGGGTTTATTATCTATAAGTATATCTTGATTGTTCCAGAGTAATTGCTTAGACATTGTCGAGGTTTGAAATATTGTTTAAAAAGCTTGTAAGATATCTTGATAAAATTGAGGCATATAAGAGAGTTGTTTTACGTCAAAGTTGCAATGCATTAACAAACTTAGGCCACCAACCTTATCTAAGTAATAATATACTACTTTTGACACCTTTTTTCGTTGCATTAATTTTCGTAACCAAGCAAGTTTGAGAGCCATATTCTATGACTGGATGTGAATTGTTTTTAGTCCACCCTCATCATAGTTCCTTATTATAGTGGTAACTTTTCGTGTAAAATAACCCCATAAAAATGAGGAATTTTCTTTTTGTGCTTGCTTTATGTAGCCTGCTTCACAGCTAGTGTTAGAAAGGGAGTAAATTAAGTTAGATATTCCAAGTGACTTAGTTATTTGAATATTTCCTAACAGGATGAGTCCTCTACAAGACCAAAATAGGTACTTTTCTCTCATTTTTGCAACCTTATCAATAATGTTCTTTTCGTTGCATTTTTAAGGCCATATCCAAGGGAGATTCCAAGCATGCTGAGACAGTTTCGGGACACTTCTAAATCATAAGTGCCTTTTCTTTTTTTCAAGCTCCCAGCCATATAAGTAAAGTTTTATCTTTGTTGAGTTTAAGGCCTGACTGGCTTGCAAAGTTTTCTAGGGTTTGTTGACATGCTGCCATATTGAAATGTTGCTTTTTCATGTTGATATGTTGACATGTTGCTAGGATGAATGTTGCTCGTTTGAATGTTGCTGTGTTGACATACTGTTAGGATGACATTTTGCTATGTTAATACTTTTGATGGGCTGACAGGCCGCTATGTTAAAATGTTATTAGGTGGACGTGTTGCTATGTAAACATGTTGCAAGGTTAACATTTTCCTGGTTTGAGGTAAGCTATATCTCCATGTTGATATGCTGACATGTTGATTTATTGACATATTGGTAGTTTGGGTGATGCTATGTTGAAGTGTTGCTATAGTGTTATGACGCTAGGAAACAGAGCATCTTCTTTTACGCAGAATGTTATTGAACGTTAGTAATTTTTAACTGGAGGTTCCACAGTGAGTGTCGAAAGACAGAATTTTTAAAATTCTTAACATTGTGCATTATTCGCATATTTATGGCAAAGTCAGTGTCAAAGTCAATGTTCACTTCTAACGCGTTTTTGTATAGTCGCTAAGCGCTGCAGTGAATAACATTCATCCATAATCGATCTCGAACAGATGGGCCTTCAAAATTTTTTTCAAAAACAGATAACGACTTAGCCTGTCTTATATTTTCTGACAAGGCATTCCACATTGCCGGAGCGGCATAGCTTTCGCCATATCGTAGTTTACGTTTAGGAATGACTAGAAGTGCTGATTAAGAGGATCGAAGATGCCTTGCAGGCTGGTATTCAGTTAAGAGATCTCAAATATAAGACGGTGCGCTTCCATGAAATGCTTTAAAAGTAAACGTCAGAATTTTAAAATTTATTCGTTGACGAACAGGTAGCCGGTGTAAACCCATGAGAACAGCAGTAATACGCTCACTTTGAGGCGTTAATGTAACAACCCTAGCAACTGCATTCGTGAGCTGCTGTAGCTTTTTATCACACTATCCGATAGGTGCACAAGAACACTGTTGCAATAATAAATTCCGCTAATAGCAACAGCATGTACAATACATTTTGGGACTGTTGCACAGGTCGAACTTATCCAGCATAAGTAGTAAAAACCAATTTTCCGAACATTGTTAACATGATCTATTATGGAAAGTGGCTCGTCCATTTGCACTCCAAGATTTCGAAAGGTTCGGGAACAGGGATTGATTCGTTATCAAGGTGTAGCTCTCGGACAGAGATAGAGTTGCGATTATGAGAACTAGAGAAATCGATAAATTAATCTTTTCTCTATTCAGTTTAAGTTTATTATTAAACATCCATTGATCTTAGCTATTCCATATTCAATACATTTGAAACCTGCTAACAGGTTGGATAAACTGTTTGGATTAAAATATTTCCTCAGCTGTGAATCGTCTTCAAACAAATGAAACATTAAAAGCAGAATGCGAAGCAGTGTTCCAAGAGGATTTGTGTAAATGCTGTAATATTGAGGTCCAAGAATAGATCCTTGAGGAACTTAACATCAACAGAACTCTCAACAGAATATTCTCCGTCTACACAAACACTAACAGTTCGATTGGTGAGATAAGACTCAAACCATTTTAGCGCAGATCCTGAGACTTTTACTGAGCAATAGGGCCGGCTTAGCAAAATGCTATGGTCAACCGTATCAAAAGCCGCACTCATGTCGAAGATTGCGATAAAACACAGAGTTACCACTTTCAAGCTGATCTAAAATACTGTTAAAATTTTTGATGAGACAAGCTTTGTAAGCGGACTGCATAATTTTATCCAGTCTATTGTCTCTTGTGTGGGTAGTAAGCTGGTTGCAGATGTGACGCTGTATGAGTTTGGACATAAACGGTAGGTTAGAGACAGAATTAGAATTTGACTTATTAATGATTTTGAGCATTTCTTCATCGGAGAACGGCTCACAAGTTTTAAGCTAGCTTTTATATAAGTCAAAAAGCAGAATCGTAATTAAAAGGTTGAGTGGCATCATTGTGGAACATTGAACGAATTTTATCAATCTTCGATTAAAAAATAGCATAAAGCCATTTGCCAGAGCTTTGCTCGATGAATGTTCAGGCATCGGATTAGGATAATTACGATGAATGATCTTATTTACAGTTTTAAAAATTTGTTTCTATTGTACGCATTTTCCCGCACCAAGTTTGTGAGTCACTTTATGACTTATTCAACGAATGTTTGTAATTATTTCGCTGTTCACAGAAACTAGACCTGTTTGCAACAGCTGGATTTTTTTTGAAAGCGCCCTCGTATTTTTGTGAAAGTCTCCGCTTCTCGCGTATTTGCTCGTTATACCAAGGTTGTTTTGCATTAAGATTTACCACCGTGGTTTTTGGTTGAACATGGTTTTCTAAGATGGAACGAAACTGGCTGTCAAATTAAAAAAGCAGTCAGTCCAAATCAAGACTGAAATAATTCTCAAGTAAGGAAAAATTTTCAAAGTCAATAACAAGGCTGTCTATTTTTATTTACTATTCTTGCGGTTTGATAGCTCTTTTTGGTACAATTGGTCTGAAAATGTCTAATCTGCAGTAAACAATTATGTGGTCAGTTCACCTGTTCTGACATCACTTACGAGCACGACATCGCTACTTCGAAATACGGTATGGTAGAGAATATGGCCTTTTTCATCTGTAGCATCAGTAACATGCTGTACTAGTCCGAAAGCATCTAGAAACTGCAGATTTTAGTAACCGCAATGTTTTATTGTAGAAGAGTATATTGAGATCTTCAAGTAATAATTCTGGAGTCTCTTTGAGACAGTATTTTTTTAGAAAACGGCGAAAAGCGAAAATAAACATTGCGGCGGTAGGTAGATTGAAAACAACTCGCAGTGAGTGAGGCGCACTAGATAATTCGACACAATAACATCGAAAGATTCGTACTCCTCAATCGATAACTTTCGAGGCTTGTATGTATCTCGGCATAAAATCGCAATACCGTCTCCTTTGCTGGTAAGGCGATCCATCGAGTGATAAGGTGTTTTTTGTCAAAAACTGAAATTTCGTTGAACCAAGTTTGACAGTACATCAATGTTTCCTCTCATATTGTATAGCGAAGATACTCGGTTTTATTACACACAGACAGCACGTTATCAGTTTCCAATATCGAATTGTGGAAGGTCTTTTATGTTGGATCAAAAACAGCTAAAAGATTTTTTCTGTTAACGAAAACACCAGAAAATAAATTTTGCTGAAACTGTTTTTTGTTCCCTTGGCATTGAACAGTGAGACCTGTGTTTATGAATACCAGCCCTAGAACCACTCTTCCTTGTTAATTCCAAGTCAGTAATGTTCCGTGAAACATCATCACATAGCGGAAAGGATCGACCCCGAAATACCTTGCTGATGTTAGAGAGCTCATTTTTCTTTTCTTAAATAATTATATCTCTTTTTTTACCTTTAATTATATTTTTGGCATCATATATTTAATTTAATTTAATCAAAAAAATAAAAAATAAAAAAATGAAAATCAATAAATTTTTCAGTGATGTCCAGTGTAGTCGTTATATTCTCTGTGAAGTTTTTCAAGAATAAATGAAAATTTACAAATTGTAATTAAAATAATTTTTACGTGTTGTTGGGACAGACTTTATACTACACCCTTTTCTACAGTTCGATATCAGTATCAGTTCATGTGGTAGCATTACTATATGCGCGATTTTCTTCCCTTTTATCTTTTCTATCTTGAGCAGTTGCGTGTAATATTTTGTTGAAGCAGGTGGAGGAGGTGATTCAACTCCTAAAAGTGACATCACCAGTTTACCACTCAAACTTTTGTTATGAAAATACTATTCTTTTTAAGTAAGTAAAAGGGGGAGGGAGTGTTGCTAACCCACTGACACACTTTGTGACTTTGTAAAAATGTTCCTTAATAATAATAAAATAATAATAATAAAATAATAATAATAATAATAATAATAATATATAACACATAAGATACTTTAATACAGAATATAGCACACAACGTGTAGAACATCTCGGATGCAACTTTGTGGCTAAAAGAGAACAAAACTAATTGACAAAAATAGCGAGTTTTCCAGTCAAACCTTATTCTGTAAAATCATAAATCTCTCTCTCTCTCTCTCTCTCTCTCTCTCTCTCTCTCTCTCTCTCTCTCTCTCTCTCTCTCTCTCTCTCTTAAATTCCATGATTCATCTAAAACAGTACCCAATACCGCACATACCTGTAAAGTTGCCTTGCGTTGCCTGTCTCAGTTATAATTATATAATTATTCTGTTATTAGTTACTGACTTATTGACACGATTTCGTGATAAGATAAGTCCTTGCTGCAGTATACTAGTTCTTTATTCGTGTTTGCGTTTCTAAAAGAACCATTTAGACGTTTTAACATTTTCAATATTTTAAACATGCAAAAAAGGATGATAGATAAATATACATCAAAATTAGAAAAGAATTCTTTGTACTGGTATTTGCGTCCAGGCGTTGCACTTTGTTGACACTAAAAGTTAGTTGTCAGTAATCACATAATATGTGCAATTTCAGCAATAAACGGTATTTACGAGCGTGATGACAAGGTACTCGGTTTTTATACTGATCCTTAAAATAAAATATATTTATAATTTATAATTTATAAATAGAGCCAACATGCTTTTTATGTACGTCTTACTTTAATAATCGTTTTGCCTTCAAAATAACAACATTTTCCTCCAATTCTTTAATAAATGTATAATTCCAATTTAAAAAAAAATAAAGAACGTCAAGAACCATAATGCTTTGCAAGTTAGATAATGTCTGCAATTTATGTAATTTAAGTAATTATAAAATATAGATTGCATATATCACTATGCACATGTCATGTTAATTAATGATATCTAGAGTCTAGATAATTATAAATCCTGTGTGTACTGGCTGGTATGTTTGTTTTGATTATTAAAGTAATCACTTTGTGTAACAAAACGTTTTAAAATGATATAGATTGAATTGCTACTAGAGCGCAGTGATCTAACTAATTTAGTAAGTAATAGCATAATAGCTTCAATTTAAGGAATAAGAAGTGGAAAGATTTCTTGTCTGATGTTTAAGTAATTAACTTCGGGCAAAACAATCATCTACAACAGGTCTGTGTACAGTTTACAGGAATGGCTCAAATGATCTAAGATGCGATAATTTTTTGTCTGCATTTGAATGATTGAGTCATTTGGAACGACATTCAATACACTTCTTCCCATTCCAAGCAAGATTCGAACACCTGACATAAAAATTACTAGACTCACGCGCGGACAAACTGACTCATTTCCCGGCCGTGTATTAATGTAAAAAATCTGGTTGCTGTTAACAGAATGTTGCTAAAAGCTTCCCATCAAACACTATGGAATTCCAGATTCGTCGACAAAATAATTTAATAGCTAAAGCGATTCCAGTTTGAGCGAAATGAAGGTTGTTGAACTATTTGATATGAAATGATTGGATATGATGATGGACTATTTTACAATTAGTCCTTTAGTCCACTTTCATTGCCACAATTTTGCCTCAAAATTTGTACGACACACTTTTCCTAATTAAACCTAAGCTACTTTTATTTGGCTAAGTTTGTTCCAGTAATAAGCTTAAGCAGTGTCTGCAAATATGCTTAACGATTTTGTCTCCCGAGTACATCACTGTGTCACTTTAAACAAACTATTCTGGGCGCGTTGAACAATTTTTTCATACTAAAAATCATCAGTTGAACCAAAATAAACAAACATTTGTGCTTTCAAACACAGGTTATTACTTCGACTTGTCCATATGTATTGGTATTTCTTTAATTTTCTCATACAGCATGAGACTACGAAAGCGATATTAATTGTAAAATGGACAGTCTTGGATAGCAAATAACTCTCATTATCTGAGATGGTTAGAATAATCGAAGCCAGCGATGAATTTCATATATATTCCATATATTGCATAGGTTACAAATAACAGGCCTAAAGATGTTTATTTGCTTGATGTTGAATTCCTTTATTCGTTATGACATTATAATAGCCTACCACATGGCCATTGGTCAGAAACTAGTCCTTAGATGCGCATGCCTGGAAGGTTATTTGACATCTGTAGAGATGTCAAAATTATTAGATATCATTTTGCAGTCACCGTAATGAAATATTCATGAAATCACATGAACATTCATCATCAACAACAACTTTTGAATTTGTTATGTTTTATTGAGTGTTTTTATGTGGGCACACTTCGTCCCATAGATAGACATGTAAAACAGTTTGCAATTCTGTTCTCATTAAGATGATCATAATGAACGGCAGTCTATAGAAAAGGTCAACACATTTGATGTATACCTTTTCAGTAAGCGAAACATGACAAGCAAGTAATCCGAATCCGAAAGGGTTGCACTAGAGATATGCTTAAAATCTTTGCGATCACTTGTATTGTTTTTGAGAAATAGGCTATCAAAATTCAATGTGAGACTGAACGGGTCCCCTTATATGATGCAAAATGACAAAAACAAATCCAATTGGTCAATCCCAAGTATTTTGGTGTTTTTAGGCTTCTAAAGGTTTAGTTTGAAGTATTCTCAGCAATGTTAGGAAGAACCCAGATTTACAATTTCTATAAAAAAAACTTTCGAGTAAATTAACTGTGGCCTAGGGTTTTATGTCGGATGTAAGTGGGTAAAAAAGCGCTGCCTTTTTCATTGGCGGAAATGGAATTTGCTCATTGACTAATAATCAGAGTTGATATCCCATTACAAGGCAGTAATGTTCTATTTTGGTTCAATGAATTTTTAATCCAAATCTGGAGCATGTAGTTCCATAATAAGCCCGTTAATATAAAGCAGTTTTACTTTGTATATGAAACCAAGCATGTATACTATTGCACAGAGTAACAATAACCCATACACTAATTGCGTCAGAATAAAATTTTAGGCAACTTGTTAAAACTGGTATCAGTTAAGGACTTAATAATAGAACTTGTTCCATAAAACAATTAACAAAACAATCTCTTGCAGCGTTTTTGTGAACCATTGTTAATTACAGCAGTGCTTAGTTCCTGGGGAATTTTTGTATCGAAGAAAGGGAACAATGTCATAAATAATTCAAAGCTGAGATCAAAAATAATTATGAAACAGTTGAGTCTAACAAATTCTATAAGAGCATCATATCAGTACAGTTTGTGATCTTTCAGTACAGTACAGTGATTTTAGTGATCATGGAGATTTTGATTAAATTCTCCACAATACTTTTAAATGCGAAAATATTTATTTATTTTATAGAATATCCGTGTTGTGTGAAATACTAAAAGAGGTTTACATTAATAAATAAACAATGCAAAACTTAGTGATAAATTGGGAGTACCTTGTGTTAGACTCAATGACGAGAAAAAGGTCAAATACAGTGAACTGATATATCCTTCCAGACACTTTGATTTACAATTTGTACATACCGCAATGAATCGTTGGCTATTGTTATTCAGATTATATATTAATGGTCCCCTCACCCTCCCACCCCTAGAGGGTGGGGGCAAGGCTTACAGTCTTAACAGTGCTGAAATCGCTGACCAGAAAACTACCAATGAAAATAGTCCACAACATCCTAGACATGTCGATACGACAATTTTCAATATAATTTCCACTTAAAATATTTCAATAGACCACAACACATAGCGATGTGTGTTGCATGTTGAGTAATATGAGTAACTTATAAACAAAGTAATTCTTTGTGATTACTACAAATTTAATTATAAACGTCATGTTTGAAAGAGATGTGTAACGTATTTTATTTCTCGAAATAAAAGAAACTAACATCAAAATGGAATTATTTGTTGTTTTATGAGTGTATTAATAATGCACTCTTTTTTCGCAACACATTGGCAGAAATTTCATCAATTTCATCAAATCTGTTATAGAATCTATTTATGTCTCTTTATGCTCTCAGGCTATGCCTCATTATGGCCGCTTTGCAAAGTACTCATTGTTGTCGTCTTTCTAAGGTCTCATTATGGTCGCGTTGCTAAGGTCTCATTACGATCGCCTTGCTAGGGTCCACTTATGTTCCTCTCTTTATGATTATGTTGCTTAGATCTTAAATTGGAAGCCTTGATTAAAGTTTTCATAATTACATATAATTTTCTGAGAAAACATGACATATCTACTAGTAGCGTGCAGATAAGCCTGTAAGTGGTGATTTATTTAGGTAGTGAAATTTATTTTACACATTGTTCTATTTTGTTTACAGAAGCAAGTCTTAAATATATCGTGTATCTCGGCAGCTATTTAACTAAATGATCCATTTCTGCATTTTGTTCTATTGTGCAAAAGTATAATTCTTGTTTGGTCAAAAATTCATGATTAAAATCCATTCAGAACTAATACTTAATGCACTAAATTCGCCCATATTAAAAAGTGTGTATACATTTAAAGTTAACTTCAAACACCTGTTCTTAATAGGAATTGAATATAAGAAAGCACACTTTAAATAAGTTACAGATTGTGTGTGGAATTGTTATTGAATGTTTTTTTAAGTTGTGTACACTTTTTGAAAAAAATTTCCATTTACAGACAAGACAATGTTTTCCAGATTCCAAAGTCTTTCTACGAAACTTGTTTGCCAGTTTGAAACCGTTTTAGATTAAAAAAATCGCTTTGCTACTGGCTTTCTATGTCATGGCCTTCCCATCTCATCCCATCCCCGACCTTTACCAAGAATACAATATGACCAAATATGATATTTAAAATATTTCTCTATACTCAGATGTTTTACTTATGCAAATGAAAGACTAATCGTTTGTGTAATGACGCATCGCTTTTAGTAGATGCTAGGGGCGTGTCTACAAATGCGTTGCATTTCTTGACAAAAATCACTGCTTTTTTGCTTCACGTTTTGATCAAGAAAATGAAAACAAACGTAAAAGTAAAAAGTGGAGTAGACAACTTTGAGAGTTTCACGGAGAGTGCGATCAGAGATGTAGTAATGACAAAATGACGGACCCGGAAAGAGAAAAATAATCCGAGGCATAGCCCCGTACAAGTTCAATATACTAATTGCATGCTTCGTCTTGTTGAGCTTTAATTAAAAATAAACCAGACACCACACTTGTTTGCAGAGTTGTCCTTAGATTTTGTCCCTTTATTATCACATTATTTTATTGTTTAATTCCTTTAATGGTAAGTGGACATTATCATTAGCTTGCTAATGGTGCATAAATGCTCATATACTTATAGAAAATTATCTGTTTAAATTAGGACAAATTAAATTAAAATGCTTGCAGTCATATTACAAGAGATGTTTTAATGCATTTTATGTCTCTCTGCTATTTGAGTATTAACTGAAATGTGAATTGTATGTTAGAGAACTAGTCATATAACGACCTTGAGTAATGAAAAACAAGTCAAAAGTTGATTTAAAATTCTGCAATTCTTTAGAAATAAACTCAACGTATTTCAAACCTGCAATTCGTTTGTAATTCATGAGTATGTGTAATCTGGTAACCGGATTTCCTTCGAGCCCGGTTGTATATATTCAGGTAATATCACTGACAAGCATTACTCTTTTGTATGTAATTCTATCTTTGAATTCATTTTAGACTATTGAATTCCTTACTTTTCTCATTAAATTTTGAATTTAAATACTTCATATTAATAGTTGGCACATATGGTTGCCATAAATTTTGCACTAATCCATTGATAAATTTGCTGCATGTTGATTGTATTAAGTACATGTTCTAGCTGAAATAGAAATATAACTTAAGTGATCTAAGAAATGAAACAATGGCCTTCCTGTGAGAAAACAATCTAAAAATTTTCACATGACAATTGGTAACTTAAATCCTCTTAGCCCCACGACACCGCATGCTTAAGAAATAAATCTTCTTTGTCAACACACTCAAATAGGACAACTACAAGCAAAAGAATGCAACAATAATTGACACTAAGTCTCCAGTTAACAAACTGTAATTATCCCAAGTGATGGTTATTTTCAGTTTCAGAAGGGGTGGTAGAAGCCCCGTACCTGTCTCTTGGATTCTCCACAGCAGCCTAACTGCATCAGCTTATTAATACTAAATGACAGTAATTACATACTATCTACTATTTAAGTAATTTACAGTATTTGTGCAAGAGCTGATTTTCTCTTTTTTACTTTCAAATTATATATAATTTAAGTATAAAAAGCAAAAGTGTTAAAATGCTTTTTAAGGAAAGGCGCTCCAAAGAACTTTTCTGCACCTGCTGATGTACGGGCTTGCACATTCAAAGGTGTGATATGACGAAATTTCTTGGCGTTGGACCCCACCTCCTGGGCGATATTAAGGTTTTGATCTGTTTTACGTGTCAGAAAATTCTGAACATTTTTCGTTTTTGATGACCGTTCGTCATGATATATAAAAGAGGCATGCAAACTTCAACAACAAATAACTTTGCAAGTACAGGACTGATTTCACTCATTCTTTCACCAAAGTGTATAGCAAGACTTTCAGGTTTAAGACGACTTTTTATAATTGGTTTATGTCTTCAACAATGCTGAACAATATGCAGACCACATATGTGATAATACTCATGCAACACCAATGCAAAACACACTTTAAAAAGATTAGCTGGTGAGTCAGATCAACCACCTGCAAAGAAACAAAAGAAGGCATAAATTGACACAAACTGAGAAACAAACAAAGAAGGATGTAACGCGAGTCGGTAAAGGTAGAAGGATAAGCCTTGGTGGACATGCACACCAAGAATGTTTAAACCTGAAAATGAATCTTACTTGCTACTGGAAATGCGACAGCAAGAAAATCGCATCACACGACACTAGAAAGTTAGATTAGACAATTGCATAAAGTGGTACATTGCCGTTTTAGCTCGGTTCAAGAACAACAAATGCAGAGGGAGTAGATAACATTAAGCACTCAAACTTTTAGAGCAGTCAATGAAATAGACATTGATTATGATTGTCCAAACGCATTCAAGGATTTGCTCAGCATGTTTGATGAGCATCAACGTCAAGGATCTGAATGGATGCTGGATAATATTCTCCAGATTGTAGTTCATAAGGCTACACAAGAACCCTTCCAGGCCTCCAGCTACATCGAGTTGCCAAAGAGGATACAGAATACAGGATACTACGGCTATTATCTATGTCAAGAACATAAACAGCAAGTGATTCGTATGATCTATATTAGCTCATCTACATCCGCTGAATGACCATGCAAGTTCAGCATACAACTATCAACCATTTGAACATGATCTGACTGCAGAAGATTTAACATTTCCAACACCAATTCATCAAATCCGAGAACATGAACAACAGTGCCATCAATGTGGTACCCATTAGCTTGAGTTGCATGAGTCAACGTGAGAGTGATGCTGAAATCAACTTACTGCTTATCAGTGACAATGAGAACATACATTATCTTGATTTGGAACTTTAGTCGACTCATGAACTATCGTACAGAACATAATTGCATAACGTTTTACTGCTTCAATTGTCTACATTGCTATATGCAAAAAGATCTTTCCGACAAACATCTTGAAGTCTGTGGGAAGCATGGAGCATAACGATTATTATTTCTAGAGGATACAATCATTCGATTCAAGGGCAATGCAAAACAACAAATGGAACTTTTCGTCAGTTGTGCTGACTTTGAATGCCGTACAGAGAAATAGGAGGATGATCTTTACCAACATCACAAGGCTGATAGCTTTGCCTATATGAGAAACGTGATCCTGTGCTTTATCCTGGAGACAATGATGTTTACATATTTCTAAAGGATATGTTGGCTGAACGTGATTACATTGTAAATCGATTGAGTTATCCAAATCCCATTGAAATGACTGCTGAGGATAAGAAACAGTTTGCTCAAGCTACTCATTGCCACATTAGTCCTGAAATGAGTGCAGTGACTCGTGTGCGAGATCGTGATCACATCAGTGAACAATACCGTGGAGCAACCCATATTGTATGCAACCTACAGTTTCGCTTAAGAAACGATCAGCAAGGAAAGTGGAATTTATTCATCATTATTATTATGATTATTAATTATTATTATGATTATTATTATTATGATGATTATTATTATTATAATTATTGTTATTATTTTTATTATCAATAATAATGATATTATTAACTGTTCTTATATAGCGCAAACAAGAGTAACTGATCTATGCGCTGTACAATGAGTTTAAATAAATTATGCAAATAAATAAATTATGCAAATAGACTAGATGACTAGATGATAATACTGCTAATTACACTCACGAGTAAAACAGGTAAAATGAAGCTGGACAAGTTAGTGATAGCATAAGCTTTTCTAAATAAATAAAATTTAAGTTTTGATTTAAGCATATGCCAAAGTCTGAGGTCAAGTTCATGACAAATCCTGAGTTGAAGCCACTGCAATAGCTAAAGCAACAACTTCAAAAGCATTCGAAATTTGGAAAGAGCTGAGCTTTCGCTTGCATCTAGCATGACACCGTGTGAAAAGCGAAGAAAATTGAGCTTAAGGCAGAGCCTAAAGTCAAGCAAGCACCTAAGCTTAATGCTATTGTCAAATGCTGTAAAATCTGAGCGTAAAGCTGTTGCCACAAGTCTATGAGGAAGAAGAAGAGTCTAGATGAGTTACCGATTATGATACCCATCAGTGGAGAAAAATATACTAAACTAGTGAAATATTAACAACAAGTGATGGTTAACATTCCTGCATATATCACGGATCATGCTTCTTGGAGGTTCTATCCTACCATGAAGGAAATTTTGTTATCGTTGAAAGAATGGCAAATGCTGAAGAATCAAATTACGTAAGTGGATCACATGCTTCAGCAGACTGATGCGTATAAATGCTGTGACATTCATAACATGGTAGAACTTATTTATTATCATGACCTCAAACGTGCAACTATCTCTTGATTACTTGGGTGAATTGACGATTTATTATTGTGGAACTTTCATTATCCTATCTCCTGAAGATCAAGCCGTGGTGAAGGAGTATTTTGAATCTTTACCAATTCCAGGATTTTATCTACAAGTGTCAGAAGATCTTAGTGTGAACGCTGTATACAGTTTCAACAGTACGATGAGCTTACCGAATGCATCGATTACATCAATATCAGTGTAGAACACTAGAGTCAAGTTTTTGATGCTTTGGAAGAACTTGAAACTTAGCTTTGAACCAAATGAACATGTACAATTGATACGTGGTTCAAAGAGAGTTGACTTTAAGCGTAATGTATGGACTATGATAAAGACTATGAAAGGCTTAAATGAACCGATATTTTCAAACTATGTTGATGTGAAAGTGATTGAGTTGGATCAATGTTACGTTAGATTTTATAACATTTACAAAAAGATGATAACATTTATAATACTTATATCAATTTAAGTTAATATGATGCAACCATTTGCCTTATAAAACTTTGTTATATTCGCAATCCCTTGTAAATATTTGTGATTGTTAAATTGCTACTGATTTAATTGTAAATATTTGTTATTTTTTATGTTAAATATAACAAAAAAAAGCATACATGATGCTTTTCAACTTCTTTTCCTCAAGCAATATGTGACTAAAAACATAATACATAATAATCTAATGTTTAATTACAATACACAATAATACACAATACATATATGTATATATACATGATATATTTTTACGGGTGAGTTTACGGGTGAGTGAACACCTCGCCAGGGATCCCCTATAAGAAAAAAAAAATGAAAATGAAAGAAGTGGGGTTCACGGTAAATTAACACTATATATCACTAACACCTTAACTAGAACTAATGGTTTATCATGTCTATATACACAGTCTTTGACTACAAAATCTCCATCATTTCTTTTTAATATATCTATAATGTTAAACATGCTATGATTTCTAGCTCTATGCAATGTGTATTACACACCATAAATACCACAGTATTTGAAATGAGAAGCTCTAATGGTATTGAATTAATTACATACTGTTTATTTAAAAACTAATTAATTAATTACATACTGTTTATTTAAAAACTTTTCTTTATCAATAGGTGCAAATCCATACGAATCAAAATATTTCACAATTTTGTCAAAGTACACTGCAACCCAATGTTCCCCAGGTCTGAGTTGATGACAAAGGCCCCCTGCTGTAATACGGGCAGTTGATCCATAGGAAATACTCCGTGGAATAAGACATCATGTATCAAAATGGTATCTATCTGCTTGGTATTCATGATTGATAATCAATCTGCATCTGTGATTTGCACTTGATATTATCAAATTCAGCATAGACTGTGACATTATCTGTATTTTGCAAGGCATTGACGAAATTCATCTCTAGCTTCAGATTCCCATGCTTGATAAGGGCATAATGATGATCCCCATTATAATCAGGTGTTAAGTCCAAAGGAAATAGGGCACAACTTCTAGGTCAATCTTCCCGTTTTATGAAAGAGCTTTTCGCTCCATTCAATTTATCAAAAGATTTGCAAAGAGTTTCAAAAGCGAATGCTAAGCTTGAGAGGTTTTGATAGGACTGGTTCACCATCAGAGTAAAGTTGCATGTAGTTAACATTAAAATATTCAAAATTGTATGGATTTCTCAATACTGTTCCAGCTTTTTCATTAAGATCCATTCCAATTACAAAAAGTTTTGGTAATTGACCCCAAAAGATATTATCTTTCACACAAGATTAAATTCCAGCAGTTATGGCTAAAATTTTACATTCTTTTCTAGTAATGGGAAACTTCGCATGTATGACCTAACTGGATACCTTCACTAGCCCTCACTTTGCGAATGGTTAAAAGCACATCTCCCACTTCTACCTTAAAGATATCATCTACAGCCATTAATAAATATCCATTTTTTGCCTATGCAATCGCAGTTTTATTCTCGTATCATCGGAAAGATAATGTTCCTAATCAAACAAATCCACTCTTAAAGCACCTGTAAGCATAAACTCGCGACTTAGACGTGTATATAAATAGCGATTATTAAACCATTATTACCTGCTTCAACTATTTCACCATCCTCACTATTTACATGAAAGCCTGTTATATACTTTTTATGACTGGCTGATTTCACTGCATGAGAATGCATTGATCTAGCACTATCCTTATAGGTGAGACGCATGGAGCGTTCAGAATTAAGACTTCCTTCTGAATCATGAATGAGGTAAGAAATGGTGCTGGTATAACCACGGGACTTGTTAGTATGTGAAATCAGTCGATCATTCAGAAATAATTCAATATTGGACCATAGTCCATTGAACAAATTATTGACGAATGTTACAACATCATCTACACCACAAACTCTCCCACCACGCTTTGCAATGCTACATATAATATGAAGTCTACTGTTCTATAAATCTAAATATTCTTGTGTACTAGCAGGAATATATAAAATTCTATTGGAGCACCATTTCTAATGGAAATAAGTGGTTGATAGTCTTTACCATAATTTTTTTCTACAACAGTTTGTGTTGGAAGTATACGAAACCATTCATATGGAGAAAGACTACACTCATGGATGGCTGACATTATGTTTCTTATTTTACAAATATATCTTTTGATGAGTGGATTAGCTCTACCAGACAATTCTCCGAACAATCAATTAATACTCCATATTGTATGCATCCGCCTTTAAATCGTGGTAGATCCCCACCCACATAATGAAGTAATAGTTGCGATATGCTGATGGATTGTGTCCATATGCTTTCATAATGCTTTCATAATATTTTTGTCGAAAATGAAGGTTTACAGATCACTTTTCCAGTATAAAATGTAACATTATGATTTATGTCATCCTTAATATTGATTTCTATTGTATAAAAGTTTGATGTGTTAACATGGATGTAATGGGATAATATATCATGACCTTTAATGACCTCGTAGTAAAGGAATATATTAATATTCCACTACTTGTGATTAGCAAATGCTTTATGTCTAGCAGGACCAGATTGTCTTTTCCATTGATTTGGTATATATTCTAAAATCTCAGCTAATCCAGTAGAAGAAACACTTTCATAATCATTTAAAAAAAAAAACAAAACTATCACATTTTAACCGAATAGAGCTTGTCTTAATTGATATGGCTTATTCGTCATTTACGAAATCACATACTATGGATCTATAGTAAACATGTGGAACGGTAACTTCATGAAACGTGTTATCTAATGATAACCGATAATCAATGTAATAATCCAGTCATTGTCTCATTGTTGTTCATGTATGCGGGTATTGAATTGCAGCTAAGGCCACTTCATATTTTTCTTTCAAATATAATGTACGAGGCAAATAAATTTGATAATACGAGGCTTTATTAGTAGGATAATAATTCATGCTAGCATTACTAGGTAAAGTAATAAAAAAACTTATTGACTGTATGATGACTAAATCGTATGTGCACGTGGACGGATTGGATGCGTCTATACATTAATTCGTGTATGGCGCGAGCCGTTCACATTCCATGCACTAAGTGCATTACGTGTATAACTTGCATTGCGTACGCTGCGTGCATGGTCCGCATCGTTTCTGTTACTTCTCATTGACAACAAACACTAACACATCTTATTTTGCTAAGGATATGAGTTATACCTTCATTTTCTTGACAACAACAACACAACTCTTTAAACTGTGTTAAAAATTTTCTCATCCTTCTGGAAACTGTCTTTCTGACGCTGTTTCATTTTTTTGTAAAATCTTCACGAATTGCTCTTTGACCAAAGACAGCTTTTCTTAATATTATTGTTTACAATTTCATGAATAAACCGCTTCCAACCAGGTGGTACTTGTTCTTTACTACTTCTGGCAACCAATACTTCTTTTAGTGATTCAATAATGTTAGAATTTTTAATTACATCTCCAGTTTTTAATACAAGTTCATTCTTGTCTATCCATCTTGTACCACGTTTCTTAAGTTATGCCAGAAGTTCACATAATATATAGGTTGAAAATGGTTTAGAAATGTCAACTATTGTGACTTTTCTGACCTTTTTGCAGCAGCTGTTAAAGCATAGTTGTGTTTTGTACTGAATTGTTCTTAAATGACGACCAGGAAGTTGAGACATTTCAATAGCAGTTTTATGATTTCGTTTCATTTTTTTTTATGTTTTATTCACTTAAGTTTTAATACCATCATTTAGAGGTTGACTTGATAATAATTTTCTATATTATGATTCGGGAATAAGGACCATTTTCAATGCGTCCTTTATTTTTTAAATAATAATTGAGCTAATAATGGAAGCTCAATTCCTGCAATTGTACCAATAAATCCACCTTTTTGATTAATCAATTTCATTTTACGCTCAAAGGAAATTTCCTTATCAGCCAATTGTCGAATGGTTTGTTGTTCATGCTTTAATTTTTTATACATACATGACGGTAAGTGGTTAATTCATCTTTTGTGGTTTGTTTCAATAAGTATTCACGTAGTTTAGCACGTCTATGCGCTAGTAAATAAAGAAATGGTTGATTCGCTTGAATTCGTCTAGACATCTTGACGTTCAATATCGAAGTAATGTTATTCTACTTCATACACTATCTGATTCAATAAACCTAATGTGCATCACTTAGTAAAATTCCCATGCGAATACGCAACTTATCTTCTGTCTTTATAACAATAAAGAAATAAAAACGAGGTTTGCTCAATGAGAAACTGAGATTTTCTTGGATACATTTGTCGAGCCAATGTACTGATCTGTTGGCTTTCCCTTAGTTTTTTAGAGAATAATGTAATGTGTATTTAAACTAATATTATGCATTTTCTTTCCATGGTAAAATAGAATGTGTGCAATGAAAATAATGTTTAGATTTTTATGACTACTTCCAACACAAAAAAGCACTATAATTGTGGACTAAGGCTGGAAAATACATGTATGCCGATACGTTTGCTGATATATAAAATCGATACATCATTTCTTTGAGAGTACGTGTAACTCTTTCAGCAAAGTTGGCTTACGTCTCATTCTTGGTTGTATATGCAAAATCAAAATCAAAGTCCTCTGCGTCTTCAATTCAAGTTTGATAAAACTGTTAAAAAACTTGTTGTGTAATTCAGTTTTGTAAAACTTCTAGTGTGCTGTTCTTTCTCAAATCAAAAGCGAGCCAATTCATCAATCATAAGGTTCCGTTTGAAAATAACATCCATGGCCACATTACCAAAAAAACAAACAAAAAAAAAACACATTTTTACTGCTTGGTCTCTGCAGAATATATTTGCAGCTGTGGCAGTCATAATCGTTTAACACCGTAATATGCACATATAAGTCCAAGATGGTTCTGTGCATTTGCATTAAAAATTCCACCTCAGCCAGTTTTTCCCTGGTCATTATGGTTGTTTCATTTGTTTATGCATTCAATCCAGACACTAACACTTTCAGCTGCCCAGGCCGTGGTACCTATTTCATCTCTGTGTCTCTTGACTTCGATTCGGTTGGTACACCGGAGCAAAGCTCAGGGGGGATACAAATCCTACACGAGACTGAATCAATAGGAGTGCTGAGACTGGGGACTGATCCTGACGAGACATCACTCAATTCAATTACTGTGATCGAAGACTGCTGCGCGGGAGGAAATATACGAGTGGTTTCGGGGGATACCTATTGTTTGTATGGCGATTGCGATCGCCCGAGCACTTGTTTTTCCGGAAACCTCCTGCAAGCAACTGAATATTAGATGCTCCTGCTTTGTACCCAAATGTCACTAAAATTTATGTTTTTGGCTTAGATATATGTAATATTTTATATAAATTTTTGATTTTGCAAGGACAACAATGAAGAATAAAATTAACCCCATCATTTCTTCGCAGATGATATAATACACTGCGTTCGCATAGTCGAGGCAGTCGAAAATGATGTCAATTGCTGCTGATTCCCCCAGATAGGTTTCAAACCCAGGACTTTGCGATTACTGGTTAAATTTTCTAAAATAATTGAGTAAAAGGCTTTTGTTGTTTTGCCTGAATCAAAATACATGATTTTCAATGCGTGTTCATAGAAGACAGAAGTGTTTTTGTAGTGACGAGTAGATGTACGTGGCGATTAAGAAAGGTTTCTTGTGACGAGTACATTTACGTAGCGATATTCCCCGCTCTACCAAAATAAAAAGTGTTACATGTTACTAAAAATGAGTAATTAAGAACGACGGAATTTAGAGATGGAAAACATCACCGAAGTAGCGTGTCTCATTTATAAACTGTTACACAAGAAATCATAAAATGATAATAAAACCACCATTGCGTTTAGACTGGTACAAAATCCCTCCCCAGCCTAACTTAAAGTTTTTATTTCCCTTTAACGTTTATACCAGCAGTGCTACAGGCTGTGGAAGGGGTTCCGAATCATGTGCTTTTATCATTCCATTTCATTTCTTGTACCAGGAGTGTTTATAACAGTGCGTATAATGATAACATCACAAGAGCGGGTGTGCTGATTAAAAAAATCCGTCCCAAAGCTTGTCGCTCTGGTAGCACGATCATGAGAGGCGAGTGTGAACATTGCGAAAGGCTAAGGGGTTTGGAAGATGGTACCGGATCAGTCAAAACGTGCATGTGGTTTATTTTATTTTATGCGTTTTGATGGAGATGCATTCCGTTTTTTTACACTTCTGTTTCTTTTGTACACATACTGACAATCATGAAGTGAACACTGACAGATATGGAATGTACAGCACAAATGGAGAAATTAGAGAAAAAAATAATAAAAGTTATAAAAATCCACAATGCATTACCCTATTTGAGTATTTTAAACGTCCAAAATACAATACTAACAGGAATACGGCACTCTGTGACCAGGCCGACATAAAACATAAACATCTTGCATTTACAATCAATTCTGTTGCACCAAATGTGTGTTTAAACGTCAAATGCGATTTGTGATTTTCTTTCACCTGAACCTTTTAGTCAATGTGTGGTGAATGCGGTCTTAAATTCAATAGATTTTCACAAAATATGCGTAGAAACAACAAACCAAAATCCCGAAAGCATGGATGGAAATTAAATTGAATAGAATTTTTTTAGCAAAATAAATTTTCATGTACAGAATTTTGTAGAAAATAGAGACACACATCTCTTGCAAAAACACACAAAATAGGTTTAATGAGCACAATGCAAAATATTTGCTAAGAATTTGAGATGGTCTGTTAGCTTGTCTGACATGTCATTCTAGTAAAGATACAATAGTCATTTCCAAAATACAAATAAAGCTTAAGATGTTGCTATGTCGACATGTTGCTATGTTAATATATTGTTATGTTGACATGTTACTATGTTGACATGTTTTTAGGTTAACATGTTGCTATATCGACATGTTGCTGGGTTGAACTGTCGCTAGGCTGACATATTATTTTTTTTATTGAAACGTTTTATTATTTTTTACCATGAGAACATAGAAACTGAGAAAGAACACATACACAAGAGAGAAAAATGTAAGAAAAATACTTCTTCCGCTGTGAATCCTTAGCCAACATTTAAAGCTCTAGAGGGAAGAGAAATTTACTCCATTTTGCTTCGAAAACACTGCTTTCTGAATGGTTTGCGTACGCCTGGATGCTGCAATTCCCTTGTAAAACGTTCAAGGGAGAACCTCTTGCTATAAAACCTGGACTGGTATATATGCCACTTGGACAGAATAGAGATCACATTTAGTGCACCCTCCATTGTTCCAAAAATAAATTCAGCACAATTAACACTTGGAATTTTAATCAAATTTAAAATCAGTTGCATTGTGTTTATTGTTTTTGGACACTTACAGAACATATGCCAAATAGTGTCCTCTTCGTCGCATTCGTTGAATTTACTGGATTTCTTTATGCCCTATTTTTGTAAATTTTCGTTATGTGCTATCAAGTCATTAATTACTTTAAAGTAGAAAGCAACCAGTTTTGTGTCTAGGCAAGATTTTTTCGCATTATGAACGCTATTGAAAACAGATCCTCTGATACCAAGCCGGTTCGGGACCATTTTGAAAGGATGTTTGGGGGCTTAATTTGAGTAGAGATAAGTTCTGTGTAATAGACCCTACATTTAGCTTTTTGTACATACAAAATTTTTCCACTTATTGATTTAAATTTTTTGTCGACAATCATTTCCTTTGTTATTTGTCTATTTACTGTAATATCCTTTGATTGCAACAACTGTATGGCATTTTTTATAGCTGACTTAAGACTCTGAAATTTAAGAAAGCTGCACTTCATGTTAAATTTTGTTTTCAACTGTTCCTTACTTATAAAGGTTTCATCATCCTCTAATATATCATTGACACATAGAATTCTACATTCATACCAATCCTTCCAAAATATTGTGTCATCATTATTCCAAATCATTACTTCATAAGTACAGCCGGAAAATAAAGAATGGAAAGATTTGATAATTTCCTGATAGAAGTTTGGGAGCTTGAGCTTTTCTTTTTATATATTTGAGTGTAGTAGCAACTTAAGGCTTCCGTATTTAAGTAAATAATAATCTAATATAGTATTTTTATTTCAACCAGACCAGAGCCTACCAATTCAAGCTAATTTAAGAGCTTTGTCATAGTATTTTACATCCGGTGACATATTGTTAGTATGGCATGGTGTTATGTTGGCATGTTCCCAGGTTGAAATGTTGCTATGTTAACATATTGCAAGGTTAGCATATTGCAAGGTTGAAGTATAGCTATGTTGACATGCTGCTGGTTTAAATGATCCTATGCTGAAGTGGTACTATGTTGATAAGATGCTAAGAAATAAAGCATCTTCTGTTGCACAGAACCCTACTTTAGTAACTGTTCATTCAAGCTTCCACAGTACCTGTGCATCAATCATTCTTTCTTGCGCTTTCCTTCACATTTTCGTACGATTGGCTTATTCATAAATGTAAAATCTTTAATACATATATGACTGTGCTCAGTATTTAATAGGTTGTAATAAGTAAATCTGAAATACGTACATTTCTGCATAGTGCAGAAACCCAGCAACATATACATGATATGCAGAAAAACCTGGTATTGACCTTAGCATGCTTCACTTAAAATGCTATATATATATATATATATATATATATATATATATATATATATATATATATATATATATATATATATATATATATATATATATATATATATAGATCTGCAACCAGTCATAGGGGGACCATGCCTTATATATAGCACTTAGGGAGACCATTTGGAAAAAAATAAGATATGTTTTTTAGCTTATTAACAAGTGGTAACACACAAATTTGATTTTAAAACAGCATATATTATATTCACTATGTTGTAGAATCATTCTTTTTTTGATTACTATGTAGTTTCATAACGTTTAAACACGCTACGAATTAAGGAGACCTAGTTTTGGTCTCCTTAAATTTTTGGTCTCCCTAATACTGTGGATTTTAGCAAAAGCAAAAATGATCCCCGTATTGCTTGAATTACACTTATATATATATATATATAGATCTAAAACCAGTCATAGGGAGACCATGCCTTTAATATAGCACTTAGGGAGACCATTTGTATATTTTTTACCTTTGAGTTTAGAAAGACAAAAATTACCAAAAAATGTTCATATACGTTGTAGATAATGGATGTGATTTTTTCCTTCTTGTCATATTAAGTAGCAAAAAATAAACAAAAAAGTTGATTTTCCTTGGCATTTTAGGCGACCTTGCTAAAACCACGGAATTTCCCAGGTCTCCGTAAGTGTGTGGTTTAATGCTCTGTATATTTGGTCTCCCAAAGTAGCATATTTTGCTACTATTTGGGTGTTTTTGAAGATTTATTTTAAACCTATGTTTATTTTTATTGTTATTTGTTATGTATATGCATTGTGTATAAGTTATACGCATGTACGACAGCCTTGAGAGATGACACTATGCACATATTACCAATGACTGTGCCATTTAGTTCTACTTAGCATGCAAATATGTGCAAGATGCTTCATGTTTCTGGTTAAAATATTGTTACGTGACATTTAAACTCTGTAACATTACTTAGGAAAGAAAAGAATTGAAGTAGTAATTAATGATAAACAAAATGTCTCTTCAAGTTGTATATATGGTCGCCTTAAGTCGGTTTATACACCCAGAAATATACAACCAGCAATAAGGAGACCATATATTTTTCATGAATATGTGCAAGATTTCTATATTATTAAGACAAAAAAGTGCTAAATGTTATTTTAAATTCCTTAGAAATCATTTTGGTAGGCAAAAAAAAGAGTAATGAATATAAAAAATGGCCTTTAAAGTGTTTTGTATAAGTGTGAAGCATAGTCCCCTTAAGTCGGTTTACACACTATATATATATATAAAGTAGGGATACGTTTCATTACGTCATAATGTTTATTACGTCATAATGCATCTTGCTCTCAAGTGTTCGTTTCTTTGAAAAAATGCCTGTTTACAGTGCTAAATTATCCTTTTCTTCAATTTCGTGCTAAACCATGTATAAGCATGTTGAGCAGTTAAGGAAAAAAATACTGGTTGCTATAATATTTTTAAATACATAATATATAGCGGATATTGAATAAAAATGGCAGTATTCCCCGGTCTCCTTAAAGCTGATTTTTTGGCACTAATGTTTATACAAGGTATAAAGCTTAGGATCAAATTGAAAGCTGTTATCAAGTTTCAACACACAAATTTAATTTTAAACCAAAGTATGTTATATTCGCTATGCCATAAAATCATTCGTTTGTTGTTTGCTGAGTAGTTTCGTAACGTTTAAACACGCTAAGAATTAAGGAGACCTACTTTTGGTCTCCCTAAATTTTTGGTCTCCCTAATACTGGTTTTTTAGCAAAAATGGTCCCCGTATTGCTGGAGGTACACTTCTATATATATATATATATATATATATATATATATATATATATATATATATATATATATATATATATATATATATATATATATATATATATATATATATATATGTATATATATATATATATATATATATATATATATATATATATATATATATATATATATATATATATGTGTGTGTGTGTGTGTGTGTGTGTATAGAATACAGACTTAAGGAAGTGGCTTACAGCCTACAAAAACTGTTACTTAGCAACAAAAGAACAACGAGCCTCAGGCCATTTTTTTATATGATTAGTTGATAAACAGTGTTGTTCTTGCAGTAACTTGCCATATAGTCAGTACTAGGATTATTTTTGTTACAGTTAGCTAGTTTCTAATTAAATGTATGCATTATAGATTTAGTTTATATATAATAAAAGGACTAATGTACCACTATTTGCAGTAAAGTAAATAGTGTAAGCTGTTGTGAAAACTGTTGTAAGAGCATTTATTGGCTCAAAGCAGGAAATCAAATAAAATATGGTAGAAAGCAAGGCAGATTTGTTTCCTAAAGATTCATATTTCATTTTGTTTTAATTTCAATTATATTATATGCATAACATGTTTAACTTAGATGTTAAACAAAAAAATAAACAAATAAATTTGTCACGAAGTAAGTGAAATACCGTTCAGCCAGAAACCTGAAAAATCTTGACATTTTTAAACAAAACAAAAAATCTCTTGGCAACTTTTAATAATCACACTTTCAAAATCCGTTTGACTAATTTCTATTTTCCTCTACACCTCAATATCTATACACATCTCTCTTTTATGCTGTCTCTCTCCGTCTTTCTTTCTTTTTTTTCTTTTTTTCTTTCTTTCTTTCTTTCTTTCTTTTTTTTCTTTCTTTCTTTCTTTCTTTTTTTCTTTCTTTCTTTCATTATCTCTTTCTCGTCCTTCCTCTTTCTTCTGCCCATCTCTCTCGTCCTTCCTCTTTCTTCTGCCCATCTCTGTCCCTCTCCCTCTCTCTCGTGCTTCCATTATCTCCCTTTTCGCATCTATCTTCTATCGTTCTCTCTACTTTCTCTCTCCATTTTCTCCCTCACACTTCCTTTCTCTCTCTCACTCACTCTCTCTCTCTTTCTCTTTCTTTCTTTCTTTCTTTTTTTCTTTCTTTCTTCCTTTCTTTCTTTCTTTCTTTCTTTCTTTATTTCTTTCTTTCTCTCTCTCTCTCTGTCCCTTTCTTTCTTTCTCTCTCCCTCGCTTCCACTCTCCCTCCCAGATATGAAGAACATGAAGCGTTCTACCAAGTCCAGATCTTGTCTGTCAGGAATTTTATTGTGATGTAACATTTAAGCTCATAACAATATATACATAGTAAGTATAAACAGATTATGCTGTGTAAAATGAACATATATCAAATAGTGTCCTAATGTACACAAGTGATTATACACACCGCAAAATGTGTTAGCAAACATCTACACAAACTTATGACATCCCTCTCTTTACAAATAGGCAATTAAATAGTCTATATACAACAGTCTATGCACTATATTTGAACGGCGCCGTCGTAACTCGACCAGAACGTGTCACATAAGGATTTGATGCATTATTGTTTGTGACATCAATGTTCCTAGTTGGAGGGATTGGCATGAGGGGCGCGGGCTGGCTGGCTTGTTCGAGTGGTGGTGTCTGAGGCGTTGCAGGCGCATACGGTGCGGGTACAGGCGGGTACGGTGCAGGTACAGGCGGGTACGGTGCGGCCGAATGTGTCCTCGGGTCCGTTGGTACTGCTTCTCGCCCTTTTTGACGATATAAGTCCTTGGTTCTGCATCCGGGTTTGGTTGGTTGACTACGGTAGCTGGCTCCCACACTTTGTGTAAGGTGTTATAGACGTCGACAAATTCACCTGATTTCAACACCCTTACGTCGGTACCAGCGTTATAATGCCTCTTCTGGGGCATCTGTCGTTTATCGTTGGCAACGATGTGTTTGTCACTTTCGGGATGACGTGACAGAAGCAAAGTATTACTGCAGGGCAGGAGTGTCTTGGGTTTTCGACCAAACAAGAGTTCATATGGTGAAGGCATGCCGTTGTCGACTGGCGTGACACGGTACATCCATAGTGCTGTCGTTCTGTTGTTGCTAGATTTCTTCCATAGATGTTTTATGGTACCAATACTGCGTTCTGCCACACTGTTTGTTTGGTGATGGTATGGTGAGCTGTACAGTATTTTGATGCCTGCCTCTTTGCATCTGCGTCGGAACAATTCGCTCGTAAACTGCGTCCCAGAATCAGCAACTACCGTTGATGGTAGACCGTATTCAGCAATCACACTTGAAAAAGCTTGGCATACAGTTTCGGCAGTTATATCCGGTAGCTGGCGAATAACTGGGTATCGTGAATAGTAATCGACGACCATGATGTATCGCTTGCCGTCGAACTCGAACAAATCAGTTCCCAGTTTTTCCCAGGGTCGTGTTGGCAAATCCTGCTGCATGAGTGTTAGTCTTTCGGGTGCTGCTTGATGTTTCGCACACATCGCACACGATTGCACCATTTCTTTAATGTCTTTGTTGATTCCTGGCCAGAAGACTGATTCACGTGCAAGTAAAGTGCACTTTGTTTCTCCTTGATGGCCTTCATGGATTACTTGCAGGATTTCTTTGCGTAGTGACGTTGGAATGACTATTCTGTGACCTTTGATTACAATGCCATCTTCAATTACGAGATCACATCGAAAGTTCCAGTAATCCCAGATATCCTGGGGACATTGCTTTCTGAGAGCTGGCCAACCCTTGAATACTGTGTCTTTCAACATGTTAAGAGTGGAATCCTGGATACTTTCGTTTCTGATTCTCCGCAGATCAATTGGCGTTTTGATGTCAGAAATGAAGTTGATTTCTTTGCTCTCCGTTTGCTTTGTGGCTGGAACACATACTCGTGACAGTGCGTCTGCAACCGGGATCTTGATTCCTGGTTTATAGATGACTGTAATGTCAAATCGCAGACACCAAAGTATCATGTTCTGGAGGCGTGTTGGTACGTCGGCAATATTCTTTTTGAATATTTGCTCTAACGCTGAGTGGTCCGTCTCTACCACTGTGTGGCGTCCGTGCAGGTAGTATTCAAACCTTTGGAGACCAAATTTGATTGCTAAACACTCTCGCTCGATGTTTGAGTAGCGTTTTTCTGCGTCCGTCAAGGATCTTGAGCACATAGCGACGATGTGTTCTACACGGTTATTATCGACCTGGCGTATCCATGCGCCGAGACCCATTTGACTTGCATCGGATTGCAATATGGTTCTGGTGTTTGGATTAGTGTCGTAGTAGGACAGACGTGTTGCATTGCTCAACTCTGCCTTTATGTTGTCTAGGGCTTGCTGGTGTCGATCTTCCCAGCTGAAGGACACATCTTTCTTGTTCAGCTCACGAAGTGGTGCAGCTAGCATTGCAAGTTTTGTTGAAAATCGGTTGAGGTAATTCAACATCCCGAGTATAGCCTTCATCTTGTCTTCTGACGGCTGTACACCTTGATCTGTGACTGTATGTCCGTAAAAGTTCTAGACAAGAGTTCTTTCAAGTTTTGCGGAGGTTTGATGTCCTTTATCGCCTTCATCTTGTCTTCTGACGGCTGTACACCTTGATCTGTGACTGTATGTCCGTAAAAGTTCACTTTGTGTTGTTTGAACTGTAGTTTTTCAGAGTTCAGACCAATGTTGTTCCTTCTGCATGCTTCTAGCATCTGCACCATTGCTTTGTCGTGTTCTTGCTCCGTTCTTCCTGTAACGATAATGTCGTCGGCAATTCCACAAACGTTATCGATTCCGGCAAATGCACTGTCGTGTTTGCGTTGAAATGCGTCTTGTGAGGCATTGATACCAAAGGGAAGTCGGTTGAATTTAAATCTGCCAAATAGTGTATTGAAGGTTGTAAGCAAACTTGATTCCTCATCCAGCTGAACGTGCCAGTATCCTTTCTTCGTGTCGACGACCGAGAAGTACTTCTTGCCGTAGAGCTGTGGTAGAATCTCATCAAATGTCTTGGTGTAGTAGTGTTCCCGTCGAACGTTCTTGTTGAGATCCTTGGGATCGAGACATAGACGAACTTTCTTGCCGTTGGGTGTGTCCTTGACATTTACCACGATGGAGTTGACCCATTCTGTTGGTTGAATTATGGGACTGATTATGTTGTCAGCGATCATCTTGTCAAGTTCTTCCTTGTAGAGCGGCATAATATGCACAGAAACTGTTCTTGGTGGATGAATCACTGGTTGTGGGTTGTCAATCAACTTGATCCTGTACTTTTCACCAGGGAACTTGCCGATTTTGTCAAAACAATCGCCATAGTCACGAAGTACTTGTGTTCGTGAAAGCGTACTTTGCTCGGTTGCTGCGTGAGGCTTACTGTAAGCTGTTGCTATACTTTGCTCAGTTGCTGCGTGAGGCTTACCGTGAGCTACTGATGTGATATTGTTGACGTAATTGACATTCAGTGAGATAAGTCCTAGTTCGAGTGCTTGTTTACATCCGATTATTGATGGACTGTTAGGGGCGTCAACAATCTTGAAATCTGCGACTGTAGATTTGTCGTGATACGTAATTTGTAATGTTGAGCTGCCATAGAGCCGTATGTTGCCACCGCCGTATTTCCTCAATATGCAACCTGATGGCGCGATTTTGATGGAATCACCCAACTTTTTGGCGTCTTGTTTAGTCAGTGTGCATGTGTCCGAACCAGTGTCAACTTTCATGCTCAGGTTGTGCTTGTCGTTGAGAAGAACGCTTGCATATATCCTGTTGATGCCTTTGTCTCTGGATTGTGGAGTTGAAACGTTTCCGATTGTCTGTATTGCACCGAGAAAACATGAGCCTTGGTCTTCGGGTTTGCAGTATGAAACGTCATGTACAGCGCGTTGTTTCGTACGACACACTTTTTCGAAGTGGCCTTTCTTTGCACAGAAGTAACATTTTGCTTCTTTTGCTGGACACTGTTGATTCTTTGCATGTTGACCGCCGCATCTGTTGCACTGTTTCCATGTCTGTTGGAATTTCTGTCGCTGTTGTTGAAGTGCTTGCTTCTGTTCTGACTGCGATTTTTGTGTTTGCGATACGCGTGGCTGCCTGCGTCGTTGTGGGCGACTTCTAATGGTGTATACGTCAGTTGCGTTGCTGTTTATGGTGATAGCATTCATCTGTGCGTTGGTGCTTTCATAGGTTTTTGCGAGGTCATATACTTGTTGGTACGTGAGATCATTGCCGATTTCAATTGGGTCACGTCGCACTTTGTCAGACTTCAGACCAAAGACTGCAGTGTCGCGTAGCATTTCGTCACGTACATCTGCGTGGTAGCCACTGTCGTCAATGAGTGAGCGCGCTTGTACCACAAATTCTTCAAACGTCATGTCGCCTTGCTTGAGACATCGTAGCTGATAACGAGCAAGAATCTGATTGCTGCGTGGCGTAACGTAAGCTTCGAGTTTTTCCCATACTGGAGTTAAACGTAAGCGATCAGCTGCGTTTGTCCAAGTCGCCGTGTTGTAAATTTCCAGTCCTTTGTCGTCACACCAGAGAAGGAGCATGCGCACTTTGTATGCTTCGTCCTTGTCTGCGAGGGGCCAATCGAAGATAAGTTCGCACTTTTGCTTGAAGTTCTGTAGACGTCGATGCAGATCACCAGCACTTGTCCAGTCCATAGATGGGTGCTTAAATTTGTCCGCCATCTTCGAGTCTCAACGTGGATGTTTCCTCGTCTGGCCTGACTGTTCCCTCGTCTTTCTTCTTTCTTCTGCTTCTGCGTGTGAGCGCTTCGCCGTGGTGGTTGCATGTAACCCCACACGAGTGGAAAGCAGTAAAATATTCACAGCGTGTGAGCGCTTCGCCGTGGTGGTTGCATGTAACCCCACACGAGTGAAAATTTTACGTTCGAGAATCACTGCGTATGAGCGCTTCGCCGTGGTGGTTGCATGTAACCCCACACGAGTGGAAAGCAGTAAAATATTCACAGCGTGTGAGCGCTTCGCCGTGGTGGTTGCATGTAACCCCACACGAGTGAAAATTTTACGTTCGAGAATCACTGCGTATGAGCGCTTCGCCGTGGTGGTTGCATGTAACCCCACACGAGTGAAACTCGCACCTGACATCTGACACCATGTCAGGAATTTTATTGTGATGTAACATTTAAGCTCATAACAATATATACATAGTAAGTATAAACAGATTATGGTGTGTAAAATGAACATATATCAAATAGTGTCCTAATGTACACAAGTGATTATACACACCGCAAAATGTGTTAGCAAACATCTACACAAACTTATGACATTGTCAAAATTGGTGGATTTCTGCATTTTGGCAATGTCTTCAGTTTAATAGCTGGGCACACTGTCCATGGACATCTTTTTATAACCCAATGCTTGGCGCTGTTTACTTTTGTGGGTTCGAGTGCTTGCGCAACAATTGTTCATGCAATTAGATGGCATTCTCTGCTGGAAACAAAATAATGGAAGTGATAGACTAGAATGTATTTCCAGTACAAACTGTTACTGACATCATTAAATACAAGGATGCATATGGATTCCCATTTTAACATTAAATGTTAAGTTTTTGTATCAAAGTATAATCGACATCGCATTTACTTATATTTTGATGTTAATACTTGAATTTTAGATGGCACAGAGCCCAAATTCAAATTATATTGAAGAAACCCACAACTGAATTTTGGAGAGGAAAAATTAAATTATTGAGAGCAATAATAACAACACAACTTCTGTTTACAGAAATTTCATTTACAGATGTTTGCATCTAAGTTTTAGATCTAAAAATATAATGTATTTTTGATGCCAAAAAAAAAAACAAAAAAAAATTATATCAAAGACTTTGCACATTTAAAGATATAAATTATATCTGTCGTATTCTGAATGCTATCTAAAATAAAGTATCTATTTATTTAAATCAAATGCTTGATATAAGGTTAAAGAAAATACATTACTGAGCTCAAACTTGAGATTTTGCTGTCAAATATTTCATTTTCTGCTATCCAGAATTGAATATTTTATCTAAAAAATTAATTTCAGAGATCAATAAATCAGTTTTTATATCAATAAATATTTGTTGATGTCTCTAAGCATTTATTGATATCAATAATTATTTTTCAAGATCAAGAATACATTTACAGATGTTAATACTATAATTACAGACGGCGAAAATTGATTCTTGATATAAACAAAATCAATTTTTGAGATCAGGTAAATTGATATGTTATATCAAAAACTCATTTTGAGATCAAAAAGTCATTTGCAATTTCAAAATATAATTGAAAAAAGTCTCATTCTGAAAAAATGATGTCTTAAATAAATTATTTTTAAAAGCAAAATAAATCATTGAGTTCAACATTGAAATGCTGCTATCAGATATTTTATTTTTGCTATCATGAATTGAGGTTTTGATAACTAAAAATCAAATTTAGCGATCATTAAATCATTTTTGATATCAATAAAAATTTCGCGATATCAATAAATATCTAGAGATGAAGAAAATATTTTGGAATGTCAAAAATATTACTACAGATAGCAAAAATAAATGTCACAAGAAAGAGTGGTAAATGGATAAGGGTTTGTCATTGATCACTAAAGTGCGCATCAGATAATGTTTGCAAATGTTGTTCGGTCAATAGCTTTCTTCTACTCATGGGGGGGGGGGTATGTATTGTAGGCATTCTATAGCTTTACTACTGTTAAAAGCTGAAACTGTAAACCTCTTTATAATATAATCAAACACGATTAAGGAATAGCAATATAAGCTTAGCTAGGTTGTAACTATATGAAATCTATTTTTTATTCATGTTAAATAATGGAGTACTTGGTGCAGAACCTGAATTTTGTTTAAGTCAAGGACTGCTTGTACTGTTTACACATTCACCTACTAGGTGCATTCAGTACACAAGGCAGGCTTTGCAGCAGCATTTCTGCCTTGCATATACTACGAACGACAATTATCAGTGGAAAGTATTGTGTGGAATAGCCTACATGTGCACATCAGGCTACATTTGATGTAATTTAATTCACACTCTTTTAATGGATAAATCGGTGGGAGATTGCAAAGAAATAAGGGTGCGTATACGCAGATTTAATTAAATGATTTAATTAACAATAATTAATAACAGAAATGTTGAAAAAGAAAAATGTTGTAATATCGGAAATACAGTGTGTTAACTGGTCGATACGCATATCAGTATGTAAAACACTATATTAGCAACCCAGTGACTACGTAACCCTGCCAAGGCGTTAGACAGGGTCATGTCTTAAATGGTGACAGTAGACGTTTGTTATTGTCGTAACTGTAAACATATAACAAAGCACCTGTGATTTTGACAGGAGAGGTAAATCTGCTTACACTAGACAATCTTCACAGTAGACGTTTTTAGATTCACAGTAGCGGTATTTACATTCATAGCTCAATAATTATTTCACATATCAGTATTTTACTTATTATAGCATTCATAGCATTTGGAATAATATCATTCATTTACAACTATTTATTTTTTTGTCAAAGTATCAAAAACACGATTCTCAGTAGGCGTTTTCAGATTCACAATAGCGGTATTTTTAATCGTAACTTGATATTTATTTTTTTGGTTATATTAGCATTTAATTTGGCTTCCTGTTATTCATTTAGAACTATTGCCTTTTTGTTAAATGTCTGTCTCTGTACCAAAAACACGAATTACAGTAGGCGTTTTTAGATTCACAGCAGCGGTATTTGCATTCATAGCTCAATAATTATTTCACATATCAGTATTTTACTTATTATAGCATTCATAGCATTTGGAATAATATCATTCATTTACAAATATTTATTTTTTGTCAAATGTATCAAAAACACGATTCACAGTAGGCATTTTAAGATTCACAGTAGCGATATTTTCAATCGTAACTTGATATTTATTTTTTTGGTTATTTTAGCATTTAATTTGGCTTCCTGTTATTCATTTAGAACTATTGCCTTTTTGTTAAATGTCTGTCTCTGTACCAAAAACACGAATCACAGTAAGGGTTTTTAGATTCACAGGAGCGGTATTTTCATTCATAGCTTGATATTTATTTCACATAACAATATTTTGATTACTTTAGCATTCGATATGGCTTTCTGTTCTTCATTTAGAACTATTTACTTTTGTCAGATGTCCGTCTTTGTATCAAAAGCACGAGTCACAGTAGGCGTTTTAAGATTCACAGTTGTGGTTTTTTATTCGTAACTTAATATTTATTACACATATCTGTATTTTGATTACTTTAGCTTTCAACTCGGCTTCCTGTTATCCATTTAGAACTATTTACTTTTTGTCTAATGTCCGTCTTTGTATCAAAAACACGATTCACAGTAGGGGTTTATAGATTCACAGTAGCGGTATTTTCATTCGTAACTTGATATTTATTTCACATATCAGATTTTTGCATTGAATTTGCCTAGTGTTATTTATGTAGAACCATTTGCTTTTTGTCAAATATCCGTCATTGTATCAAAAACACAATTCAGAGTAGGCGTTGTTAGATTTATAGTAGCGGTATTTTCATCCATAACTCATTATTTTTTCACATATCAGAATTTTGCTTATTTTAGCATTCTGTTTGACTCCTGTCATTTTCATATAACCATTTAGTTTTTGTCAAATATCCGCCTTTGTATCAAAAGCGCAATTCACAGTTGGTGTTTTTAGATTCACAGTAGCGGAATTTTCATTCATAACTTCATATTTGTTACACATATCAGTGTCTTAATTAGTTTGGCATTTAATTTGGCTTTCTGTTATTCATTTAGAACTCTTTACTTTTTGTAAATGTCCGTCTCTGTACCAAAAACACTAGTGATAACGCAAACCAGAAACCAAGACATTTTGAATCAGTATATTCACAGAAAACTAACCACTTTGTTGTGGCCCAATAAATATCAAGAGGAATAAGTCCATCATAACTTCACTTGTTATCGTGAAATGCAATTGCAATATTTCCCTTAAATGTAAGCATAAACTATACAAATCACACAAACCAGAGACTAGAAAGTTCTTAATCAACATCTTCACAGTGCAATAGCCACATTGATTTTACTAAAAAATATCAAGAACCACAAGTCCATCATAACTTCACTTGTTATCGTGAAATGCAATTGCAATATTTCCGTTAAATGTAAGCATAAACTATACAAATCACACAAACCAGAGGCTAGAAAGTTCTTAATCAACATCTTCACAGTGCAATAGCCACATTGATTTTACTAAAAAATATCAAGAACCACAAGTCCATTATAACTTTACTTGATACCTTAAATGCAATTCTTAATATGTCAGTGAATCTGTTCAATTTTGGAGCCACAAATCCGCTGAATAAATAAATTCCCTGAACATTTGTGTGCATTTACAAATTCATTGGTGTCAAAGAATCAGTGCAACATATAAAAATCACACAAACCAGAGACTCTCATGTTTGGAATAATCATCCCTACAGAAAAAATCTCTACATTTATGTAGTAAAACAGTACAGGCAAATGCAAACAAACCACACAAACGAGAAACTAAGTTAAAGATAATTTTCTTAACAACACAATTATGACATTGCTAAGGCTCTCATTAACAAAAATCAGTTCCAATATTAACATACGAGTTACTCTAAAATCTAATTCGTTGTACATCAAACACACTCTGTGATACCATTACATTTAATTCAAACCGCCTCTTGGAACATAATTAATTTCCATCATATTTCAGGACAAAATAGTAGGATCTTTTCCACAACTGACAAGTGATTAGCGACAAGACAGAGAGCCCAGAATGTTATGCATTTGCGACGATGTTTCAAATACAATTAATACACTTAACACCTCATAAGGCACGGATGCCTATGAAACACTAAGAAAACTTTACAACACACGCAATAAAATGAAATCGTCATGACATAATGTCAAACTGAAGACGTTCGAGTACGACAATGTTGATTTCCAATTCTACCACATTTGCATGCTAAAATAATTCATCCAGACCGCACATTATTACACGACCGATCTTTACGCCTCTGTAAAAAAACCCTCGGGCTTCCACGATATATCATTTTAATTTTCAGGAGTTTTCAGGAATTTAAGTTAGTGTTGTATCAAATACATTCCTTAAAAAGAGGCGAAAAATCAACCCCATCATAAAGTGCCCATCTTTGAGTTTTAGCTTCAAGGCCGGTGCTACAGGCGCCAAATCCTTAACACAAAAATGTTTCGAGAGACACTGAGAGCTAATATGGTAGTATCAAAGACCAAAATTCTCGTACTCGATACCGTGCTTATTAGCACCATTTTCTCGGCTGTTTCATATTCTGTAATATAGAATCACATCCCCCCTGAAGAATTTCATCCTTTTCCAGTGCATACACATTTCAAATTGTCCGGTTTCTCTGGCCTCTCCTCTGCTCTCACTGGAGCCTCTGTTGAAAACCGCCACAGGTGCTGGTGCTCTTGTCGTTCCCTAACCACAACTGGATTCGCTTGAAGCTGTTTGAGCGTCGCGGAACGGAGGAGCAGCTCCGCACACTTCGGAAACATATGTTATTACCGCATAGTCTTCAGCTGAATATTCTCCCCTAAGGCTCATGCAATGCTGGTGGAACCAGCGTTGACATCTGTCGCAATCATACTGAAACAACATAGTGTAATGGAGCATGAATATACCTTTGATTGTATTAATATTAACATGTTTAATGTTTTATTACATAGTTATTGATATCTCTTTTAACTGTGCAAACAAGAAGAATCTATTGATATCTACTGCTATTGAACCCGGAAGAATGCAACGTGGTGAAACTGCCTTTTATAAGTTGAATTTCGTTATGACATAATATATCGACCTACAAACTATAAATTTTATATATGTGCAAATCTGATTCTCCAACAATGCATGTCGCTCTTTGGCTGACTTCATATGTTTTAAGGGACAGTCGTTTCTCAAACATGACCTGTTCTGCAAACTAGAGAAATCGTTAAGTTTTTGTTTACATCTAATGTCGAGTTTTGTGCTTCTTTTGTTGTTTTCTTTAAACTGTAACTTCACTTACGCATATCACTTCCTTACCCTGTCCTTTCGAATTAAACTCTCATGTGCAACATTAAAATCTTCACACGTACTTTGATTTTGTTACTGTGTGCGTATCTTCAACTTGCTATTGAACCACTTTCCAAAAAGGGGGTATCGGTGGGAAACCCACGTTTTTACAAAACATCACGTAGAATTAATTCAGATCATAACGCGGTCGACAATGACAAAATGCAATCTTACACCTCTAAAAAACTTTAACTATGAGAATTTTTTTTATACAAATAAATTTCCTTTACCACAAATAAGAACCGCCAAATGCAACAATTCTTTCATACCATACTGCTTTTGTAATTTACAAAGTTAAACTAAGATAAACTACTAACAATTAGAATACAATACCAAAACTGAAATATGCAATGACAGTAACTAGTTTGAGATATATAACTTATATAACTTATATAACTTTCAAACTTTCTTTATTAATTTAAGTATTTCTGAGATATGCAGTGAAATTAACGAGTTTGAGTTAGTCATATAACTTTCTTACTTTTTTTATTAACGTAAGTATTTCTGAATGTTTTTTTTCATGCAGTTAGCAGCAAGTATATATCAATGTACATGCCATGATTTTTCAACCTAAAGATTGCTATGAGTTCCAATAAACATGATTCTGATTCTGATTAAAGCATGCGTGCTAATGCACAGCTATAACAATCTGGAAAATGTACAAAGTTTGTAAGCGCTTTGGTCGTGTTTAAACTGAACTATAACCACAATCACTGTCATATGGCTCGGCTAAGAAATTTAAGCCATGCTGCACTCTTATTTCGTTGGAACTGAGATGCAAATTTTTAGAAAAAAACTTTCCATTTGGACAGATAAGCATCATATTGTTTTGTTACTTCCACTCCTAAGTGTGTTCGAGGTTATCTTCTGTGATTTAGGTGTTCATCTCGGGAAGCTTGTCATGATGTTTCCCCGATATAAGCATGACAGTCAGATGTAGCCGGTTGGCTAACGAGTGTTGCTTTTCTGGCGATGCCGGAAGGCACAGTTGCGGCTTGTCTGGCAGCCTGGGAATGGAGAAAGGTGGAACAATGCATAAACCAAGAGCCGTAGGCCAAAATGTTTGTGTCTTCCAGGCAGGGAGAGCAACAATTCCCACGGCACCGTCCCGAAGCACTTTAGGTAATAAACTGAACGGTAAAAAAGCATAAATTTTATAACGGCTCCAGTCTGGAATGCATAGGCTATCTACGTACACGCATTCAGGGTCAGATTTATAGCTGGTTTTGGCTCAACTTGCCTATTTAGTCGGTTGGCAAACAGGTCCATATCAGGAGTGAAATGAAAATGATCAATTACATACTGGTAAAGGGCTGGATCAAGTTACTCCATTTCTTCCCATAAAAGGCGACTTGCCCTATCAGCCTCCACGTTTAAAGAACTAGCAATGTGGGAGTCACACAAATGGTTATTACGCTGAATCGTCCAATACCATATGTGCAAGGCAAATTCATTGCACAGGAGGGAGTGTGACCCCCTTGCTCGCGCACGTATGAGACAACAGTTGTATTGTCCATCATGACTAGAATGTGGGTGTTGTTAACATGTCGGGCAAATGTGACAAGTGTAAAATAAAGTGCCTTTAATGATAAAACATTGAAATGCTGTTTTTTCATCAGTCGTTCAGAGACCGGAGCATGTGGCATTCGTTTGTTAACATCAGCCGCCCCATCCCCTTGAACTTGCGTCTCTTTACATGATGCGTGACGGTTTTGCTAGTTCAATGTAATATATGGCAGGTGTCACATTTTTCGACCACCACTGTAAAAGGTGTTGAAAAGCCTCGATCATCCTTTGAACCTCAACACTTGTCAGCTTTACTGTCATGAGAACACAATTAAGCATGAAACTTAAGAGCACAATTCTTGTTCAGGCTTTACAATAAGAGACTTTTCTGGGTGGATGATAAAACCCAAAGATGTAAAGAGCAGCACAGTGATCCATACATTTGCTTTGCATGCCTCATAAGATTGACCTTGCAAATATGAATCATCCATATAGCCGACTGACTGATGCCCTTTACCCGTTAACGTTGCATAAACAGGTTTTAGCAGCTGTAAGGAGTGCAAGGCCGTAAGCAAAGACCAGAAATCTATATAAATGTTCCTTACACTCAAATCTTAAGTATGTTTGATGTTCCAGTGCTATTGGACATGAATAATATTCATCTTTTATGTCCACTGAGGCCATAAAACTATTTGGCCTCATAATGTGTATAGCAGAATGTAGAGTTTCCATTTTGAAATGGTTGTACACAACAGATTTGCTTAACGCTGATAAATCCAATATACCTAAATAGAATTATCAGGTTTCGGTCGTGTGAATATACGAGATATGAAATCTCCCGGTTCGCGTATACCAAGGCTGAATAATACACTTTTCAAGATAAGTTTGAATTTCGGCGTCAATAGCCTCCATTCGCTTGTAGAAAAAGGTATTTCTTTAGGTGTGCGTAATTGAGAGGGCTGCTCTAAAATTGAATGTGATAGCCCCTCACAACATCCAAAATTTCCGGATCAGTTGTTATTTTAACCAAATTTGCATAAAAATGTCTGATTCGTCCAGCCTTAAAGTTGGCACAATAAAGTTTTGCTCTATTATAAGTAACGGTAAGTAACCCCTCAAAACAAGTAATATGTGGCTATTTTTGGTGTTTCTGATGTCGCATGTCCGGGTCTCTGTTTGTGGACGATATGCTAAAAATGTTGACCCGGCCGAGTTGTTTTGCCATATGTAGGGTTGGCATTTTTTATAGATTTAATAATGTCGGCGTAATTGTCCTTAAAAAGCTTGTTAGTGATGTGGACATGCCTGCTACATAACTCACGTCGCCGGAGGGAGAGCTCAACTCTTGCGTGCCCTAAAAGGGCGACGCTGTCAGTGGCCTTACGACTGAAGGTATTATATGCAAAATCCAGTGAGGGCTGATCCTTGAACTTGACAATTTGGCGACAAGCTCGTGGCCAATTTCGACCAGAGCTACACTCGCGTTTACAACCTCTCGCTGTATATTTTGCATCCGGAGATCCCGTTTTCGTTCAAATTTATCCATTTAAAAAACTTGTATATTCACATGAGGCACCACAAGTTTCTCGCAATTTTCTGGCCGTTTAAACTGATCCTGCTTACTGCGAATTAGATCAGGTGTCAAGGAATTAGAGAGCCGCTTATTATCGATATCCGCCAGTGCCGGGTTGAATAGCGGCCCCGACTCTTTGGTATGAAATTCGATATTTATGTTCCTCAGGTGGGCATCGTCGAAGTCGTGTGAATATGTGACTTCCAATGGAGTAGTTTGCATTAACGCATCTACATCAGAACACGTCTTCATTTGCTTTTCAAAGGGCCCAGTACACTTCAAACGAGCACTGGGGAATTGGATTGCCTACCCCGTTTGGAGCATGCTTTCGTTCAATGCGCGAAACGCCCTGTGTATCCGAGGGATGCCGCGGCTCCAGAATAATCTATGGATGCTGTTTGCTCATTCCCCCTCATCATTAATATCATTAGCATATCGCCCAGCAGCATATCGGCGTGAGACATATCATCCGCCATAATGTATATTACATGATAGTGCTTGAAAACACAGGATTTCACGCAGTACGTGACAGATTCTGCAGATTGCCTAAACTGTTGAATATTCCATCTCGTAATGCGGATATAATGTTTCCATCCAGATCCCTGCAATGTAAAATGTTCAGCAATAGCGCAAAACAATACTATTGAAAATATCGTACATTACCATGTGTTTGAGGATTGATAAACGTAGGTTTGATGCGCGAGATTACGTATAATTAAAGGTTATGATAAACCTTCATTGTATTTTAGCTCGAGTCATTTGTCACTTAAATACAAAACATCTTATAAAAATGCTTGATCAATATTTGAACTGCCTGAAACTGATCAATTAAATATCTTAATATTCAAATAGTTTTTTTGGGTGTCTTTTCTTTCAGGAAAAATATTTTTCTTTGAAAAAATAAGAAAATAAGAGAATTATAAAGAGGAAATGAAATGATGAAAATGATTTTTACAAGCTTAATGTCGATGAAATTAAAACATTAAACTGTATGAAACTATAAAAACCCTACACAAAAACTCTTTGGAAGAATGTACACTATTACAGTTCTAAGCAATGATTAGAGGAAGTGATTGTCTACCACTCAAGACTTATGAATGTCATCTCCTTGACTAGGATTTTCAAGCTTATGATATATTTTACCTCCATAAATATACATATGACTTACAGACTCTTCAGATTGCATAAACTGTTGAATATTCCATCTGGTAATGCAGATAAAGTGTTTCCATCCAGATCCCTGCAATGTAAAATATTCAGCAATAGCGAAAAAGACGAACACTTAAAATATCGTACATTACCATGTGTTTCAGAATTGATAAACATAAGTTATAACCATCGAAATCAGGATTAAGTATAATTTAAATCTATTTATAAACCATCATTGTATTTCAGCTCAAATCACGCAATTGGCAACACGTTATAAAAAATTATTGATCAATACTTGAACTGCCTTTGACTGATCAATTAAAAATCAAATATTTTTCTAGGGTCTCTAACGTTTCAGGAATAAAAAGTTATTCTTCATTTATTAAGAAACAAAATAAGATAGTTATAAAAAAGAAATGGAATGGTGAAAATGTTTTAAATGCTTACTGTCGTTAAAATTAAAACATTGAAATGTAGGAAAATATAGAAACCCTACACATAAGCACATTGGAAGAATGTACAATTTTACAGTTCCAAAAATAATTCCAGAGAGTGCTGTCTTACACTCAACACTTATGAATGCCACCTTAGTGATTAGGGTTTTCACGTTTTTGATATGGTTTACCTTCAGAGAGATACATTTGACGTACAGTACACAAAGAATAAAAAAGCGCAGCACGCGTGGGATCTGTTAACCCGCTTAGCAAGTGGTTAACAAATGGATAATTTTTTGCAAGTGGAATTATTATTTCGATTTTCTTATATATTAAATTTTAAATACATATCCCATATGAATATGAAAGGTTCAATCCATGTGGGTGTGTGGATGTGTGTGTGCGTTGCCTGAAAGCTAAGCATCAAATGAAGCCTGGATCTATGCATTTCTCTCTCTCACTGGGAATCAAATTGTCACGTGATGTGTTTAGAGGTGATATGTCACAAACGGGACGATAGGAGAGTTAACTATTTTAGAATAAAACTTCCAAGTGGAGAAATAGAGAGGACTCAAAAGGTCACAAAAGTACAAAAGTTACTACGGGTCGAGTCATACAATCAAATTGTCAAGTTTGTCGATCTTAGCTACAGTAAGATGCTTGATTTTAATGCGCCTCAAGTTATCGATCCTTCTATTTTGATGCTCGTCGCTGTCTTAGAGATCTTCCAATAACTGGTTTTTCCGGTACTCTAGCAGACTGAGTATCGTTTCACGCTTGCTCTTTGAGTTCGCTTGGTACTTCCAATTGTGGTCTGCCACCTCAGAAAGCAAAAGAAGCATTAAACTAAAATATATCTGACCTTTTGCTACCATACTCTGACTTTAAGCCCCATATTTCAAAATATGTGAAAAATCTTTAGCAAAAAAAGTGGAACGAACAAAGAAATAACAAACTCTTTCAAATCCAACCGAAAGTTGGCCAAAAGCCTCTAGCTCTCAACAATATACGTGATACAACGGTGATGCATAGAGCCCGACTTGGACACACATACATCACCCATGGTTATCTTTTGAGAGGCAATCCCTCTCCAGGCTGTTTCAGTTGCTAAGAACGCTTGAATGTGAAACATATTCTATTCAATTGTGTAGATTTCCATAACATCCGATCACGTTACTACAGCGTGAATTCTTTGAAAGATCTTTATAGAAGGCTGGCACCAAGCAAAAGTAATTCTTTCCTTAAAGAAATTCACCTGTACAATAGGTTTTAAATTGAATTCAGTTGGCTTTTAGTTTTATGCATCACTGTCTATTTTAATTGAGTTTAGTTCCAACTCAGTCTCACTAGTACAGAATCGATACAATTTGACCTAAACGGGTTGCTAGTGGCGTTAAACAGATGAATCAATCAATCAATCCGACTGTGGATCTGTCGGTGTGTTAATTAACCGTTTTTCTATAAAGGGTGCTGTTTCCTCGACAGTAACATTTCTATTTATTTGAAAATAGGATTTGGTCGGCATGTCTTCTCCATAAGGCACCTTGTGATGTTTTTACACTATACGATAGATATCAAGTCTTTTTCATAATTTTTGCTGGTTGCTATGAAACATTTTTGTTGATTCTATAATTCTTTACAAGTACTGATTGTCTTTCTTCGAAGCTTCTATGTTTTCTGTTGCTTTTATCAGACTTGGTCTGGCTCATTTGTACTTTTTCACTTAGCGATGGTTTAATAAAGTACTTTTTTTATTTTGACGGCAACATGCTTTCCATTGCTTGTTTCCTGTTGCGTGTAACATTTTCTGCCTGTCCGTTGATGACAGGCTGTACGGACTTTCGGGACGTGTTTTACGCTAAGTTGCTTACAAACGACTTGAATACCTCTGATGTGAAGTATTTAGAATTCTCATTCACACTAACGGCAGACAAGCCAAATCTGGCGAATGTTGTTGGCAGTTTTTCGATAATCCCCTCAGAAGCTGTGGAGTGCATAATTTCAATGTCGAGCCACTTGCGGTACGCATCAATGACGACTTTTGGAAATGGTCCTGTAAAGTCGACGTGCACTCTCAAAGGGATAGCTTGGGCATCTCCACGAGTGAAGTTCTCTCTTTGGTGGCGTTTTGTATTTCTGGAGACACTGACCACAAGATCTTGCAATTATTTCTGTTTCCCATTCTGTGTTGGAGAGCCAGAAATATGAACGGGCTATGGCTTTCATTCGAATGATTCCTTGGGGAATGTCATGTTATTCATTGAGCAACTGTTTATGTAACTTCTGTGGAATCACAACTCTGTTTTTCAATAAGATGACGTCGCACTGCGTCGATAATTCAGTTCTCCTGATGCAATATGAGGAGGACACGTTTTCGTCTTTGAGTCATCTCCCCGTATGAATGTACGTAAACCTTCTCCTGAGAAGGGGGTCGTTCGCGGTGTGTTTGCATACTTTACTTTAACATGATCGTCTTACCGTGATATTTGCAACACCCCTGCCGTAGAGCATTGAAGCCACCAAAAACTCTAAACTTTGCACTTAATTCTATTGTTTCATCCATTTAAATGTTTATTTCTCTCAAGAGGATTACCTTTAATGTATCACACGAATAACGTTCTTGAATAAAGTAATGTGAATGTGCGCTACTTGTGCTACGCAACTGCCACTTCAACTTCAAGGTATCTGAAACAGAAAAGCAATAAAACAGTTTACGAGATCAACAGCTAACTCAAAAATAGTATGAATTCAACGCACAAACAGTAAAAAGTAGCCTCTATCGGCGGCCTTGTTTAACTGCAGCAAAATGCAGCTTGGTAGTATACTCTCTTCCCATTTCCTGACAAATCCCTCTATTGCTAAATAAATCATACTTTTGAAATAAAGCCCCTTCTCCCATTCGACAGAAGTGCGGAATAAACGAATCTCCATCTCTTGAAATGAAACTGGTAGTCCACGCGGACTCCAATCCCCTCTCTAAAGGTCCATTTCTAGGAATGCAGCCACAGATGTTTCAAAAGGTAAAAATTCACATATTTACCCTGCTGCAATTTCTGCTTTAGGTTTCTCCGAAACAAACTGTGGGAAAATCAGTCTCTAAAACAATTATATAATTCTCGACATGATCATTGCAATGAAATGGCAGGAGTGCAGAAGCTTGCTCTTTGTCCCAGTTCCCACACGAAAACAGCCATGTCAAATTCTCATTTGCAATGCGTCAGAAGGCAACGGTATCATCATTCATGCACAGCAACTATCAGTCACTGTCTTTTACGTCGCCAAGTCCAGTTATCTGTATTTCCCCTATTGAGGTTCCGTCCACGATTGACCACAGTTTTGCATGGCACATTCGATTCCAAGTAACTGTGTTTTTCTTCTCGTAAAATAAAACGCGGTCTTGCGTCCTTGATCTTCACAATGTCTCCGGTTCGGGCCTACAAAGCAAAAAATTTCACCAAGTTTGAACTTTCTCCCATGCTCAACGGCTTAGATATTTTTACGTAATGAGTCATACCACTTCAGAAATTTTGCATTTTGCCACAGACATCTAAAGCCGACAGAACAGCTTGATTGACCTAAGAAATTCACATCATCAGTTATGTTGGCCATGGGCTAATTGTGATCAATACTTTAATACAAATGTATTGAGTACTTACTGCGACAAACTATCCCTAAAAGGAAACTATCTGGTCCGGGATGTCACTAATGGCATGCACAGGAAATCTTGGTTGTTAATGTTGTGCTAAAGCAGCTTCTCTGTTTGCAAAATTTTGCCTTTTCATTTCAGTCGCATGTGCCGATCTGCTATTGGCAACAGAAAAGTAATGAGTCTGTATTTAAGGGAAAAAACAATTTAGATTTTTTATTTTTTTCTAAAGGGTTCAATTGCATAGAAATGCAAATATCACTGCCAATGCCCTCTATTGAAAGAGTGTTTTACATCAAACGTTTAGTTACAATTTCAAATTGCTTAAAACTGAATAATTTAATCCCTTTTTTATTTTATTACAGTTACTTCCTGTCTCTGTGCCTGTCTTTCTGTGGGCTGTCTGTCTGTCTCCCCCTCCCTGTCTCTGTCTGTAGCTAAATCTGTCTGTCTATCTCACTTCTCTGTATATCTCCCTCTCTCTCTCTATTTCTCTCTATCTCTCTCCCTATCTCATACTGAATTTTCTGTGCCTGAAGATGGCGTTCGTAGCAGCAGTGCTTGAGTTTTTTTCTTTCAATAAGCTCTGCTCGGTTAGGTAGGACACCAGACGCACTGCTTCTGTGCTGTCTGCAATTTTACCAGACACCATTGTCCCGTCATCGTTAGGCCTCTCTTCCTAATTGCCAAAGACGATAACAGGAAGCTGAAATATTGCTGAACCGGATAAGAAAAGAATGTTATAATGACCAACTCTTTTGATGCTATCTTGTTTACGTTTCACCTCATTGAGCACGATGGGCATTGATGTTTTCTTCATCTCTCAGTTGCGGGTTGGTGGGGGTCTTCTCCATTTAAAGGGGGATCACCCGGTAAGAAAGCCACCCTTTTGAATAAACTTCACGACCAAATTTTAACGTCACGGCATATCTCGTAAAACTTTCAATAGCAGTTTCCAATTTTTGGCATGTAGAGGGGATCTTGGTCTCTGCGTACCAAAGTATAGAAGTAAATGGATACCATATATTTTTTGCTTTTAGGGAGAGAGGATGAAACCTACAGCTGTTAAACAGGGCCCTGCAGAATTTCGAATTAAAGCAGGGCATCGTGGAAACACTCCTTTAGGTCTAAAACGCTGTTTGCCATTTTAAAAAGCGATAATTCGCCAGACTTATTACGAGCTCAGAACTTTGGCATAGAATCGATAGATTTCTATAGTCAGATTTTAAATATATAAAGACCTTCATTGATTTCACTTTTCCATCCTGGCTCGGTTCAGTCTGATTAATATGTTAACAGTATCCCTCTTTACTTTTTGTTCCTGAGAGAGCATATTCCAATAATTCAGTCGTTTTTCAAGCAGCGAATTAAACTGGCTGTGACTAAGTAAGCCTTTTAAACGTGTCCCAAGCTTTCTTTGCATTGGAAGAGCCAACAAGTTGTCAGTCATTGGAATGGGGCGAGGCAGGGGCCTAACCACGCTGCGAGCGCTAACATGGTCAGATTTACGCATACGCAGTGAATTGATATCATTCTCTATCCGATTGCAGATGATAACAGGAAACTATTTATATCTATGCTATGTGCTATTTTGATATGTAAGGCACACGATGCTAAATAAGTAAATTGACACCCATACCGCTTTACCTGAGTGCGCCCTTCTTGATAAGTAAGAGACCGAAGTAATCCATCACAAAACCCGTGAATGCCGGTTTGTCCGGAGTCACCCGTTTTTCTGGCTGTCCCTGTCATTTGTACAAGGTAACTCTATGTAACTTCAAATTAATCGTTTTTACTGCAGATCGACCCTTTATTATCCAGTATATGTCTTGGAATGTTGTTAGTATCTGATTGAAGCCCACGTGACTATATTGCACATGGCAGTTTCTGATTATAAGCGACGTCAAGTGGTGTTTGTTTGGTAGCATGATGTGACAATTGGTTTCTACGTCTAAGTTTGAGCACCCTAAATGGCCCTTTGCCCTTTTCGAATGCTGGATTATCGCTATGCTACTATTGTTTCATTCCGGCTACAGTGTCGATAAGCGCTTTATTTCGTTTGAAAAGGGGTCTTGTTGAACCAGAGATAGAATAAAACCAATACGCCATTTAACGTGTCCACTGTAATTTATAATTTATTGACATTGATATTTAGCTTGAGATAACCCGCTCCATGGTAAGGATGAAATCTAAGCGGCGACACGCACATTTTTTCTCCTTTTTTGAGTTTAAATTGGTTGGAACAGTTTATTATCATTTCTTCCAATATTAAACCCTGTGTGAGAGTTGTTGTAAACGCATCTCTCTTAATTTTGATGTCTGTGATATCTATGTCATAGCTTCTTGGATTTTCACACCACAGGGAGCCCTCGTTATACAGAAACTCGGTACCGTTAAGCCAAGTTTCCAGATTTTCAGTATCGTTTGTGCTCACTGCTTCTGGGGGCTAAGTGAGCTTGATTTGATTTCGTATCAACATATTGCCTCTGCGTTGGATTCGAAATATCGCGGGTTGCTATAAGTCTGTTTGCGACAAATGTCTTAAAACGGCGTGATAGAAGAAGCTTTGCAGAACCAACTCCTGTCAATTCACATATCGAGAGCCTTTTGTAAAATATTGTAAAAGTGGCAGGCAACAACTGCCCGCGGAGAATTAAAATCGATGTATTGATATCCGTTTGATTGGGCTCAGCAGAGATTTCTCCCTGACAAAAGAGCTATGTATGACATGCCCATTCTAAACAGTCACAAAATTAGTGTAGATGTTAATTTGTGACCTCAACAGTATCTGGAAATTAGAAAAATCTGCTTAAAGAGGAATGCGGCTATCTCTGAGCCATCTAGTGAGTGAATTTAGAATCACGATCAGAATTTTCAAATGGTGCATAAACTGAAATGTTAAATTTTCTGCTATCAGTCGTAGGGCGCCAGAATTATAACCTTTGCAAAGTTATTGGGTAATCAGGGTTCGAAAATCATTTTACACGCCACTGGTGACCCAATTTGTTTGACAACATTAGAACTGACTGGATCACAAAGCAGCACCAGTGTCAGACAACAGTGTGCTCGGTTCAGTAATGCGAAAAAGGGTGGATCAGGGCAACAATTTGTGGACTTTTCCACCAAATGATGTTTTTTCGAGCTCTGTTACCTATAAGCCCGGAGTACAGTAGCTTGAAAGTGTGTATTGATTTCTCTTGAAATTCGGGCGGGAAATGGTTGAATATGTCAGTATTGAAAAAAGTGTAAAAAATGAGTTGGAGGGGGGAGGCAGGTTCGCAAAGAAACTTAGTGTGACAAAAGAATCGAACCGCGGGGGCCGGACCCCAATATTTTACTATCTCAAATGTTGAATGAATGATCAGTGCGTAATTATGTACAATATGAGAGGAAAAATGTTGCAGGTTTTCGTTCTGTATTGGAATTAGTCTCAAGATTTGTTTATTTGCCATTCTTAGCAATACAAACCGAAAGAAATCCTGAGTCGTTTTAGTTCTGTTTTATTTCTCATAAAAGTCCGGTGACCATTGCTTTTTATATCATATTATTATAGCACTGTGTCACATGGTTGCGAAGTATTAAAACAAAATTGTTGCAGATTAAAATTATGGGCGATTATGGCATTTCCCTTTAAATAGCATTTTGTGGTTTCGGTAAGGCGCGTTGCTATTTGTTTGATACATTTCTGAAACAGTCTCGTCTCAACCTAAGCTTTCGCGACAAAGACTCCGTAATATCGCCTTGGCTTTTGACACTATCACAAACACTAAACCAAGCGGATCGAAAAACTATCTTGATATAGTATTTCTGGTCTAGTGAATTGAATTTCTTTAGACTTAATTTTAAACCCGAGGTCGTCATCCTCTACGTTCCATTCCGTATCCAGGACCCTCTCACTGTGAAGCGCAGAGCTATAACTGACCTGGAGCATTCGGCTATTGGTATCGCAGCAATGACTCTCTTTTCAATCCTAAGCTAACTGGTTTGCCGAAAGCCAACTTGCTTTAAAATTGCTTGCAATTTCGACATGTACTGGGTTGTCATACTGACCGTTCTGACTGATTTTAAACAGTCGTCCATATTAAAATTCGGTTCTGTTGTCTGCTGCTGAATTTCACAGCCTTGCCATGTGCTGTTCTCTTTGGCGCGAATGCGGCTGGGCTGCGGGAGGACGTTGCACGGTCGTACAACAGCATTGTGTTTGTTTGCTAAGGTCGCCCTCCTACCATCACAAAAAATCTCAGCGCGTCGTATTCTTTTTCCTTACGTTTTCCTGATTCAACGTGGCTTCTATATCAACCGCGATAGCAACATGTTCCTTCCTGAAACGTACGCGAACCCCCACAAGACTAAATCGATGCAGCAATTTAATGTTCAAACACCCGTGTACTTGCCTGCAACATCATCCAGAACACGTTTATTCCCAGGGCTGTTTTTATTGAGCACGGGGATGCAGCAAGTTCCACATCCCACGAGAATACGACTCTACATTTTCTACCGGTTATGCATGACCTTTTTTCAGATATTCAGCGATTGACTTGCTCCGAAGATGTTGGCGTTTATTCTGTAAACGTCCACTGCTTTATTAGGGTCCCCTCCTCTCCACCAGAAAAAACGCAAGGCATCGTGGTCTTCAGGTCGCTCTCGTACCTTTTAGAACATCGCCTGTCAAAATCATAGGATTACGCCTGCAAGGATGTTAGCCAGATCTGTACCCTACAACAACTGGCTGTTTAATGATGTTCCACTGTAGTCTGCTAAGATATAAAAAAACACAACTTTGTCTGATTTGTTTATATTGACCAATGCATGATAAGGAAGATCTCAGATCCTGGGACCAGTGCCTAGTCAACACTATTTTCCACGTTGTTCTTGTAACCTTCCTTTACATGCGTTTGGATTTAAGTTACGTACTTCTGGCTACGGCCCAAATCTTTCGCATTGGTTGTTGCTCAGGTAGTTTAAGCATAATACGATTGTTAGGCAGAATGACATTGTCCGCCTTCTTAGGGAGTGCCATTTGATTGTTACCGTAGACTATTTTTACCGTTTTCTCTATTGTTTCAAGAGCCTTTCGCTCATCTTATAGTATTGGCTTACCTTGATCGGCCGTGTCTCTAAACTCCGTGGTCAACAACCTTTCAAGTTGTTTTTCAGGGGCTTCTTCCTGCTTGGTGACGAAAAAATGTGGGCGTCCGTATATCACCGGTCCCAATACTGACAAGTCTAGAATCGATCGCAGATCAAAAGAACACACAAACTACCCTTCCTCACTTTCTTCCAAGGACCAAAAACACTTCCAGAGTATCGGTGCCTGTGACTAATAAGACTTTATTCTAAACGATCTATGGGATATCGATGCCAGCGAGGTGTGACCACCGATTCACGTCTGTTTTTCTCGGCATGCATTCGTGCGGGATCGATAGTTTTGCGATCTCCTGGTACCTTTTACACAGCAACTCCCATCCATTACTCTACCTTAAAGTCGACTTGTCCAGACACCGCCGTAGTCGCGCTATTTAAAGATATTATAGTAAATTCGCATTAACCACCCATAAAATTAACATATTAACAAAACTATGATTACACAGCATGGTAGTGCTTCCGTCATTTAGCAAAGCACACATCTTAACCGATTTGTCACCATTTGTAACCCTTACAGGAAGCACCCTGACAGATATACGCCGTTGTTCCCCAGAGGCAGTGGCAGTACAAGTAGCTCTTGCTGACTGTACTTTTTCTTCCACCTTCCACCAGGCTTAACCAATGATTGTAAAAGTATATTGTGTTTCTTGTTACATCCCTCATTGGTACACTTACTGAGCTTAGGACATTCTTTCGTGATATGTTTGTACAGCAAACGGTTATCGAACAATCTGTTTTTGCTTACACACGCAACCCAGTCACCCAAAGCGAACCCTTTAAATTTACTACAGTTCCCTTAACGCTCACATGTTCCACCACAACACCTGCATTTTTTTTACCGAGTCGGACTTCCCAGTAACTGCAATCGAACACTATCATTGCTCTTACCTTTACCATGTACTGTTTGTGTCTTGTTTTTGCCGAGATTTTGTCACTTGTTGACCTTTCAATACCTTTGATTTGTTGGTGAAGTCTAGCCTAAACGCTAAATTTGCAACGTTGACAAGATATTTAAAAAAACGCGAAGATCAGTAAATAACACCGATCGCCCATTATGTACGACAGAGTAGGCTTTTTCCACCCACGTGAGATACTCTTGTAGGCCGTTGGCTGTATCCCGCAGTTTTTGTGAGTTGTTAAGCCTTTGTAAACTTTTCCCGTCGTCAGGCTTAATGCGCTACCCGTTGATCAACAATCTACGTGTGCACATGCTATAATATGCACCCCACCGTAGCGCGAGTTTAGCAGCTCATGTGCTTTCTCATGCCCAAAATTTCCAATAAAATGCAAGGCTGGATAAACTCTTTCGGTTCAGAACTGTAGCGAAATCTTAATTTTGGTGTCATGTACCATTGACTCAATAATATTCTCAAAGTTGTTCATAAAACTCGGAAATTCAATGACCGTACCTCATAAGTTCAGGCTTGGACCAGTTAACGTCTGATTGCAATACTTCGGACAATTTTTCGATTGCTGGGAACATAATTGTTCTTCATGGGAACATTATGAGTGGTGACGTCATAGCGCAGTGGATCACGGCGCTAATGTCTGATAATGATGCACCGTTGTTTATCAAGGGTGCGCTATGACTTATCATGTCATACTGCGCTTCGTAACTAGGTTTCCAGGTAGTCACGGATGTCTTTGGATTTTGACACATAAGAGGTACGCCTGGCCTACTGCTCGGCTCGTAACGTAATTCACAGCCTCCTGGAAATCCTCGCCTACACTACCGCTTCCACGACGTTCGATGTGACAAAACATACTGCAGAGGCGCTCTTCGGCCTCTACTTCCTCCATCTGGAGTTCCAATCGAGCTTGTTCGAATCTGCTTTGTGAGTTAAAAGTTCTTCGAACTGTCGACGTAACTCGTTTTCACGACGCGAAAATTCAAGTTCCTCTTATAGCTGTTTAATTTTATTTCCGCTAGCTGCTATTTAATGACCGTTTCCTTTTGTTTCATTGATGAGATAAATTAGATTGAACGGACGGTTTTCCATATGTGTATAGAAAGTAAATATCCATGTATCCACGTACTTCATGAGCTGTGCCATCAACTCTTCCTCGTGATTATACTAAGAGGTAAAGTGCCGGAGATATCCGGCACGCGAGAGTTTCAGCTACACTTCTCCCCTATATTTTACACTGCCGATCTGACGGATGGCCCGTGTGATTGTTGTTCCAGAGGCAAACGCCATGTTCACCAAAATATATGTAAAACATGATTCTCGAACTAGACAGTTTATGTACTTATTCATTCAATTCTAGCCGCTCAAGCGATTCGCTACAATAACCAATAAGACAAAAAACTCGTAATTAGTACAATAATGATAAAGCCAATAAATACAACTTAAATTTAGCATTGATAGAAGGCCATCTCAAGCAAATATAAACTTATATTAATTCTGTCAATACGCACAAAATCCTACTAAAATGTGAATGAACATTTGAAAAAAATAAGCAACGCACATCCACGCTTGGGAGGAAAACAGGGCAGGATCATAAGCAGAAAACACATTTCTGTCATTAATGGAAATGCATGGTCTGTCTGTAGTCGCATCAAGCTTTGACACCATGATCCTATTGATGGTGAATAGATCACATACAACTAGGTTCATATATAACCCAATATCATGCAATTTCCCGATGCATTTGACTACCAAGATTTTCTATTTATCGCCAAAATTTGGACCGCTACTCATTTCATAACCAACAGGCTGTTTCCATTTTCAACAAATTCTTTAAACATAAACAGACAAGCATGATTTGCAAAGAATTTCATACTGTTTTCTGACGGTAGTGTTTCAAACCTTCAATTTTATAACATTTACTTGATAAGTTAACCTCTCTTTTATTGGCATATCAAACAAAACAACATACAATTTCGTTCTGCTGTCATTGTTGTAGACCTGACTCTCAAACCGACAAGCATTGCTGGGTGGAATTACGAGCTGATATTAATTTTTCGCATTGCTTCCCGCAGCATAACACCGAAGGCAATGTGAACATTTTCGAAAGTAAGCGGCAGTATTTTGGACTAGAGTGAAAGACAGTAAGAGCAAACACTTTATCTTGGTTTGTCCATCCATATCCGTATTTTGAGCGACTGCATATTTTTACTTGTGTTCTAAAAACATTCCCATTTAATACTTTTGGCACACTTTTGATAAAATCCTGTACCTTCAGTTTTTATTGTGATGTCGGTTTTGCATCTTCTTTCGTTGCGACAGAGATGGAGTCGATAATCCTTAACTGCCGTTGCTTGAACATCAGTTAGTCGAGCATTCCAGTTTTATCGGTTCTACGCCTGGTTTAACTATTTGTGAAGTCGAACATTTTCGCTGGTCAAGGGGTAAAAAGGTTTTTAAGCCTTTGTTAGTGAAGCACCATCTTACAAATCTTTTCATCATTTTCATATTTTTGAGCGGTGCCAGGGAAAGATTTTAAAACTTCAGCTGCCAAGGGAAGTTCGGTTACTTGAACCAGTGCAAATAATCTTGTGCTTGTGTGTGTATGTGTGTGTGTGTGGGGTGGGGGGGGGTTGTTAATTGTTTAATGTCGCATTGCTTCTCACAAACAACTCGTATATGTGGCGTTTATTTAAGCTCTGTGTTCCAAGTCACGAAAAAAAGTAACAAAGACTGCAGATCCCAGCTTTGCCGAAAAGACCTGAAAAAGCATTACGGCAGTAAAACTGAATGCATGTACAGACGCGGCCGTGAATATTGCACCACTCGTGCCGTCCGGGATTATCTGTAAACAAGAGACCTTGGCATCCTAGTGGAGTCACATTATAGAAACAGTTTTCGTTACAACCTACATTCACACCTATTTGCCAAAACATCAAACGAAAAAATAACAACTCACAAAATTTTCATCTATTTAAATTTTGTAAGTACAGCAATAACGTTCCTGTTTCTCTTGCTTTAATTTACACAGCAACAACTTCTTTTGTGATAAATAAACATAGAAATAGGCCTTATATTTTGTTTAATAATTAACTGTGTTTATCATTCATACTTTAAGTATACTTTATTTGAAATAATCAAACAAATAAATTTTATTCAATTATTACAGTGTTGACAATATTTTGAAATGTTAATCTAGGTACTGTACAAATGTCAAAACTACAAATGACTAAACTTCATCAATTTTATGCTTTTTCTTCCGTCACTGCTCTCCGAGTTTCTGTTGTTCAGTTTCAAGGTGAAATGAAGTCGCATCGTAACAAATAAATTAACTGTGAGATCTTGTGAGGAACACATGTTACTGGAACAGCTCAGATCTGACATAAGGGCAATTGTATTTAGCTGCGTCACTAATTTTTGACGAACCTTATCTTGATAAGGTGCATCGTAACAATATTAATTTTTGACGAATCTTATCTTGATGCACTGCATCGTAAATAATACCACAGAACCTGTTTTCCATAGCGGCTAATACAGATAGGAACATATCGCTACGAACAATGAGAGATCCACTTTTATACATTTTTGATCTAATAAATACATGGTCGGGGTTACACTCATCGAACACTCCAGTCATTTTTTCTGCGCAATGTTTGACCTGTTGGTGAGTCTTTCGAATGAGATAGCCTCCAATATATGGTAGAATATTTCTCTTACATCCTCCCGTTTCAGTTGTACTATCATTTTGAGGACTAGCAATCGTGCAAAGAAGAGACTTTACAGATTCTGGCACATTGAGAGTTGTGACCCAATCATCATTTTGTTCAGTTTCGATGTGAGGCAAATTCAGAGAAGATAGCTTTGTTTGTTTTGAATTCAGAGAAAATAAAAACTTGTCAACGTCTTCTTGACAGTTTGCCAATTTGCTGGCATCGATAAGAGCGTCAACTAAGACCTTAAGGCCTTAAACTAGTTCTAAACTGGAGAGGGTCTGGGTTATCTCTTTGACCACCCTTTCTTCGAAGTACTGAAAATAAGTTTTACAAAGAGTCTTGGTTTAGTCTGTTTGTGAGGAGGAAACGATATCCATGAGTTTCGCTAAGATCTTTTCATAGCTTCACCAACGAATTTATGGACGTAATAAGGTCACTTAAGCAGGGGAGCTTGCGCTTTCCTCGTGAGACAATAGTGGATACCGAATCTTTGCATTCGACCAAAAACGGAAGATGTTCAGATGACTGCGAGAGTCCATAACGAAATGGTACTGAGCGTATGGTGCTTGAACTATTGAAGCAGTTGATAATTTTATCAATTTTGTCAATAAAATTGGCTGTAAGCTGAGCTTCTTTTGGCAAGACACCCATGCTTACCATTCCTGTTGACCTGTTGCAACAGAGTGACTCATTACCTGTGTTGCATAACGAACTTTCAAAGGGGCAAACGGAGGCAGTTCAATGTGTTTTTGGGTTAGTCGAGGGCCATGCAAATTGGCAATCTGCTATCCAAATAAAAAAAAAATCGCTAATGTAATTCCAAAGTATTTCTTCGTCTTTGATTCTGTAACCATGCTTTTTCAAGTTGTTTCGAATATTGTCGACGAGATGAGCTGTGAGATTAAAGTATGGCTTTTTGACTGAAGCCCTAAGTACTGTTTCAACCATGTTCCTATTGTTGGAACCTTGATCCAAAACCACTGCCTTTAAGCCAGGATTTTGAATTTTAACAATGCATTTCTCAAATAGGTTTGCCATAACAGAACCTGACAGAGGACCACTTTCCATTTATTTAACATTCCTCTAACCATGAAAACTACTACATGGCTAGCTATTTGTTTTGTCCTACAAAGGTTACAAAAATGTTCACATCCCTCCATGACAGCTCTGCTAACGTCGTTCGATAGTCCTTCTTTAAATGCCATTTCGTCTACTACCGACACGCAGAGTTTTGAACTGTTTGACATTTGTTGTGTTATTAAGTGTAAAGAACTTAAAACATGTTCATTAAAACCAGGATAAATTCTAAGACTATGCATTTCTTTTCGAAGTTTTTCTACAGATGGTAACTTTAGCAGTCTTTGCAACAGCCTGTAGGTTTTGGACTAGAATGCAACAGGGACAAGGCTAAGGCCTTTTTAGAAGAAGTCCATCATCTCCCTCGTGCTTTTTTGTTTCCCTCTGACTTGGCACATAACAAGATCAAGTGTAGGACCTGAAAGAAATTTTGATAAATCATATTTCAATTTCGCAATTGTTGTGTTCGACTAACTTTCGGTTTGGTTCGAATTTTGGCGATGTTTGACCAAAGATTAAGTTGATGGCGTGCCCTGCATTTGAACATTCTCAGATTTTGTATTTCCTTCTTCAACCGTACTTTACTTGTAGAGGGATCATTTGGGATTGGACTTTAATTTTCCTTTGAAAGTGAAAAACTGTCTTCTGCACTAGCAACAGATTCTTTCTATGTTCGTGTCTTTTGAAGGAGAGTTCTTTTTTTTTTGGAGCGGGTCTTGAACTTTTTATTCTCTGTGGTGGATTTGGAACAGTCGGAAACTTCGTTGGTACTGCGGTCCAAAGTAATTTGTTTCTTGTAGCCACGCTCATAAATCGCCCATCTTCAAAGTGCAGTCAGCAAAGCCTGCATGTTTTGTTCAAATAATTTGCATCTTTGTCACCCATATCTTTTCTTCTGCAATTCACCACCCATTGTCGACATCTGTGAGAATATAAAGACCCTTGTTGCAATAAATAAAGCTATAGAAAAAGAGAAAGAGTAAAAACAGTGGTGTCAATGCAGTCTTTTTGTAAAATTTCAGCATCACTAGATCATGAGATCCGGCTTTATCTTTGTGTAACTCTTGGAAGGATCTGTTTGATAACTGACATGTTCTCGGAGGGGGTTACGGTTTTCTGTAAACTGATGCGTCTTAAAAAAATAACATAAACATTGAACTATCTTTTAGCAATTATGTGCTATGATTGTATATGATTTGCTGAGAGTTGCCTGTGATATACTGTTTTATTCAATCTGAGATGGTACCAATTTTTACATTCTCCTTACATAACAAATAGTCTTCTCTACTCCTGTTTGCATTCTGAATGTACTTTATTTATTTTAGGACAGAGTGAGAAATCAATTAACAATGAAGGTAAATTTGATTTTTGTGCTTTTCGTGAAGGATAGTATGAATATTACTTCTACATTTTTTAGCAATGTACAAAACAATACAAATATGCTGGTTTGGTTCATTGCTGTGACTGTTTGAAAAAATCAGGATAGGTAAAATCTTCTATTATCGCTCACTTTTTCCTTCCGCCTATGCAGCTGATTTCTCAAATATGAAAAACGGCAATAAAACGCTTAATTTACCTCTTTGGCTCTTTTGGGAATCGAAAAAGGACATATCTTCCCTTGTTTTTTTTTTTTTGGGGGGGGGGGGATATTATTAACCCAAATGCAGCTCATAAAATTGCATTTTCGGACATTGTCCGAGATTCCAACCGGTAGGGACGCCACCATCAACACAATAACAATGGACAGGGCTTGCGTTTGACATATTGGTATACTAAAAGATATTTGATGTGAACTTTGCTAGTTAGTAGAATCGTTAATTGCATTTTTGTTTGTCAAAGGCCCGAATTTTGGTTATATTCTGTGTTCAATATAGGGATTTTGATATGCATCTAATAAAACAGCTTTATATGGAGCCACTCCCGTTGTTTGGTGTGGACAAGCCCTGTAATTTCACAGAAATTTGCTCATTCCACTTTGTCATTTGCTGCTTGTGTGTCTAGTTTTCTTTATGCTTCTCATAAAATTCTTTTCTCTTTTAATGCATTGGCTTCATTCTAAATAGCAGTAATTATCCTGTGACTGAGAATTGAGACTCAGTGAGAATGCTGTAAACTGTTTTGAACTAAATTGAGGACCGTTGTTGGTATATTTTCACTGAAAGAAAATAGCTTAACTATGTTAATGTTAGTCATGAATTTCAAACGTCTGAGATTTATGACATTAGTAAAGTGCTGTAGCTCTAAGCAAGATGTCTATACACAGCTTGCATAAACCTGATAAAACACGATACAGCAACAAGAATTGAGAGTTGATTCTGGGGCAGATCTGGAGTTGGCTGTGCATTTCATAGAATTTCTGACCATGTTTTCAATACTGTTGTCTAATCCTGGGTAACAGAAGTAAAATCTGACAGCGTGCTTCAGTTTCACAATGCCAGGGTGTGTGTCTTGAAATTCTTGCAATACACGATCTCGCAGTTTGAGCGGTAACATTACTCTATTTCTCCACAGTAGCACACCATGGTTGGTTGACAAATCGTTCCGGCGAATATAGTACGGTGTGGGTGTACCCGGAGTGTCGGTCAATTCTCCTGATAGAACTACATCATACACTCACGATGACGTTAACAAGTTTTTTCATATTTCTACTACTTATTGGGAGCTGAGTGAGTTATTTAATTTCAGGGATCTCGTCTGCATCAAGGTCACTTGTTTTTCGCTAACGGCAGAGGCAATCGCAATAGAGCATCACAGTTGCCATGGTCATACGTGGGATGATACTTGATGGTGTAATTCAGTCTAGACAAAAATATGGGTTACCTTTGCATCCTTATCCTCGTCGTATTTCAGGAATATCTTTCTTGGTGTTGAAAATTGATGTCAGGGGCTTGTTGTCTGTGATTAAGAAACAAAGGTACGTTACTTGCCGTTACTTTTTCTTTACTTGTGAGTAGTTTTTCTCGGCGGTTGTCAGGGTTCGAGACAAGAAACATACTTTTCGCTCTTCTCAATCCCTCCTATGTGACATGCAGACTCCTAATCCATTAGATCTGACTTCAATCTTTACGTATATCGGAAGTGACGTGAAGTGATCTTGAAAACCCCTCTCAGGTGCAATTTAGCATTTTGCACGGTCAAATGCCTTTTGATACCTTTCAATCCAGCACAATCTTCGACATTTGTGTGTGGGGTCATACTGCGGTTCCAACACTTCAATGCTTTTTTGCAATAAATCGGTGATAGTAATTCACCAGACAATACTCTTCACCTCCATCACATTGGTTGGTGTTGGCGCTTCCATGACATGACAGGTCATGTGATATCCCTTTTTGCTGAGATAGCATGTCCGCAGAAGTCCACTGTGGGTTGGAAAAGAAATATTTTGCAACATTCACTCGTAATCCATGGTCTTCTATACGACGGAACTCCTTCCCCAGGTTCTGAATATGGTCACCGTTAGTCACATCGCTGACAATGATGCCGTCTAATATCGCTTTAATCATTGGAATGCCTTCTAAGAGTTTATCAATCGTTTGTTGCCACTTTGTCGGACCGTAGGTGATTCCAAAGCGCAACCTGTTATGCTGGAAAAGTCCTATGTGCGTGTTAAGAGTGATATATTTCCGGTCTTCTTCAGCAGCAACCGTGTGCAAGTACGCCTGCGTGAGGTCAATGTGCACGAATTTTTCGCAAAATATCTTCTGTGAGTGGCAATGGGTACTGCTAAGCTTTCAGCAATTGGTTCACTTTTCTTTTAAAGTCACTATTTTCCACTCTTCGTTACGACTAGAACAACTGAGCTATTCTGAGTGAATAACTTCCTATTGTCTGGCTTACTCTGCTTTAAGTAGCGATCGCAATGCGTACGACACATTTCGAGCGATGGAAAATATCGGGATGGTGTTATCGTGAAGTATAAATCGCGCCTCAACACCGTTTACTTACTGTACGCAAGTACGATTATATCCTCTAATAACGGCATTTGGGTAAGCGAATGTGAGCGCGTGATTCACAACCACTGTCAGTGTAAGTGGTGTTTCCTGTATAGCTAGCGTGGATTTCTGATCAATCAACTTCCAGGGCGTTCAGCAAGTCACTTCCAAAATAATGTATCCGAATCCATCCCTCACGGCATGAAGTGCTAGCTTCCTGGGCAGTATGATGAGTTTCACGCTGGTTATAAATAAGATTTTACTGGTTGGGCTATATATGCTTTTTAGCTGTGTTATCAAACTTTTGCACTTTAAAATGCTGTGCAAAGGTGTTCCATGGTCTAATGGAGAGAGCTGCTCAGTGTTAAGTTCCATTTTCAGTTTTTCCCACAGACCTTGGCTTGTACTGTACATTTCTTCCTGCCACTATTTACACTATTTAGTTCAATGGTAAACAATGCGTCATGGCTGGAGCTATCCCCTTCCACGTGGTAAATTTTAATGCCAATTTTATGCATATTTTTTGCCATGTTTTCTATTGTTTTTTTCTGACCACATTGTGTTTCTTTTTCATGAAAATCTTAGTAATGTGACTGGTCTTTGCACAATAATAAGACTGTTTCTACATGATTGCAATTACCGGTTCGTGACCTTTGCCACGGCACCTAAAACAGGGACTTTGATCTCTGTTTCGTGACTTACCACTTTTCTTTCCCCTTTTCTCCTATTTACTACATTAGCAGGATGCCGTTTATTCCTGTTATCGATGTTCGATGATTCGGTATTTTCCTACTTAGCACGAGCAAATTATAACATTTTATCTTTTGCGAATGATTACTTTCTCATGTGCGTGTTGTCTAACCCAGGAATGAACTGGTCTCTGAAATTCTAATCAAGTGCCTGTCATTGATAGCCGTAGAATACTCATTTGTTTCAAAGAAGCCACAAAGTCCGAGCGGACTCCACGTCCCTTGGGATCCGTTTGTGAAATCTAGCGGTCAGCTATTTGTAGAGTTTTCGGCGAAAAGTGATTCTTTAAGTTGTCACATAATTCAGTGTACGCTTTGCAGGCAGATCGTGGGCAACCAAGTTTGGGAGCATTGTGTAAGCTGTTTTCTGTAAGAAATTTCTTTCACAGAGAAAAAGTAACCCAGTCTTTCCTTGTATGAATGCCAGTTTCTGAACTTTTATCCAAAAGCTTTTATACAGCCAGCCTGTCTTTTTGCTTTTTTGCAGACACACGTGAATGTTTTGCTTGTTTTTCTATTTTAGCGTTAAGTTCTAAATGTTCAAAACAACAATAAAATTTTAATTTGTCATTCCTAACTTTATCTTCGTCGCCATTTGTGATGTCCAAGGTAAAGATTTAATGACGTATTTAATGATATATAAAGTAATATTTTAACTAAAAGATGGTTTATTTTTCAACTCAAAAACGAGACTGTAATGATCATGTCATATAGATACGGGAATCGGCATAACAATAATCACTCTCATAACTGGTTATACTTTACTATGGCCTCACATTTAACGAGCACTCGTGGAGAGCAGATTTTTTTCTTTGATGTTACAGAATGCTTTTCCTTGTTTTGCACTCCACACTTCCAGACACTTTGTGGAAGTCAAAGTCCCCTGTTTACTACATTAACAGGATTTATATATTTATATATGTGAATTTGTATATCTTTATTGCACTATGTGTAAAGCACGCTTCACTGATGCGATTCCTTAATCACGTTAAGATGCAACGAGCAGAAGACAATAATAAATCATAAAATAAGTTCAACGCTTCGGTCTCAAAATATTTTTCGCGTGGAATTCAAGATAATTATCGTTTTACAGACATAATCTAACATTTTCACCCAGTACAAGTCAACATTTAACGATAATAAATAAATCAATTAACCGGCCTTACATTTTAAAACAATAGAGATATAGTCAAAAACATCTTAATTACACATACATAATCGATTACATAATCTTGTGTGCAGTTTCTCCAATATGAATCAACTCAACTTGAATCCATTTTAATCCACTAATTTGCATAAAAGCAGCTTACCACATTTTACATGCTCATATTAATTAACTTCCACAAGTTCCCTTTATTTACACCTGAGTAATTAAGAGTCTTTACGCACATGCGCAAATTTCAGATGCTGTAGAACAGCGATGTGTGGTTATTTATGAGAAATCTAACGGAAATTAGAATCATAAAAGTCTACCAATAACTTGGAAATAAACGGCCAGTTGTTGTGGGGATGTGGTTGGATAAAATACCGACATTTTCTCCGATTTAACCGAAACCCTTAATTAATTAGTATTAAAGGCAGCGTCATACTGTTGAGATCGTATTTTTGATTCTTTGATGGTTGACGATGAATGAGACTTGTGTATTGAAAGTTCTCAGATATTTCTTTATTTTACCAACAGGTTTTCACAAGAGCATAATAAAACCAAAACTAAGATAAAACACATAGCAATTCTACAACCACAGTCTGAAAGTTCATTCTTCAACACCTGGGGGGGGGGGGGGGGAGGATGATCCCCACTCCCATCACCAGTCTGGCGTACAACGCGTCATCATGATGGGGTAATGCTAAGCAATCGCCACCACTTGTTAGGGTAGAGCGATGCAATTGCATCTCGCCACCAGTCAGCAATCTCTGTGAGAGAAACAGAGTGGCGGTGATGTAATTTCACCTCACCACCACTCTGCAAGCTAGAGGAGGAGCAAAAATGGGGGAAGAGAGAGAGAGTGGGGGCGACATTGCACATATCGCCACCACTCGCCAAGCTGTGGGAGCGAATTAGCACGCACTATGGTCGGGGGGAATCACAACACACGCATCGCCTCGACTAAAGGGGGAGTGTGCTGCTCTCGCCGCCACACGGCAGCGCTGGGGGGGGGGGATGCGCAGGAACTTACAAGCAATGCATCTCATCACCAGCAAATACGATGGTGGTGGAGAAGCGATGCTGACCGCATATCAATCCTAAGTATTAAATAAACAATATAATAATAGATTAAATTACTCGAAGTATTACCTTTACAACTCCTCCCTTACCAAACTGGAAACTGTACAAGTAACACATTTACGCAGTTTTCAGACACACAAGATATCATCCATATACATACATATATTAGGTCAGAACATACATCAAGTTCAGGAAAAAAATAAAATCCTCAATTTCGTCAGTCGATAACTTTAGTGTGATATGTAAGATCGTCGTTTTTCGTTAGTTTTTTTCTAGCCTAAGTGCGTTATTCTAGGTCCTGGGGCCTTAGGTTCGTGCATATATGGGCACATGGGGCAGTGGCGCTCAACCTTTGACAGACTAAAGTTGGGGGCAGATCCAATGAGGGAGGCACAAAAGCTTCGCTGAGCGTGTCGATATTAAAACTCCCATGTTCATCCTCTAAACTGACCTGAAATGCTTACGGCTTACGTACTAGCCTGGAAACAGTTCGAGCCACATGCAGTGGAATTCTAATTTTAGACGGTTATGGAAAAGTACTGTTTGTAGGTCCACAGGTAATGGTGAGCACAATCGAGCTTGCATTCCAACAGAAATAGGGAAATGGGAATTGTCAAACTATTTTCCGTTCAAGAGGTTGTCCCAAATCCTGCACACTAAGATTATAGACCTTTGTCGGTACATGTACTGATGGAATTACTGCATAGATTACCGAATAAGCTCCATTAAATTTTTACTGGACTGGATTTAAGCAAGATTTTAGAAAAGAATTCACCAAAATTTTGAGGAGGTAACATGCACAGAATAAGTTAGAATATGTGTGATTTTGCTCAAATCTATCATTGGTTTGTTTTCTGCGATAGTAGTTTTTGAGGTGACGATCGATATGCTTTGAATTTGCCTAAAATCGTCGTTTATATTAACGGATTGGGCTTTAGAAATCTGTGTCATTGCTACAAGGGCTGTTCCATGTAATCGTCGAATAGAACATTAATTGTAAATACCAGTGAAGAGACCATCTAAAGAGGTAATAGAGACCGTTGCACTGGTTCCTTGTGTGTAATAGCTCTTTCGATAATAAATATATCAAGGAAGATTTTCAAATGTTTCGAAGTTATTTAACTCCTCATTAGTAGGGAGGAAACGACAGTTCTGCTGCAGGAAGTGACGTCATTGTGTCTGGACCGGAAGTGACGTCATTGTGTCTGGACCGGAAGTGACGTCATAGATATAGCCATGGTAACGTGACGTAGTCATGGTAACGAAGCATAGCCATAGTAACGTGACGTAGCCATGTAGGCGTAACTCTGATAACAAAGTGATGACCTCCCCCCCCCCTAGGCGGCACTTGGGACAGACCCTATGGTCATACAGTGTCGACCCCCCCACCCAGCCAGTTGGGACAGACCGCCCTCCTCCCCCCTAGGCGACAGTCAGGACAGACCCTATGATAACTTCAAGAGTGTATAACTTTAAGACTACTTGGTTGATTTATAAAAAAATTTCACTGTTTGATTCAGTTTTATGTATAGTTTGTTATAAAGTGGTTACAGGCTATTTTCGCAGCTGACTGTATGCATTTTTGTAACATGCCGCCATTTTAACTTTCAGCAGCTGAAAGTTTAAACAAGTTTGGCATTTTTTACGAGTTACACACCATTTTTTTGATTAGATCTAAGTAGCATAAAAGGAAGAGTGAGACATGCAATTCATCCATATCAAACAGCAATGAATTCTGCTGAGTCAGTTTTTTTGAGGGGATGAGGCGCGCGCCTGTTTGAATGACGTCATTATGACGTCATAATGACGTCATAAAGGCGTCATGACGTTAGACTTCCCTAAGCAGCATAACCCTAACCCTAGGCGTAGACAACATGTTCAGCAACATGTTGAACATGTTGAACTTGTTGAACATGTTGTTCAATATGTTTTTCAACATGTTGTTCAACAAGTTGAACATGTTAAACATGTTGTTCAACAAGTTGTATATAAGGCTATGTTTAAAGGCTTTTTCATCATTTGAAAAGTGTATGTTGAACCGAAAGGATGTATAAATGCAACATTTGTTTGAAATCTTACAATTGGCCACAAAGTCTGAAAAGGCACTTAAAGGATGGTCATACTTCAGAAGAAGAAGAATTGGACATAGATATGGAAAAACCTGTAAAACCACCTATCACTGAAACTTTAGATGAGTCTTCTATGGAAAGTCAAAGCGTCAACATGACTGAAAAGAATGCACATGCTTGTACAGAATGTGGTGCGTTACACAACAGTCAAGAAAGTTTGTTCAAACATATGGAACATTGTGGTGAGCGTGATGATGACAGCAGCTCTGAAAGTGAGTCAGAAACAGACTCTGTTTGGTATGATACGGTTCAAGAAGTCTACGATGAATATGATACCAAATTTCAAGAAAAGGTTTCAGAATATGAAGAACAAGGGCTGGAAGATGCACGTGAAATACCAAGTGATGACTTTCGACCCATTTATAAGCGTCGACTTAAACATCTGTTTGTGAGACTATTAAAATATACCCAACGTCTAGAACAAAACGAACATTATCAAACCATTTTAGAAGACTTTAATTACTTTGTTGATGAAAAACATTACGAGTATTCAAGAGCACTAAAGGCGGCTATAAGAAGAAACGATGCATTCTTTGAAGAGCTTCTAGATGAGGAGGAGGAAGATGAAAGCAGCGACGAAGAAAGTGATATGGATGACAGTGAAAAGAGCGAAGCAGATGAAGAAAAATAGACTTATATGACTAAACTTTATAATAAAGACTTTGTAAATCAACAAATGTTATAATATTGTTATAGATTTAAGCTGTGTGTATTTAAGTGTATTAATAAAACTATTCAACATATGTCTTGTTTTTTTTTGCTTGAACTACAACATGCTGAACAACAACTTGTTAAACAGCATGTTGAACAACATGTTAAACAACATGTTGAATATGTTGAATATGTTCAACAACATATTGAACATGTTGAACATGTTCAACTTGTTCAACAACATGTTGAACATGTTGAACATTTTAAACATGTTGAACATGTTCAACTTGTTCAACAACATGTTGAGCAACAGTTTGTTGAACAATTGTTATACAATTGTTAAAAAACTTGTTGAACAATAGTTTGACGCAATATGTTCCTAAAACAAAATAATTCAAACACATGTTTGAATGGTGGGCCCGCGCCAATCCAACAACAACCTATGCAAACTACTGTAAACTAAGACATCACACTGAATTCAATGGTGAAATTTTCATTCAAATCGATCAACCATAACGAAAGTTATCACACTTCTCCACTTTTTACAAAGTTAAAATGGCGGCATGTTACAAAAATGCAAACAGCCAGCTGCGCAAATAGCCCATGACCACATTATAACAAAACTAGATATGAAACTGAACCAAACAGTGAAAGTTTCATGCAAATCAACCAACTATAGCGAAAGTTATCCCATTTTTTCACGTTTTACAAAGTTAAAATGGCTGCATGTCAAATTATGCATACAGCCACCGGTGCAAATAGCCTATATAGCTACTCAATGTTAAAGCTTTACATAAAACTGAATCAAATAGTGAAATTTTTATGCAAATCCGTCAATTATAGCGGAAGTTATCCCACTTTTTCACTTTTCACAAAATTAAAATGGCGTCATGTCACATTATGCATACAGCCACCGATGTAAATAGCCTGTGACCACTTGATGTTAAAATTTTACATAAAACTGAATCGAACAGTGAAATTTGCATTCAACTCGACCAACTATAGCGAAAGTTATTTCACTTTTTTCACTTTTTACAAAGTTAAAATGGCGGCATGTCACATTATGCATGCAGCCACTGGCGTAAATAGCCCATAATCACTTTATGTTAAAACTTTACATTAAACTGAATCAAACAGTGAAATTTTCAGGCAAATTGGTGAACTATAACGGAAGTTATCTCAATTTTCAACTTTTCACAAAGTTAAAATGGTGACATGTTACAAAAATGCATACAGCAGCCGGTGCAAATAGCCTATATCCACTTTATAACAAAACTTTACATAAAACTGAATCAAACAGTGAAATTTTCATACACATCGACCAAGTATAGCGAAAGTTATCTCATTTTTTCACTTTTTAGAAAATTAAAATGGCGGCATGTTACAAAAATGCATACAGCAGCCGGTGCAAATAGCCTATATCCACTTTATGACAAAACTTTACATAAAACTGAATCAAACAGTGAAATTTTCATACACATCGACCAAGTATAGCGAAAGTTATCTCATTTTTTCACTTTTTAGAAAATTAAAATGGCGGCATGTTACAAAAATGCATACAGCCAGCTGCAAAAATAGCCTGTAACCACTTTATAACAAACTTTACATAAAACTGAATCAAACAGTGAAATTTTCATATAAATCAACCAAGTAGTCTTAAAGTTATACCCTCTTGAAGTTATCATAGGGTCTGTCCCGACTGTCGCCTAGGGAGGAGGAGGGCGGTCTGTCCCAACTGGCTGGGTGGGGGCTCGACACTGTATGACCATAGGGTCTGTCCCAAGTGCCGCCTAGGGGGGGGGGAGGTCATCACTTTGTTATCAGAGTTACGCCTACATGGCTACGTCACGTTACTATGGCTATGCTTCGTTACCATGACTACGTCACGTTACCATGGCTATATCTATGACGTCACTTCCGGTCCATGACGTCACTTCCGGTCCAGACACAATGACGTCACTTCCTGCAGCAGAACTGTCGTTTCCTCCCTACTCTCATTTTCTGTTCTGAGTTTGGTAATAGAATCATTCAAGTCGAGAGAAATTGCTTTAGCATGCAATGCAGGCAGATATATCTGGTGGTAAGTAAAACGTAGTCCCACTACGACTGCAATCATACTTGTATGTTATGATAGAGAGATTGCAAGAATTAACTTGAACTGGGACCATTCTATGACAGGTCTCAGTCCAATCCATATCATTGGTTGACATAAACAAGGACGCATTCTTTAAAAGAAGCATATAAGAATGAAACCCTAATTTGAGGGGCAGTAATTGAAATTGACAACTGTTTAGTTTCGCCGTAGTGTTATCAAGAAAAATTGCTGAGGTGCATAGCCACATGCTCAGTTTCCTAGCCCTAAAAATCTTTGGACAAATTTTATAAAAATTATCAAAGCAAGTTTCAATATCTTTTTGTCTGGTTCCACAAAGTATTGCCCTTGGGCTGAAATTGCAAAATAAGGATTAACTGTGGCCAAGGTTGTAACTGAGGTGTTGGCATGGAGAGAGATTGGGATAGCCCGAACCGAGCATACACTAAATTGTACGCTGATTTCCTCAAGAGAGATACGTAACTGAATGTACAAAAATGAGAGAGACCTAACTGAAATTATGTTTTTGGATTGGTAATTATGGTCTAAGCTGGCAGTAGAAACATAGGATAATCACGTTTAAGTCGTCAGAAATGAAACTCAAAGTTTCTTTAACGTCTCTGGTATCAACAAGATAGGAGGACGAAGAATAGCCGTCACGTGAGCGTTCAAGCGAATAAGAAAAACTTTCAGCGTCAGTCAAAACATCGAAAGCATATGACAGTGTACGTTCAAACCATGAACATACGTATTGAATGACTGAGATTGACGATATCGTTTTAGAGCAGCGTTAAGTTCTTTAAATCCGTTGTAAAGTTCAAGATAAGCGTCACTGTGGGTTCCACTGTTGCATTAATGGCTTTGAAGAGATTCGTGAATCGTTGATTCATAAAGGTTTGGTAGGAAGCGAGACCTTTGGTCTGGTGGTACATAACGTTTATTGCTTTGTCGACTTTGTGTTCAAAATATTAAGCCAGAATTTGAATGTCTTTAACCATAGAAGTACCCGCAACGCCCTTTATTAGTTCACCAAGCAGATTAAACAAGCCGCTTTTCTTCCTTCTTCCAACCATAACAGCTGTAGTTTTGACTTACAGTTACCTGTTGCAACCGGTGTGGTTTATCACTTTGCAAGGGGGTTAATTACCCGAAAATCATGTGTGGTCGATCCTTCACTGGTTTCATTGCAGGGTAGAATTCAGTCTTCGACAGATTAAAAGTTCCAGGTAATTTTACAGCAATGGTATGATACTAATAGTTGTTTTCATGTCAAAGTTCACAATCTTCTCAAAGGCTACACCATAATTAGGTCTTATAATTACCTTCTCGTTTATGCTGTGTATAATCTTGAGTTCACTCACTTTCAAGTCCACAGAGGTCACAGCAACGGTTGCCGATAGATAAATCAGTAAAAGTGCGTGGAGTTTGCAGAATAACATCATCTTGATAAAATGTCAGGATACTATCCTAGGTAAAACTCAAACCAATAACAAGCGCTACTATTCTGGAGTGTGTCGGCAATAACACGCGCTGAACATAAAATATCCGTACAGTTTTTCTGTGTTGCTAATCCACTAAATATTTTTTTGTTCTGTGTTTCTAAATCAATCGCTGTGTTTATCACAACTTACTCCTGACGTTTTGTGTTCAAAAATTTGGTGTTGGGTGGTAAAATGTCAAGTGGTGAGGTGTTAGTTGTTGTTGGGGAGCTACGTTGGCTGGTGTGGTGGGGGCGAGTTCTCCTCTGTGGCGAGGTGGGGTCGAGTTACCAAAACCATAGCACGTGGTTAACTGCAGACTTGGCGGAGTGATCAGTTCAGCCACCCCTCTAAGTGCACGCATGATTTATGCACAATTACATTACCTAAGGAAGGCAATTTTAAAGAGGATTTTTTAGCAATTACAACTGGATATTAAAATTTTAATTGCTGCTCCCATGCTGTATATGATAATGAGATGAGATAATGATAAAATTTATTTACGGGGGCATCCCGATATACGCAATTTATACGTGTCAACATAACTTCTTGAAGAATCATTGAGATCTTCGTATTTATCTCATGATACCTCTGAGTAGGGGAACCCTTCCTATTTAACCAGGTATTCCCTGCCTTGGTGCGTGCACTTACCTCTTATTACCTTTTCAATGCTGTAAATTAGTTCATGACTTAGCGGTTGCTGCTCCCATGCTGTATATGATAATGAGATGAGATAATGATAAAATTTATTTACGGGGGCATCCCGATATACGCAATTTATACGTGTCAACATAACTTCTTGAAGAATCATTGAGATCTTCGTATTTATCTCATGATACCTCTGAGTAGGGGAACCCTTCCTATTTAACCAGGTATTCCCTGCCTTGGTGCGTGCACTTACCTCTTATTACCTTTTCAATGCTGTAAATTAGTTCATGACTTAGCGGTTCGCTATCTAAAGCCCTTCCAGTCACACCTGCGGGAATGTGCACTTGTTTTCCTTGTTGTTTTCCTCGGTGCACTGAACTCTACTGTTGCAGGGTTGGTGTTGGGGTGTGAGTTTGCGATGTGTTTTTGTTATTATTCGGCGCTACATGCTTTGTGAATCATTTGATGAATTGACTGTCTCAGTGTTTGGTATGCATTTTTCTTTAGCATGATCTGATGTTTTTTTGACATTGCTGTATTCTGTATCAATAGAATCTAACACGTCATCAACGTCTAAATCAATGTTTTGTTCACAATTATTCGGGTAAACATTGGCTTGTTCTGCAGTTGTTCCTGATCGAGTTCATGCAATTCTTCGGAAGGTATAACCTCTGTCTTCTCGGTGAGTGCTTTAGAATTCAGTGGCAATAGGTGCCGATGCATGTAGCTCTTGTAGCGATTCATATGTACAACACTTGACAAAGGGTTGTAGTCATATGATCGCAACAGCCTGAAATTGACTGTTATTGTCTTTTCTACAATGATGTATGGGTCTGACTACCCTTTGTAGAATTTCTTCACTCCTTTATGTTGGACGTATGGGAAATAACACCATGCATGGTCTTCAACAGAATATTTGTGGGTCTTCGCGTCTCGATCATAATAATGTTTCAATTGTTCCCGATGTTTTTCCAAGTTTACTCTGGCATCGTTGTCAACAAACTCTAATCTTCGCACAACTTCGACAATTTGCCAGGACTTCAGGTGTATGGCCACTGTCATCTATACGTGGCAGACTTTGTGATATGACGGTTCTGGGATCTCTCCCGTACATCAGATAGAACGATGTGTAATATGTGCTTTTGATACACATACTGGTGTTGTAGCTGTAAGCAATCGGTCGAATAAAATTTGACCAGTCACGACCATTCTTGTCTCCAAACATAGCTAGATTCTTTACGAGAGTTTAGTTGTAACTCTCAACCAGGCCATCACAGCTGGGATTATAGCTGCTGGACATTATCCGTTCTGTTCCGATTAATTTGCTCGCCGTTGTAACAACTTCCGACAATAAGTTCGCACATCTACCAGAGAGCAAGTACTCGGGGTGAGTTGCGCATGCAGATTTCATCAATGAAAATTTGCGCTATGAGTGGTGCATTTGAGTTTGGTATCGGAAAAGCTTCCGCAATGCGTGTCGCATATTCGGTGAAAACTAAATGGTGTGTGTCATCACATCTGCTGATGGTTTCAATAGACCAACAATATCAACCGCCGATCTTTATCCAATTTGTGCAATTGGAAGTGGCTGCAATTGGGCTTTATGGGAAACGGAATGTTTTTTTTTGCGCTTTTGGCAATCCTCACATGTTCGTTCTGTGTTCGTTTCCAAAAGAAATTCAGACGGAGTGTAGCATATGTTCGGGCTGGATCGTAGTGCGCTCCAACAAGGTTTTGTTGGGAAAACACGTCAAATTTCAGCTCCTGTGGCACGCAAAGCTGTACCCTAATACATGTGTCGTTTTCATTTGCGTGTGAAGGAGCGTATAGACGGTATAGGACACCATAATGCACAAAATAATCTGGCGATTCTGCTGCAAACTTCTCGCAAGCTTTTAGTCGTCTGGCAATTCATTATCCTCCAAGAATATGATGATTCTTTCCATCCACGTCTCGTTAAGCTGCCAATTTCGTAATGTGCCTGGTGTTATGTCTTTTCGCGTATTTACGAGGGATGTTGTTTTGCTACTAGACCTTTCGCTTAAAAGCCGCAGGGGTGCTTTCTGGTATAATTCATCTAGGTATTTGCAACGGCATTGCTTCTTGTTAGTCATCGTTCGGGCTGAAGCGACGATTTCTTTTCAGATCTTCGGTGTAAAAATCTCGTGGTCAAAATCTGGAAGAGGCTCGAGTGGTGCCTGGGCCGTCTTAGGATATTCCTTGCGGCTAATGGCAACAGGGGCTTGACGATTAGCACCTTTCTTGTACTCTGGAATAAAATCGTATTGCTGTAAATATATTACCCACCTCGTGATTCTATCTGTTCCATACCCTCGTTTGAATACGTTAGCTAATGGATTGTGGTCAGTTTGTACAATAAATGGTGAAACTCTCGCAAATAGTGTCCGAAATGTTTAATTCCATGGACAATAGCGACAGCCTCCCGTTCCGTCGTTGTGTAGTGCCTTTAAGAGTTGAAAAATTTCTACCTGCATATTGCAAAAAGTGACGTCTGCCAGCATATTCTTGAGTAAGTTCCATGCCCAATGCGTGATCACTTGCGTCCGTTTCCAGAATAAACTATTCGTTGAAGTTAGGATATAACAAAACAGGTGGTTTTTGTAACGAGGCTTTCAAATCGTCGAAAACCTTTTGACATTCCGAAGTCCAAAATAACGAAACATTTTTTCGTGTTAACCGATACAGAGGGCGAGCTATGATTTTGAAAAAAAAACGACAATTGCAGTTTGTCAGCCAGAGAAAAGGTCGAACACCTTTAAGTTTCTTCGGAACTGGGAAATTCTGAACAGCCTGGGTCTGTACTTACGCCTGGATCAGAAACAATGTGTCTCAAGAATTGTTTTCCTTCAACTTAAGATTCGGGTCTCGAAGTCGCTCTAGAACCGTGCGTATACGTTTCAAGAACTCTTCGAAAGTTGGAGCAAAAATTATGACTTCATCCAAATACACCAAACAAATTATTCAGTTAGACACTGGAGAATTTGCATAATTAAACGGCTAAACGTCCTTGGTGCGTTAGTAAGTCCAAAGGGCATCTGGTTAAATTCATGGTGCGTTATAAATGCGGTCAACGGTTTGGACCTGTCCGTGAGTCCAACCTGCCAGAAACCGAACATTAGGTCACCGCTCCGAAAGAACTTTGACCAATAAAGACTGTTCAAAGCATAAGGTTTGTCTTATAGTTTTATCCCAAGCTTATAACAAAGCCACTACTCTGCACCATATGAAATCTTGAGCTTTCTCAGTTGGGAGAGTTTCTGAGTTCATGTCTATGTCCTTTACAGTCTTGTCTCTGATTCATGGATAGCTTTTAACGCTGCCCTGCTACTGCTTATCCATTTGAACAAAATGTACCCAATTCACACTATTGTGACAAGCTGCAACGTGTAGAATTGCGTCATTTTTACTTGAGACTGATTTTAGAAAATCATCGATGTAGAAATGACGCATAACATCAGAAATGCCCCAGATGGGAGAAGGAGATGGCACCAAATAAATGGACACACATTCTTTATACCCTTGGTTGGCTATCCAGGTCCCCATCCTGCAACCATAAAAACCCCATGCAATCCTTATCCTTTTTGCAAACCCTGACCTGAGGAAACATCGTCTCTATATCTCCCATTATTGAATATCGATCCTGTCTAAACCGCAACAGTATCTCAACCAGATTATTAGTTAAATTTGGACCCTAAAGGAGATTTTGATTCAATGACCGTCACTTGTACTTCGTACAATTCAGGACAACTCTTATTTTCTCAGGTTTGCTTAGATAATATATGTCATGATAAGGAATGTACCAGACCTTCCAATCATGTCTCTTCATTTCACTGTTTGGAATTACTTCATTATATCCCATATCTATGACATCTGTCATGAACTGGATTTTTTCTCATTTTTCCTACCAAAGTTTTTAATCTTGGTTGCAAATGTCGGGGAGTACGATAGACTCATCAATATATATGGCTATCCTACCTCAACCGATTCCCTACCATTTTCATTATTCGGAGAAAGACCTTGTTTTGTTGTGAATTTTCTTTTTTATCGTGTATGATATGGTCGGAAACCTAAAAATTGATTGAATTTCTGACTAACTTGTCTAAAGTCTTTAAATGTTCAACTTTCAGAGCTATCAAAGCCTTTTTCTTTTGCAAAGCAAAGCCTTTGGCCTCGCAGTTATGGCTTATGTGCCATACAATCCACCCTGAGGGTGACGTTCTGGCTGACGGACAGTCTATCGGACCAACCCTGGTTTCTATAGGAACAGAGACTCTTGGTGCATCGATACCGATCTAAAGACCAATATCTACCTCTGTTTTCATAAAGGAACATCTTTCAAATGAGCCATTGGGATATGTCATCCTGGGAATATGAAAGGAGAAACAGGCATGGTTTCCTTTGTGTAGACCCTTGGCCATAGAATGGTATTTTTACCATGGTGATCACTAACCTGTAATCCCATTATTTCACTATTGTGACTGGCTTACCCATAGTATTTGTGGTTATTTTCAGCCTTTTATCACCCACACCCAACGTTTGTGTACAGAAGCTTTGAAACTGTTCTTCACCTTCATCTCAACTGGAATAATGACCATAGCACATTCTTCACTATCGACCCCCGAAAAGCAACATAGCTGATTTACTGGGTCTTCCGTCATCTATGTCTTATATGAAAATACACAAATGGTCTTTGAAAACGACATTGGATCAGACATAGAAATAACAAGCTATTTGAAATTAATCCTAGTGTTTTGCATAAACTGACTTCCCTGAGTAATGGCCGAGATGATATGGTTATACACAGAGCAGGAATGGGACATACATATGTCAATCATAAGCATCTATAAAGAGGAGAGCCGGCACACGACTGCGCACAGAGTGTAACATATTTTTATAGACTCTACCGATTTCCAAGACTCTCGGTCACGTCATTTCAGAGTTGACTCTTTGAGGCAGGTCTCTGATGAAGTAGAACCGAGTGATAATTACACAATTTTTAAAAGAAATCAATCTGTATCAGTATTTCTAGACTCTGCTTTTATGCTTTTAGAATATACACGGTGTTAACTAACCAGGATTGTAACTGGTGATATTGTTTTCTAGTCACTAATTATTGATATTTTTGCCACAATGTAACCCGATAAGGGTCGGTCGTGTCGTTAAACAAATCATCTATCCCATCCTAACGTCACTGATTGCACTTCTCTCATACGTCGGATAATTCGTATTCTTCACTTCGAATTTCACAAATGTCATAAGAAAGCGATTTCGTGGTGGCCTTTGAAGCAATGAATTTCTCTGCACCACCGATCCTGTAGAAACTGAAACAGTTTTGCTACGGGACGTTTCATGTTTCCAAATATTGAAGTATTAGGAAAACTCGCACATCTTCGATAGCTCTGTCGAGCTCTTAGAGAAACGCTACATAACGGTGTAGTGAATTGCCATCATTTGTACTTACTGACGGCCAATTTAACGCTCGTTTGACGTAAGCGTGAGGGATAGCTTGTCGATAACCGTAGAGTTTGTCTAACTTGCGAATAACCGTTTCATTATGGGCGAATCCCGAAACAATACTTTTAGCTTCGCCGCATGCGTACTGAAACAAATATTTTTCTTCATTTCCATCACGAATATTAGACTTATGTACAAAACGTGCATATTTTAGGGCAAAACCATGAAATTTCTAAATGTCAAGCGTTGGTTTCTGAACAATTTCTTAATATTGCGTACGTCGGAAACGTAATTGCTTTCGTAATGTCTGTCATTATTGACTCGAGAATTAAGGGTAGACACAAACCTGACACTAGCGATGTCGAGTCCAGTTCTTCTTTTTTTCTCTCTGAGGTCAATTTCGAGCTGTTCGAGGCTGTGATACAGATCTCGCTCCTGATCTTCTACTTCTTACCGTTTGTTCATGGCTTCTACCTCGGCTTTTAATTCTTCGCATCACTAGCCTAAGCACTGAGGAGGTTTACGACTTGAGAGAACTGTGAGTGCAAATGCTTTCATTTGCTTGACTAGAAGCAATTTCGCCGAACCATGTTTCTACCCGAGATTTGAACTCAAGCAGAAAATTTCACTCGCCTCGTTTCTTCTAATTCGGTGCTGTTATTAGCTAAGTGGCTAAATCTGTCGTCGTATCAAGGAAGTGGTCAAGGAAGTTAAACTAGACAGCTGATAGAGCGGCCAAGGAGGCGCTAAACGGGAAATGCTCGGTTTCCTTATCCCATATTCAGACTTCAAATACCATATATGAAGATACACAAATGGTCTTTGAAAACGACATTGGATCAGACATAGATATAGCAAGCTATTTGAAATTAATCCTAGTGTTTTGCATAAACTGCCTTCCCTGAGTTATGGCCGAGATGATATGTTGATGCACAGAGCAGGAATGGGACATACATATGTCAATCATAAGCACCTATAAACAGGAGAGCCGGCACACGACTGCGCACGGAGTGAAACATATTTTTATAGACTCTACCGATTTCCAAGATTCCCGGTCACGTCATTTCAGAGTTGACTCTTTCAGGCAGGTCTCTGATGAAGTAGAACCTAGTGCAATTACACACATTTTAAAAGAAATCAACCTGTATCAGTATTTCTAGACTCTGCTTTTATGCTTTTAGAATATTCACGGTTTTAACTGACCAGGATTGTAACTGGTGATATTGTTTTCTAGTCACTAATTATTGATATTTTTGACACAATGTAACCCGCTAAGGGTCGGTCGTGTCGTTAAACAAATCATCTAACCCATCCTAACGTCACTGATTGTACTTCTCTCATAAGTCGGATAATTCGTATTCTTCACTTCGAATTTCACAAATGTCATAAAATGATTTTGTGGTGGTCTTTGAAGCAATGAATTTCTCTGCACCACCGATCCTGTAGAAACTGAGACAGTTTTGCTACAGGACGTTTCATGTTTCCGAATATTGAAATATTCGGACCACTCTAACATCTTCGATAGCTCTGTCGAGCTCTTAGAGAAACGCTACATAACGGTGTAGTGAATTGCTGTCCTTTGTATTTACTGACTACCAATCTAACGCTCGTTTGATGTAAGCGTGAGGGATAGCTTGTCGATCACCGTAGAGTTTGTCTAACTTGCAAATAACCGTTTCATTATGGGCGAATCCCGAAACAATACTTGTAGCTTCGCCGGATGCGTACTGAAACATATATTTTTCTTCATTTGCATCACGAATATTAGACTGATGTACAAAACGTGCATATTTTAGGGCAAAACCATGAAATTTCTAAATGTCAAGCGTTGGTTTCTGAACAATTTCTTAATATTGCGTACGTCGGAAACATAATTGCTTTCGTAATGTCTGTCATTATCGACTCGAGAATTAAGGGTAGACACAAACCTGACACTAGCGATGTCCAGTCCAGTTCTTCTTTTTTTTCTGTCTGAGGTCAATTTCGAGCTGTTCGATGCTGTGATACAGATCTCGCTCCTGATTTTCTACTTCCTACCGTTTGTTCATATCTTCTACCTCGGCTTTTAATTCTTCGCATCATTAGCCTCAGCACTGAGGAGGTTGAGAGAACTGTGAGTGCAAATGCTTTCATTTGCTTTGTTAGAAGCAATTTCGTCGAACCATATTTCCAACGGAGATTTGAACTCAAGCAGAAAATTTCACCCGCCTCGTTTCTTCTAATTCGGTGCTGTTATTAGCTAAGTGGCTAAATCTGTCGTCGTATCAAGGGAGTGGTCAAGGAAGTTAAACGAGACAGCTGATAGAGCGGCCAAGGAGGCGCTAAACGGGAACTGCTCGGTTTCCTTATCCCATATTCAGACTTCAAATACCATATATGAAGATACACAAATGGTCTTTGAAAACGACATTGGATCAGACATAGATATAGCAAGCTATTTGAAATTAATCCTAGTGTTTTGCATAAACTGCCTTCCCTGAGTTATGGCCGAGATGATATGTTGATGCACAGAGCAGGAATGGGACATACATATGTCAATCATAAGCACCTATAAACAGGAGAGCCGGCACACGACTGCGCACGGAGTGAAACATATTTTTATAGACTCTACCGATTTCCAAGATTCCCGGTCACGTCATTTCAGAGTTGACTCTTTCAGGCAGGTCTCTGATGAAGTAGAACCTAGTGCAATTACACACATTTTAAAAGAAATCAACCTGTATCAGTATTTCTAGACTCTGCTTTTATGCTTTTAGAATATTCACGGTTTTAACTGACCAGGATTGTAACTGGTGATATTGTTTTCTAGTCACTAATTATTGATATTTTTGACACAATGTAAACCGCTAAGGGTCGGTCGTGTCGTTAAACAAATCATCTAACCCATCCTAACGTCACTGATTGTACTTCTCTCATAAGTCGGATAATTCGTATTCTTCACTTCGGATTTCACAAATGTCATAAAATGATTTTGTGGTGGTCTTTGAAGCAATGAATTTCTCTGCACCACCGATCCTGTAGAAACTGAGACAGTTTTGCTACAGGACGTTTCATGTTTCCGAATATTGAAATATTCGGACCACTCTAACATCTTCGATAGCTCTGTCGAGCTCTTAGAGAAACGCTACATAACGGTGTAGTGAATTGCTGTCCTTTGTATTTACTGACTACCAATCTAACGCTCGTTTGATGTAAGCGTGAGGGATAGCTTGTCGATCACCGTAGAGTTTGTCTAACTTGCAAATAACCGTTTCATTATGGGCGAATCCCGAAACAATACTTGTAGCTTCGCCGGATGCGTACTGAAACATATATTTTTCTTCATTTGCATCACGAATATTAGACTGATGTACAAAACGTGCATATTTTAGGGCAAAACCATGAAATTTCTAAATGTCAAGCGTTGGTTTCTGAACAATTTCTTAATATTGCGTACGTCGGAAACATAATTGCTTTCGTAATGTCTGTCATTATCGACTCGAGAATTAAGGGTAGACACAAACCTGACACTAGCGATGTCCAGTCCAGTTCTTCTTTTTTTTCTGTCTGAGGTCAATTTCGAGCTGTTCGATGCTGTGATACAGATCTCGCTCCTGATTTTCTACTTCCTACCGTTTGTTCATATCTTCTACCTCGGCTTTTAATTCTTCGCATCATTAGCCTCAGCACTGAGGAGGTTGAGAGAACTGTGAGTGCAAATGCTTTCATTTGCTTTATTAGAAGCAATTTCGTCGAACCATATTTCCAACGGAGATTTGAACTCAAGCAGAAAATTTCACCCGCCTCGTTTCTTCTAATTCGGTGCTGTTATTAGCTAAGTGGCTAAATCTGTCGTCGTATCAAGGGCGTGGTCAAGGAAGTTAAACGAGACAGCTGATAGAGCGGCCAAGGAGGCGCTAAACGGGAACTGCTCGGTTTCCTTATCCCATATTCAGACTTCAAATACCATATATGAAGATACACAAATGGTCTTTGAAAACGACATTGGATCAGACATAGAAATAACAAGCTATTTGAAATTAATCCTGGTGTTTTGCATAAACTGCCTTCCCTGAGTAATGGCCGAGATGATATGGTTATACACAGAGTAGGAATGGGACATACATATGTCAGTCATAAGCATCTATAAAGAGGAGAGCCGGTACACGACTGCGCACAGAGTGAAACATATTTTTATAGACTCTACCGATTTTCAAGACTCCCGGTCACGTCATTTCAGAGTTGACTCTTTGAGGCAGGTCTCTGATGAAGTAGAACCTAGTGATAATTACACAATTTTAAAAAGAAATCAACCTCTATCAGTATTTCTAGACTCTGCTTTTATGCTTTTAGAATGGACACGGTTTTAACTACCCAGGACTGTAACTGGTGATATTGTTTTCTAGTCACTAATTATTGAAATTTTTGAGACAATGTAACCCGCTAAGGGTCGATCGTGTCGTTAAACAAATCATTTAACCCATCCTAACGTCACTGATTGCACTTCTCTCATACGTCGGATAATTCGTATTCTTCACTTCGAATTTCACAAATGTCATAAGAAAGTGATTTTGTGGTGGTCTTTGAAGCAATGAATTTCTCTGCACCACCGATCCTGTAGAAACTGAGACAGTTTTGCTACAGGATGTTTCCAAATATTGAAGTATTAGGACCACTCGCACATCTTCGATAGCTCTGTCGACTCTTAAAGAAACGCTACATAACGGTGTAGTGAATTGCCATCATTTGTACTTACTGACGGCCAATTTAACGCTCGTTTGACGTAAGCTTGAGGGATAGCTTGTCGATCACCGTAGCGTTTGTCTAACTTGCGAATAACCGTTTCATTATGGGCGAATCCCGAAACAATACTTTCAGCTTCGCCGGATGCGTACTGAAACATATATTTTTCTTCATTTGCATCACGAATATTAGACTGATGTATAAAACTTGCATATTTTAAGGCAAAACCATGAAATTTCTAAATGTCAAGCGTTGGTTTCTGAAAAATTTCTTAATATTGCGCACGTCGGAAACATAATTGCTTTCGTAATGTCTGTCATTATTGACTCGAGAATTAAGGGAAGACACAAACCTGTCAGTAGCGATGTCCAGTCCAGTTCTTCTTTTTTCTGTCTGAGGTCAATTTCGAGCTGTTCGAGGCTGTGATACAGATCTCGCTCCTGATCTTCTACTTCTTACCGTTTGTTCATGGCTTCTACCTCGGCTTTTAATTCTTCGCATTGGTAGCCTAAGCACTGAGGAAGTTTACGACTTGAGAGAACTGTGAGTGCAAATGCTTTCATTTGCTTGACTAGAAGCAATTTCGCCGAACAATGTTTCTACCCGTGATTTGAACTCAAGCAGAAAATTTCACTCGCCTCGTTTCTTCTAATTCGGTGCTGTTATTAGCTAAGTGGCTAAATCTGTCGTCGTATCAAGGAAGTGGTCAAGCAAGTTAAAGTAGACAGCTGATAGAGCGGCCAAGGAGGCGCTTAACGGGAACTGCTCGGTTTCTTTAGCCCATATTCAGACTTCAAATACCATATATGAAGATACACAAATGGTCTTTGAAAACGACATTGGATCAGAAATAGAAATAACAAGCTATTTGAAATTAATCCTAGTGTTTTGCATAAACTGCCTTCCCTGAGTAATGGCCGAGACGATATGGTTATACACAGAGCAGGAATGGGACATACATATGTCGATCATAAGCATCTATAAAGAGGAGAGCCGGCACACGACTGCGCACAGAGTGAAACATATTTTTATAGACTCTACCGATTTCAAAGACTCCCGGTAACGTCATTTCAGAGTTGACTCTTTGAGGCAGGTCTCTGATGAAGTAGAACCTAGTGATAATTACACAATTTTTAAAAGAAATCAACCTGTATCAGTATTTCTAGACTCTGCTTTTATGCTTTTAGAATATACACGGTTTTAACTACCCAGGATTGTAACTGGTGATATTGTTTTCTAGTCACTAATTATTGATATTTTTGACACAATGTAACCCGCTAAGTGTTGGTCGTGTCGTTAAACAAATCATCTAACCCATCCTAACGTCACTGATTGCATTTCTCGCATACGTCGGATAATTCGTATTCTTCACTTCGAATTTCACAAATGTCATAAAAAAGTGATTTCGTGGTGGCCTTTGAAGCAACGAATTTCTCTGCACCACCGATTCTGTAGAAACTGAGACAGTTTTGCTACAGGATGTTTCCAAATATTGACGTATTAGGACCACTCGCACATCTTCGATAGCTCTGTCGACTCTTAGAGAAACGCTACATAACGGTGTAGTGATTTGCATCATTTGTACTTACTGACGGCCAATTTAACGCTCGTTTGACGTAAGCGTGAGGGATAGCTTGTCGATCACCGTAGCGTTTGTCTAACTTGCGAATAACCGTTTCATTATGGGCGAATCCCGAAACAATACTTTAAGCTTAGCCGGATGCGTACTGAAACATATATTTCTCTTCATTTGCATCACGAATATTAGACTGATGTATAAAACTTGCATATTTTAAGGCAAAACCACGAAATTTTGTAAATGTCAAGGGTTGGTTTCTGAACAATTTCTTAATATTGCGTACGTCGGAAACGTAATTGCTTTCGTAATGTCTGTCATTATTGACTCGAGAATTAAGGGTAGACACAAACCTGACACTAGCGATGTCCAGTCCAGTTCTTCTTTTTTCTGTTTGTGGTCAATATCGAGCTGCTCGAGGCTGTGATACAGATCTCGCTCCTGATCTTCTACTTCTTACCGTTTGTTCATGGCTTCTACCTCGGCTTTTAATTCTTCGCATCACTAGCCTAAGCACTGAGGAGGTTTACGACTTGAGAGAACTGTGAGTGCAAATGCTTTCATTTGCTTGACTAGAATCAATTTCGCCGAACCATGTTTCTACCCGAGATTTGAACTCAAGCAGAAAATTTCACTCGCCTCTTTTCTTCTAATTCGGTGCTGTTATTAGCTAAGTGGCTAAATCTGTCATCGTATCAAGGAAGTGGTCAAGGAAGTTAAACGAGACAGCTGATAGAGCGGCCAAGGAGGCCCTAAACGGGAACTGCTCGGTTTCCTTATCCCATATTCAGACTTCAAATACCATATATGAAGATACACAAATGGTCTTTGGAAACGACATTGGATCAGACATAGAAATAACAAGCTATTTGAAATTAATCCTAGTGTTTTGCATAAACTGCCTTCCCTGAGTAATGGCCGAGATGATATGGTTATACACAGAGTAGGAATGGGACATACATATGTCAGTCATAAGCATCTATAAAGAGGAGAGCCGGCACACGACTGCGCACAGAGTGAAACATATTTTTATAGACTCTACCGATTTCAAAGACTCCCGGTAACGTCATTTCAGAGTTGACTCTTTGAGGCAGGTCTCTGATGAAGTAGAACCTAGTGATAATTACACAATTTTTAAAAGAAATCAACCTGTATCAGTATTTCTAGACTCTGCTTTTATGCTTTTAGAATATACACGGTTTTAACTACCCAGGATTGTAACTGGTGATATTGTTTTCTAGTCACTAATTATTGATATTTTTGACACAATGTAACCCGCTAAGTGTTGGTCGTGTCGTTAAACAAATCATCTAACCCATCCTAACGTCACTGATTGCATTTCTCGCATACGTCGGATAATTCGTATTCTTCACTTCGAATTTCACAAATGTCATAAAAAAGTGATTTCGTGGTGGCCTTTGAAGCAACGAATTTCTCTGCACCACCGATTCTGTAGAAACTGAGACAGTTTTGCTACAGGATGTTTCCAAATATTGACGTATTAGGACCACTCGCACATCTTCGATAGCTCTGTCGACTCTTAGAGAAACGCTACATAACGGTGTAGTGATTTGCATCATTTGTACTTACTGACGGCCAATTTAACGCTCGTTTGACGTAAGCGTGAGGGATAGCTTGTCGATCACCGTAGCGTTTGTCTAACTTGCGAATAACCGTTTCATTATGGGCGAATCCCGAAACAATACTTTAAGCTTAGCCGGATGCGTACTGAAACATATATTTCTCTTCATTTGCATCACGAATATTAGACTGATGTATAAAACTTGCATATTTTAAGGCAAAACCACGAAATTTTGTAAATGTCAAGGGTTGGTTTCTGAACAATTTCTTAATATTGCGTACGTCGGAAACGTAATTGCTTTCGTAATGTCTGTCATTATTGACTCGAGAATTAAGGGTAGACACAAACCTGACACTAGCGATGTCCAGTCCAGTTCTTCTTTTTTCTGTTTGTGGTCAATATCGAGCTGCTCGAGGCTGTGATACAGATCTCGCTCCTGATCTTCTACTTCTTACCGTTTGTTCATGGCTTCTACCTCGGCTTTTAATTCTTCGCATCACTAGCCTAAGCACTGAGGAGGTTTACGACTTGAGAGAACTGTGAGTGCAAATGCTTTCATTTGCTTGACTAGAATCAATTTCGCCGAACCATGTTTCTACCCGAGATTTGAACTCAAGCAGAAAATTTCACTCGCCTCTTTTCTTCTAATTCGGTGCTGTTATTAGCTAAGTGGCTAAATCTGTCATCGTATCAAGGAAGTGGTCAAGGAAGTTAAACGAGACAGCTGATAGAGCGGCCAAGGAGGCCCTAAACGGGAACTGCTCGGTTTCCTTATCCCATATTCAGACTTCAAATACCATATATGAAGATACACAAATGGTCTTTGGAAACTACATTGGATCAGACATAGAAATAACAAGCTATTTGAAATTAATCCTAGTGTTTTGCATAAACTGCCTTCCCTGAGTAATGGCCGAGATGATATGGTTATACACAGAGTAGGAATGGGACATACATATGTCAGTCATAAGCATCTATAAAGAGGAGAGCCGGCACACGACTGCGCACAGAGTGAAACATATTTTTATAGACTCTACCGATTTCCAAAATTCCCGGTCACGTCATTTCAGAGTTGACTCTTTGAGGCAGGTCTCTGATGAAGTAGAACTTAGTGCAATAACACACATTTTAAAAGAAATCAACCTGTATCAGTATTTCTAGACTCTGCTTTTATGCTTTTAGAATATACACGGTTTTAACTACCCAGGATTGTAACTGGTGATATTGTTTTCTAGTCACTAATTATTGAAATTTTTGAGACAATGTAACCCGCTAAGGGTCGATCGTGTCGTTAAACAAATCATTTAACCCATCCTAACGTCACTGATTGCACTTCTCTCATACGTCGGATAATTCGTATTCTTCACTTCGAATTTCACAAATGTCATAAGAAAGTGATTTTGTGGTGGTCTTTGAAGCAATGAATTTCTCTGCACCACCGATCCTGTAGAAACTGAGACAGTTTTGCTACAGGATGTTTCCAAATATTGAAGTATTAGGACCACTCGCACATCTTCGATAGCTCTGTCGACTCTTAAAGAAACGCTACATAACGGTGTAGTGAATTGCCATCATTTGTACTTACTGACGGCCAATTTAACGCTCGTTTGACGTAAGCTTGAGGGATAGCTTGTCGATCACCGTAGCGTTTGTCTAACTTGCGAATAACCGTTTCATTATGGGCGAATCCCGAAACAATACTTTCAGCTTCGCCGGATGCGTACTGAAACATATATTTTTCTTCATTTGCATCACGAATATTAGACTGATGTATAAAACTTGCATATTTTAAGGCAAAACCATGAAATTTCTAAATGTCAAGCGTTGGTTTCTGAAAAATTTCTTAATATTGCGCACGTCGGAAACATAATTGCTTTCGTAATGTCTGTCATTATTGACTCGAGAATTAAGGGAAGACACAAACCTGTCAGTAGCGATGTCCAGTCCAGTTCTTCTTTTTTCTGTCTGAGGTCAATTTCGAGCTGTTCGAGGCTGTGATACAGATCTCGCTCCTGATCTTCTACTTCTTACCGTTTGTTCATGGCTTCTACCTCGGCTTTTAATTCTTCGCATTGGTAGCCTAAGCACTGAGGAAGTTTACGACTTGAGAGAACTGTGAGTGCAAATGCTTTCATTTGCTTGACTAGAAGCAATTTCGCCGAACAATGTTTCTACCCGTGATTTGAACTCAAGCAGAAAATTTCACTCGCCTCGTTTCTTCTAATTCGGTGCTGTTATTAGCTAAGTGGCTAAATCTGTCGTCGTATCAAGGAAGTGGTCAAGCAAGTTAAAGTAGACAGCTGATAGAGCGGCCAAGGAGGCGCTTAACGGGAACTGCTCGGTTTCTTTAGCCCATATTCAGACTTCAAATACCATATATGAAGATACACAAATGGTCTTTGAAAACGACATTGGATCAGAAATAGAAATAACAAGCTATTTGAAATTAATCCTAGTGTTTTGCATAAACTGCCTTCCCTGAGTAATGGCCGAGACGATATGGTTATACACAGAGCAGGAATGGGACATACATATGTCGATCATAAGCATCTATAAAGAGGAGAGCCGGCACACGACTGCGCACAGAGTGAAACATATTTTTATAGACTCTACCGATTTCAAAGACTCCCGGTAACGTCATTTCAGAGTTGACTCTTTGAGGCAGGTCTCTGATGAAGTAGAACCTAGTGATAATTACACAATTTTTAAAAGAAATCAACCTGTATCAGTATTTCTAGACTCTGCTTTTATGCTTTTAGAATATACACGGTTTTAACTACCCAGGATTGTAACTGGTGATATTGTTTTCTAGTCACTAATTATTGATATTTTTGACACAATGTAACCCGCTAAGTGTTGGTCGTGTCGTTAAACAAATCATCTAACCCATCCTAACGTCACTGATTGCATTTCTCGCATACGTCGGATAATTCGTATTCTTCACTTCGAATTTCACAAATGTCATAAAAAAGTGATTTCGTGGTGGCCTTTGAAGCAACGAATTTCTCTGCACCACCGATTCTGTAGAAACTGAGACAGTTTTGCTACAGGATGTTTCCAAATATTGACGTATTAGGACCACTCGCACATCTTCGATAGCTCTGTCGACTCTTAGAGAAACGCTACATAACGGTGTAGTGATTTGCATCATTTGTACTTACTGACGGCCAATTTAACGCTCGTTTGACGTAAGCGTGAGGGATAGCTTGTCGATCACCGTAGCGTTTGTCTAACTTGCGAATAACCGTTTCATTATGGGCGAATCCCGAAACAATACTTTAAGCTTAGCCGGATGCGTACTGAAACATATATTTCTCTTCATTTGCATCACGAATATTAGACTGATGTATAAAACTTGCATATTTTAAGGCAAAACCACGAAATTTTGTAAATGTCAAGGGTTGGTTTCTGAACAATTTCTTAATATTGCTTACGTCGGAAACGTAATTGCTTTCGTAATGTCTGTCATTATTGACTCGAGAATTAAGGGTAGACACAAACCTGACACTAGCGATGTCCAGTCCAGTTCTTCTTTTTTCTGTTTGTGGTCAATATCGAGCTGCTCGAGGCTGTGATACAGATCTCGCTCCTGATCTTCTACTTCTTACCGTTTGTTCATGGCTTCTACCTCGGCTTTTAATTCTTCGCATTGGTAGCCTAAGCACTGAGGAAGTTTACGACTTGAGAGAACTGTGAGTGCAAATGCTTTCATTTGCTTGACTAGAAGCAATTTCGCCGAACAATGTTTCTACCCGTGATTTGAACTCAAGCAGAAAATTTCACTCGCCTCGTTTCTTCTAATTCGGTGCTGTTATTAGCTAAGTGGCTAAATCTGTCGTCGTATCAAGGAAGTGGTCAAGCAAGTTAAAGTAGACAGCTGATAGAGCGGCCAAGGAGGCGCTTAACGGGAACTGCTCGGTTTCTTTAGCCCATATTCAGACTTCAAATACCATATATGAAGATACACAAATGGTCTTTGAAAACGACATTGGATCAGAAATAGAAATAACAAGCTATTTGAAATTAATCCTAGTGTTTTGCATAAACTGCCTTCCCTGAGTAATGGCCGAGGCGATATGGTTATACACAGAGCAGGAATGGGACATACATATGTCGATCATAAGCATCTATAAAGAGGAGAGCCGGCACACGACTGCGCACAGAGTGAAACATATTTTTATAGACTCTACCGATTTCAAAGACTCCCGGTAACGTCATTTCAGAGTTGACTCTTTGAGGCAGGTCTCTGATGAAGTAGAACCTAGTGATAATTACACAATTTTTAAAAGAAATCAACCTGTATCAGTATTTCTAGACTCTGCTTTTATGCTTTTAGAATATACACGGTTTTAACTACCCAGGATTGTAACTGGTGATATTGTTTTCTAGTCACTAATTATTGATATTTTTGACACAATGTAACCCGCTAAGTGTTGGTCGTGTCGTTAAACAAATCATCTAACCCATCCTAACGTCACTGATTGCATTTCTCGCATACGTCGGATAATTCGTATTCTTCACTTCGAATTTCACAAATGTCATAAAAAAGTGATTTCGTGGTGGCCTTTGAAGCAACGAATTTCTCTGCACCACCGATTCTGTAGAAACTGAGACAGTTTTGCTACAGGATGTTTCCAAATATTGACGTATTAGGACCACTCGCACATCTTCGATAGCTCTGTCGACTCTTAGAGAAACGCTACATAACGGTGTAGTGATTTGCATCATTTGTACTTACTGACGGCCAATTTAACGCTCGTTTGACGTAAGCGTGAGGGATAGCTTGTCGATCACCGTAGCGTTTGTCTAACTTGCGAATAACCGTTTCATTATGGGCGAATCCCGAAACAATACTTTAAGCTTAGCCGGATGCGTACTGAAACATATATTTCTCTTCATTTGCATCACGAATATTAGACTGATGTATAAAACTTGCATATTTTAAGGCAAAACCACGAAATTTTGTAAATGTCAAGGGTTGGTTTCTGAACAATTTCTTAATATTGCTTACGTCGGAAACGTAATTGCTTTCGTAATGTCTGTCATTATTGACTCGAGAATTAAGGGTAGACACAAACCTGACACTAGCGATGTCCAGTCCAGTTCTTCTTTTTTCTGTTTGTGGTCAATATCGAGCTGCTCGAGGCTGTGATACAGATCTCGCTCCTGATCTTCTACTTCTTACCGTTTGTTCATGGCTTCTACCTCGGCTTTTAATTCTTCGCATCACTAGCCTAAGCACTGAGGAGGTTTACGACTTGAGAGAACTGTGAGTGCAAATGCTTTCATTTGCTTGACTAGAATCAATTTCGCCGAACCATGTTTCTACCCGAGATTTGAACTCAAGCAGAAAATTTCACTCGCCTCTTTTCTTCTAATTCGGTGCTGTTATTAGCTAAGTGGCTAAATCTGTCATCGTATCAAGGAAGTGGTCAAGGAAGTTAAACGAGACAGCTGATAGAGCGGCCAAGGAGGCGCTAAACGGGAACTGCTCGGTTTCCTTATCCCATATTCAGACTTCAAATACCATATATGAAGATACACAAATGGTCTTTGGAAACGACATTGGATCAGACATAGAAATAACAAGCTATTTGAAATTAATCCTAGTGTTTTGCATAAACTGCCTTCCCTGAGTAATGGCCGAGATGATATGGTTATACACAGAGTAGGAATGGGACATACATATGTCAGTCATAAGCATCTATAAAGAGGAGAGCCGGCACACGACTGCGCACAGAGTGAAACATATTTTTATAGACTCTACCGATTTCCAAGATTCCCGGTCACGTCATTTCAGAGTTGATTCTTTGAGGCAGGTCTCTGATGAAGTAGAACTTAGTGCAATAACACACATTTTAAAAGAAATCAACCTGTATCAGTATTTCTAGACTCTGCTTTTATGCTTTTAGAATATACACGGTTTTAACTGAGCAGGATTGTCACTGGTGATGTTGTTTTCTAGTCACTAATTATTGATATTTTTGACACAATGTAAACCGCTAAGGGTCGGTCGTGTCGTTAAACAAATCATCTAACCCATCCTAACGTCACTGATTGTACTTCTCTCATAAGTCGGATAATTCGTATTCTTCACTTCGGATTTCACAAATGTCAAAAAAAAGTGATTTTGTGGTGGTCTTTGAAGCAATGAATTTCTCTGCACCACCGATCCTGTAGAAACTGAGACAGTTTTGCTACAGGACGTTTCATGTTTCCGAATATTGAAATATTCGGACCACTCTAACATCTTCGATAGCTCTGTCGAGCTCTTAGAGAAACGCTACATAACGGTGTAGTGAATTGCTGTCCTTTGTATTTATTGACTACCAATTTAACGCTCGTTTGATGTAAGCGTGAGGGATAGCTTGTCGATCACCGTAGCGTTTGTCTAACTTGCAAATAACCGTTTCATTATGGGCAAATCTCGAAACAATACTTTTAGCTTCGCCGGATGCGTACTGAAACATATATTTTTCTTCATGTGCATCACGAATATTAAACTGATGTATAAAACATATTTAAAGCAAAACCATGAAATTTCTAAATGTTAAGCGTTGGTTTCTGAACAATTTCTTAATATTGCGTACGTCGGAAACATAATTGCTTTCGTAATGTCTGTCATTATCGACTCGAGAATTAAGGGTAGACACAAACCTGACACTAGCGATGTCCAGTCAAGTTCTTCTTTTTTTTCTGTCTGAGGTCAATTTCAAGCTGCTCGAGGCTGTGATACAGATCTCGCTCCTGATCTTCTACTTCCTACCGTTTGTTCATATCTTCTACCTCGGCTTTTAATTCTTCGCATCATTAGCCTCAGCACTGAGGAGGTTTACGACTTGAGAGAACTGTGAGTGCAAATGCTTTCATTTGCTTGATTAGAAGCAAGTTCGTCGAACCATATTTCCAACGGAAATTTGAACTCAAGCAGAAAATTTCACCCGCCTCGTTTCTTCTAATTCGGTGCTGTTATTAGCTAAGTGGCTAAATCTGTCGTCGTATCAAGGAAGTGGTCAAGGAAGTTAAACGAGACAGCTGATAGAGCGGCCAAGGAGGCGCTAAACGGGAACTGCTCGGTTTCCTTATCCCATATTCAGACTTCAAATACCATATATGAAGATACACAAATGGTCTTTGGAAACGACATTGGATCAGACATAGAAATAACAAGCTATTTGAAATTAATCCTAGTGTTTTGCATAAACTGCCTTCCCTGAGTAATGGCCGAGATGATATGGTTATACACAGAGTAGGAATGGGACATACATATGTCAGTCATAAGCATCTATAAAGAGGAGAGCCGGCACACGAGTGCGCACGGAGTGAAACATATTTTTATAGACTCTACCGATTTCCAAGATTCCCGGTCACGTCATTTCAGAGTTGACTCTTTGAGGCAGGTCTCTGATGAAGTAGAACTTAGTGCAATAACACACATTTTAAAAGAAATCAACCTGTATCAGTATTTCTAGACTCTGCTTTTATGCTTTTAGAATATACACGGTTTTAACTGAGCAGGATTGTCACTGGTGATGTTGTTTTCTAGTCACTAATTATTGATATTTTTGACACAATGTAAACCGCTAAGGGTCGGTCGTGTCGTTAAACAAATCATCTAACCCATCCTAACGTCACTGATTGTACTTCTCTCATAAGTCGGATAATTCGTATTCTTCACTTCGGATTTCACAAATGTCATAAAAAAGTGATTTTGTGGTGGTCTTTGAAGCAATGAATTTCTCTGCACCACCGATCCTGTAGAAACTGAGACAGTTTTGCTACAGGACGTTTCATGTTTCCGAATATTGAAATATTCGGACCACTCTAACATCTTCGATAGCTCTGTCGAGCTCTTAGAGAAACGCTACATAACGGTGTAGTGAATTGCTGTCCTTTGTATTTATTGACTACCAATTTAACGCTCGTTTGATGTAAGCGTGAGGGATAGCTTGTCGATCACCGTAGCGTTTGTCTAACTTGCAAATAACCGTTTCATTATGGGCAAATCTCGAAACAATACTTTTAGCTTCGCCGGATGCGTACTGAAACATATATTTTTCTTCATGTGCATCACGAATATTAAACTGATGTATAAAACATATTTAAAGCAAAAGCATGAAATTTCTAAATGTTAAGCGTTGGTTTCTGAACAATTTCTTAATATTGCGTACGTCGGAAACATAATTGCTTTCGTAATGTCTGTCATTATCGACTCGAGAATTAAGGGTAGACACAAACCTGATACTAGCGATGTCCAGTCCAGTTCTTCTTTTTTTTCTGTCTGAGGTCAATTTCAAGCTGCTCGAGGCTGTGATACAGATCTCGCTCCTGATCTTCTACTTCCTACCGTTTGTTCATATCTTCTACCTCGGCTTTTAATTCTTCGCATCATTAGCCTCAGCACTGAGGAGGTTTACGACTTGAGAGAACTGTGAGTGCAAATGCTTTCATTTGCTTGATTAGAAGCAAGTTCGTCGAACCATATTTCCAACGGAAATTTGAACTCAAGCAGAAAATTTCACCCGCCTCGTTTCTTCTAATTCGGTGCTGTTATTAGCTAAGTGGCTAAATCTGTCGTCGTATCAAGGAAGTGGTCAAGGAAGTTAAACGAGACAGCTGATAGAGCGGCCAAGGAGGCGCTAAACGGGAACTGCTCGGTTTCCTTATCCCATATTCAGACTTCAAATACCATTTATGAAGATACACAAATGGTCTTTGAAAACGACATTGGATCAGACATAGATATAGCAAGCTATTTGAAATTAATCCTAGTGTTTTGCATAAACTGCCTTCCCTGAGTTATGGCCGAGATGATATGTTGATGCACAGAGCAGGAATGGGACATACATATGTCAATCATAAGCACCTATAAACAGGAGAGCCGGCATACGACTGAGCACAGAGTGAAACATATTTTTATAGACACTACCGATTTCCAAGACTCCCGGTCACGTCATTTCAAAGTTGGCTCTTTGAGGCAGTTCTCTGATGAAGTAGAACCTAGTGCAATTACACAAATTTTAAAAGAAATTAATCTGTATCAGTATTTCTAGACTCTGCTTTTATGCTTTTAGAATATACATGGTTTTAACTACAGAGTATTGTAACTGGTGATATTGTTTTCTAGTCACTAATTATTGATATTTTTGACACAATGTAACCCGCTAAGGATCGGTCGTGTCGTTAAACAAATCATCTAACCCATCCTAACGTCACTGATTGCACTTCTCTCATACGTCGTATCATTCGTAATCTTCACTTCGGATTAAACAAACGTCATAAAAAAGTGATTTTGCGGTGGTCTTTGAAGCAATGAATTTCTCTGCACTACCGATCCTGTAGAAACTGAAACAGTTTTGCTACAGGACGTTTCATGTTTCCGAATATTGAAATATTCGGACCACTCTAACATCTTCGATAGCTCTGTCGAGCTCTTAGAGAAACGCTACATAACGATGTAATGAATTGCCATCCTTTGTACTTACTGACTACCAATTTAACGCTCGTTTGATGTAAGCGTGAGGGATAGCTTGTCGATCACCGTAGAGTTTGTCTAACTTGCAAATAACCGTTTCATTATGGGCGAATCTCGAAACAATACTTTTAGCTTCGCCGGATGCGTACTGAAACATATATTTTTCTTCATGTGCATCACGAACATTAAACTGATGTATAAAACGTGCATATTTAAGGCAAAACCATGAAATTTCTAAATGTCAAGCGTTGGTTTCTGAACAATTTCTTAATATTGCGTACGTCGGAAACATAATTGCTTTCGTAATGTCTGTCATTATCGACTCGAGAATTAAGGGTAGACACAAACCTGACACTAGCGATGTCCAGTCCAGTTCTTCTTTTTTTCTGTCTGAGGTCATTTTCGAGCTGCTCGAGGCTGTGATACAGATCTCGCTCCTGATCTTCTACTTCTTACCGTTTGTTCATGGCTTCTACCTCGGCTTTTAATTCTTCTCATCATTAGCCTCAGCACTGAGGAGGTTTACGACTTGAGAGAACTGTGAGTGCAAATGCTTTCATTTGCTTGATTAGAAGCAATTTCGTCGAACCATGTTTCTACCCGAGATTTGAACTCAAGCAGAAAATTTCACTCGCCTCTTTTCTTCTAATTCGGTGCTGTTATTAGCTAAGTGGCTAAATCTGTCGTCGTATCAAGGAAGTGGTCAAGGAAGTTAAACGAGACAGCTGATAGAGCGGCCAAGGAGGCGCTAAACGGGAACTGCTCGGTTTCCTTATCCCATATTCAGACTTCAAATACCATGTATGAAGATACACAAATGGTCTTTGAAAACGACATTTTGTCAGACATAGAAATAACAAGCTATTTGAAATTAATCCTAGTGTTTTGCATAAACTGCCTTCCCTGAGTTATGGCTGAGATGATATGTTGATGCACAGAGCAGGAATGGGACATACATATGTCAATCATAAGCACCTATAAACAGGAGAGCCGGCATACGACTGAGCACAGACTGAAACATATTTTTATAGACACTACCGATTTCCAAGACTCCCGGTCACGTCATTTCAGAGTTGACTCTTTGAGGCAGTTCTCTGATGAAGTAAAACCTAGTGCAAGTACACAAATTTTAAAGAAATCAATCTGTATCAGTATTTCTAGACTCTGCTTTTATGCTTTTAGAATATACATGGTTTTAACTACAGAGTATTGTAACTGGTGATATTGTTTTCTAGTCACTAATTATTGATATTTTTGACACAATGTAACCCGCTAAGGATCGGTCGTGTCGTTATACAAATCATCTAACCCATCCTAACGTCACTGATTGCACTTCTCTCATACGTCGGACCATTCGTAATCTTAACCTCAGATTTCACAAATGTCATAAGAAAGTAATTTCGTGGTGGTTTTTGAAGCAATGAATTTCTCTGCACCACCGATCCTGTAGAAACTGAGACAGGTTTGCTACAGGACGTTTCATGTTTCCGAATATTGAAATATTCGGACCACTCTAACATCTTCGATAGCTCTGTCGAGCTCTTAGAGAAACGCTACATAACGGTGTAGTGCCTTGCCATCATTTGTACTTACTGACGGCCAATTTAACGCTCGTTTGACGTAAGCTTGAGGGATAGCTGGTCGATCACCTTAGCGTTTGTCTACCTTGCGAATAACCGTTTCATTATGGGTGAATCCCGAAACAATACTTTTAGCTTCGCCGGATGCGTACTGAAACATATATTTTTCTTCATTTGCATCACGAATATTAAACTGATGTATAAAACGTGCATATTATAAGGCAAAACCATGAAATTTCTAAATGTCAAGCGTTAGTTTCTGAACAATTTCTTAATATTGCGTACGTCGGAAACGTAATTGCTTTCGTAATGTCTGTCATTATCGACTCGAGAATTAAGGGTAGACACAAATCTGACACTAGCGATGTCCAGTCCAGTTCTTCTTTTTTTCTGTCTGAGGTCAATTTCGAGCTGTTCGAAGCTGTGATACAGATCTCGCTCCTGATCTTCTACTTCTTACCGTTTGTTCGTGACTTTTACCTCGGCTTTTAATTCTTCGCATCACTAGCCTTAGCACTGAGGAGGTTTACGACTTGACAGAACTGTGAGTGCAAATGCTTTCATGTGCTTGACTAGAAGCAATTTCGCCGAACCATGTTTCTACCCGAGATTTGAACTCAAGCAAAAATTTCACTCGCCTCGTTTCTTCTAATTCGGTGCTGTTATTAGCTAAGTGGCTAAATCTGTCGTCGTATCAAGGAAGTGGTCAAGGAAGTTAAACGAGACAGCTGATAGAGCGGCCAAGGAGGCGCTAAACGGGAACTGCTCGGTTTCCTTATCCCATATTCAGACTTCAAATACCATATATCAAGATCCACATATGGTCTTTGAAAACGAAATTGGATCAGACATAGAAATATCAAGCTATTTGAAATTAATCCTAGTGTTTTGCATAAACTGTCTTCCCTGAGTAATGGCCGAGATGACATGGTTATACACAGAGCAGGAATGGGACATACATATGTCAATCATAAGCATCTATAAAGAGGAGAGCCGGCACACGACTGCGCACAGAGTGAAACATATTTTATAGACTCTACCGATTTCCAAGACTCCCGGTCACGTCATTTCAGAGTTGACTCTTTGAGGCAGGTCTCTGATGAAGTATAACCTAGTGCAATTACACAAATTTTAAAAGAAATCAATCTGTATCAGTATTTCTAGACTCTGATTTTATGCTTTTAGAATATACACGGTTTTAACTACAGAGGATTGTCACTGGTGATATTGTTTTCTAGTCACTAATTTTTGATATTTTTGACACAATGTAACCCGCTAAGAGTCGGTTGTGTCGTTAATCAAATCATCTAACCCATCCTAACGTCACTGATTGCACTTCTCTCATACGTCGGACCATTCGTAATCTTAACCTCAGATTTCACAAATGTCATAAGAAAGTAATTTCGTGGTGGTTTTTGAAGCAATGAATTTCTCTGCACCACCGATCCTGTAGAAACTGAGACAGGTTTGCTACAGGACGTTTCATGTTTCCGAATATTGAAATATTCGGACCACTCTAACATCTTCGATAGCTCTGTCGAGCTCTTAGAGAAACGCTACATAACGGTGTAGTGCCTTGCCATCATTTGTACTTACTGACGGCCAATTTAACGCTCGTTTGACGTAAGCTTGAGGGATAGCTGGTCGATCACCTTAGCGTTTGTCTACCTTGCGAATAACCGTTTCATTATGGGTGAATCCCGAAACAATACTTTTAGCTTCGCCGGATGCGTACTGAAACATATATTTTTCTTCATTTGCATCACGAATATTAAACTGATGTATAAAACGTGCATATTATAAGGCAAAACCATGAAATTTCTAAATGTCAAGCGTTAGTTTCTGAACAATTTCTTAATATTGAGAACGTCGGAAACGTAAGTGCTTTCGTAATGTTTGTCATTAACGATTCGAGAATTAAGGGTAGACACAAACCTGACACTAGACTGTGATACAGATCTCGCTCCGGATCTTCTAGGTCTTACCGTTTGTTCATGGCTTCTGCCTCGGCCTTTAATTCTTCGAATCACTAGCCTCAGCATTGAGGAGGTTTACGACTTGAGAGAACTGTGATGTAAATGCTTTCATTTGCTTGACTAGAAGCAATTTCGCCGAACCATGTTTCTACCCGAGATTTGAACTCAAGCAGAAAATTTCACTCGCATCGTTTCTTCTAATTCGGTGCTGTTATTAGTTAAGTGGCTAAATCTGTCGTCATATCAAGGAAGTGGTCAAGGAAGCTACCATGCATCTCCAATCAATCCTTGCTTTCAAGCGAATACTTTGTTTGTCCTTTTAGGCATAAAGGCGTCAATTTTTCCTGATAGTTTTGTCAGATAATCAAAAGTTAGTGCAAGTTGCTCATCTTGCATTTGCTTCCATTAGGACCTGGTTTTCGGTTTGTCGACCGTATCCATATTAAATGTGTGAATAATTATATCAGTTACGTTTTAGTTGAGGAATTCAACATAATTATCATGTTTATAGACCTGGTCTAACTTTTTCAGATTGTGCAAATCAACATTTAATTATGAATAACTCAATTAACCGACCTTTATTTTAAAACAATAGAGAAATACTGGCAAAACCGTCTTAATTACACACACAAAATCGATTATGTAATCTTGCACACGATTTGCCCAATATTAATTCACTTAACTTCAATTAATTTTATTCCACTGATTTAGATAAAAGGAACTTACCACATATTATATGCTCTTATATTCCTTAACTTCCACAAGTTTCCCTTTAATTACACCTTTGTAATTAAGACCCTTTAAGCGGATGCGTATCAGATTTCATATGTTGCAGAACAGTGATGGACGGCTATTTATGGGAAATCGAACGGAAATAAGGATCATAAAAGTTTGCCAATAAAGTGGGAGGCCGGAAATGAGTATTCTTGGCTGTTGAAATAAAGCTCCAGTTTTTCGGGATGTTGTTGGATAAAATACCGTATTTCATGGAGACCCTTAGTATTAACGACAGTATTATAACCATGGAGCGAATAAAAATTTTAAAAATAATTGGTTTTAACTTAAGCTTGGACGCAAAATAACATCTTATCTCAACCATGGAAACTTGTTTCGAATTGCTTATCTAGCACACAGTTGGTTTTCAAAGGAACCCAAATGTTATGCATATGATGGATTTACATCCGTTGATGCACTTAGTTCCAAAGCAATAAATATCTGTTAACTTTTCAAGGCCAAAAAGATGCATATCTGACCGTAACTCACTTAATCAATTGATCCCAATGTAGAGCAAAGAAATGACATTGAATAATCTAAGCCAAGGGTGGCGGTTGGTGTAAGCCCGGGAAGATTTCCCTAACAAAAATAACATGAAATGATGACATTACATATGCACGCAATTACATATGCCTCCCGTTCAGTATGAAAGTGTCAGTTAAAGATTTACTACCTTAAGAAACCACTCAAACTTCCTGCATGAACAGGTTCGAAACACGTATGGACTAGTGTCCACAATTACCTATGTGGACTTTTTTCGGATTAAAATACGCCCTGATTAAATCTGAAGCTTGATTGTCTTTGATGTCTATCACAGCTTTCTTCTGCCTTTCTTTCCATTGAAAAACAAATCTTGTTTGATCAGCTCTCTGATGGGAGCTGTTAGCTGTGAGTAATTGGGAAGTAACCGAGACACGTAATTTGTCATCCCCAGCAGGCTACGACACTGAGACGGACAGGGGTGGACTTGCATTTCCTATTGCTTTTTTTGGGTCAGGCGAGATACGATCTTTGCTAAATACCCTACCGTAGAAACAAATAGAAGTTTTATAAAACTCCATTTTCAAGATTCACAGTTTACTTTCTGTCCCGAAACCGACTCAGAAATGCGTGAGAAACCATATCGTGCTTTGTTCCACTACATCGCTGAGCTGGTTACTTATCGATGCATTGAATAACTCAGCTGCTGCATTTACACCGAAAAATAATGCTTGTGCCAGAATAATCCCCTGTGGATTAAGAATATGCTAATGCTTCACGATGTATGTTATTGATTTTGGGATTATGTGCCTCCGCCACCCTATTGCTAGGTTGGTTTTTTGCGCATGTCAATATAAATTCAAGATTTACTGTTATAGTTTGGCGTTAATACAAATGTGGTGCCTGCTCCTGGTTTTATAATATTATTGAAATAGGTTGCGCTCATGAGCCTGATTGACAAGCGTCACTTTTTTGCAGTTTTGCGAGGCTTGCAAACACAGTAGGATGTTGGCGCACTGGCTTGTCTTCGATCGCAACACTGTTTGTGATTGGATTCATTCCTAATTTAAATGCTATTTTATAAATGAGAAGCTACCCTCGCAAATTTGTTACAGCAATAAATTTTAATATCGTAAGCCTGTGCTTTGATTTTACGGTTGTTGTGACTTCGCCTTCGATATCCTTCGATATCCAAAGCTTTGTATTTGCACAGGTAATTTTGACACCTAAGCGTTCTCTTGTTTCCATGTTCACGGTGTTGGCAATGCAGTTTGCCATAAATCGTTTATTTTTATCCGTATTTTAGGCAGGCTTCTTTTGTTCTCATTTTGCATAGCAAATATGTATTCGTCTGCAGAGGAATTGTAGGCTTGAGAAACAAATGTACTGTTGTGTACAATGATCAGGTTTACTTTTTGTGGACTGTTTTTTTTCCTTTGTACGGGCAGTATTTTGTAGAGTGATTCGGGTTTGTGCAAAAATTGCATATTCTTCCTTTAGATGAGCATTTCGAGTAGACATGCGGATAATTTCAAGAGCAGCATGCTATTTGGCTTGTACCATTCCCTTTGTCATGGATGCGAGTCGGTTTTCTGTGGGTAAACTTATTTCCTTTTTGCACAGCATTTACTGGTCCGGTCTCACTTTTTAAACCTGATTTTCTGATATCCACAGCGCCGGTGCCTCATCAATGATCTTATTTAATGTTAAATCGGATTCACGGAATGCTTTCCTTCTGAGGTGTTGGATAATTTGATGTTTATGTCACTGTAAACACAAGTGAATTTACATTTTTAAGCATCATCCGACGCCTACTTATTCTGAAGAAAGCTATAAATAGAAGATGCTGTGATCAAAGTACGCAATTAGTAATTATGATATCCCTTTGCCTTTTGTCTTTTTGATGTTTGTTTTATCCATGTCGTCAATGTTTTGAAAAAGATACATAATATTGTTTCTATGTTACTTCAGTTCTATATTTTGTTTCTCTTGCTGGACCATACGCGATTACCCAAATTGTGTTTCGCTTCGATTTGCTTTGACATATGTTATGCAACAGCGGAATCGCTAACCAAAAAATAATGAGAAATTTACATTTTCCTTACGGTATTTTCTGATCTGATAAAATTTACAATACCAAGCATGAAAGCTCTTTATGCAAGACGTCAGCTTGGTTTTTGAATCTTTGTTGCACAAAACAACTTAAGTGATTAGTTATGTATCACACCATAACATGCCAACAGACAACGTACAACCTTGCATTATTTGTGATTTATCTTCGTAGTTTAGTGGCTGTCAAAACCACAGTTAAACGACAATTTTCTTAATCTTGTGCAAAACTAATCAATGTTCTTGCAGTAGGATAAAAGTGGGGCTTCTAAAACAGGAAGTGACGTCATAATGACATCATATAGACTATTTGCATTGGTGGTTGTAAGCATAATTGAAACTTTGTAAAAAGTGAAAAAGTGGGATAACTTTTGTTATAGTTAACCGATTTGAATGAAAATTTTACCGTTAGATTCAGTTTTATATCTTGTTTTGATATAAAGTTTCATAGGCTATTAGCATAGGTGGCTGTATGCATAATTGATTCACCTTAAAATTTTAACTTTGAAGTGAGATAACTTCCGTCATGGTTAACCGATTTGAATGAAAATTTCACCGTTTGATTTAGTTTTATGTCTAGTTACAGTGATTATAGAGACTATTTGCATCGGTGGCTGTAAACACTTTGTGGGAGCACACCCCGCAATAAAAGATGGTGTTCGAATGGCAAGCATCCCTCCCCTTCCCATTCAAACTTGTGTTCGAATGACAAACCTCCCATTCAAAGACGGTGTTCCAAACGTGGGCACCCCCATTCAAACATGTGTTCGAATTATTATTTTTTATTTTTTCGGAAGATATTACGTCATACTATTGTTCGACAAGTTTTTTTTTCAACAAGTTATTTAACAATTGTGCAACAAGTTGTTCTACAACAATTGTTCAACAAACTGTTGTTCAACATGTTCAACATGTTGAACATGTTGTTCAACAAGTTGGACATGTTCAACATGTTGTTCCACAAGTTGAACATGTTTAACATGTTGAACATGTTGTTCAACAAGTTCAACATGTTCAACATGTTGTTGAACAAGTTGAACATGTTCAACATGTTGAACATGTTGTTGACTTAGTGTTGTTAACATATTGTTCAACATGTTGTAGTTCAAGCAATTTGTGCAACAATAGCAGCCAGTTTAGAAAAAAAACAAGACATATGTGGAATAGTTTATTAATACACTTAAATATACACAGCTTAAATCTATAACAATATTACAACATTTGTTGATTTAGAAAGTCTATTATAAAGTTTAGTCGAATGTTGAACATGTTCAACTTGTTGAACAACATGTTAAACAACATGTTCAACAAGTTCAACATGTTCAACATGTAGTTGAGCATGTTGTCTACGTCTAGAGTTAGGGGTAGGGTTATGCCGCTTAGAGGAGTCTAACGTCATGACGTCTTTATGACGTCATCATGACGTCATTATGACGTCATCACGTCATCATTATGACGTCATAATGACGTCATTCGAACAGGCGCGCGCTTTAACCAAAAAAAGGCGCAGAAACACCATGTCGGTTCTGCGCCAAAAAGTGACGTCATTATGACGTCATAGGGTGGCGCAGAACCGGCATGGGTTTCTGCGCCATTTTTAGCATAAAGCGCGCGCCTGTTCGAATGACGTCATTATGACGTCATAATGATGACGTGATGACGTCGTAATGACGTCATGATGACGTCATAAAGACGTCATGACGTTAGACTCCTCTAAGCGGCATAACCCTACCCCTAACCCTTGACGTAGACAACATGTTCAACAACATGTTGAACATGTTGAACTTGTTGAACATGTTGTTTAACATGTTGTTCAACAAGTTGAACATGTTCAACATTTGGCTAAATTTTATAATAAAGACTTTGTCCATCAAGAAATGTTGTAATATTGTTATAGATTTAAGCTGTGTATTTTTAAGTGTATTAATAAAACTTTTCCACATATCTCGTTTTTTTCTGAACTGGCTGCTATTGTTGCATCAATTGCTTGAACTACAATATGTTAACAACACTTACTTAACAACATGTTCAATATGTTGAACATGTTCAACTTGTTGAACAACATGTTGAACATGTTGAACTTGTTGAACAACATGTTCAACATTTTGAACATGTTCAACTTAGTGAACAACATGTTGAACATATTGAACTTGTCGAACAACATTTTCAACATGTTGAACATGTTCAACTTAGTCAACAACATGTTGAACATGTCCAACTTGTTGAACAACATGTTCAACATGTTGAACATGTTGAACAACAGTTTGTTGAACAATTGTTGTACAACAACTTGTTGCACAATTGTTCACCAACTTGTTAAAAAAGAAAACTTGTTGAACAATACTATGACGTGATATCTTCCAAAAAAAATAAAAAATATAATTCGAACACATGTTTGAATGGGGGCGCTTGCCATTCGAACACCGTCCTTGAATGGGAGGTTTGTCATTCGAACACATGTTTGAATGGAAGGTCGAGGGTGCTTGCCATTCGAACACCATCTTTGATTGCGGGGTGTGCTCCCACAAAGTGTTTACAGCCACCTATGCAAATAGTCTCTATAATCCCTGTAAACTAGGCATAAAACTAAATCAAACGGTGAAATTTTCATTCAAATCGGTTAACCATGACGGAAGTTATCTAACTTTTAAATTAAAATTTTAAGGTGAATCAATTATGCATACAGCCACCTATGCTAATAGCCTATGAAACTTTATATCAAAACTAGATATAAAACTGAATCAAACGGTAAAATTTTCATTCAAATCGGTTAACTATAACAAAAGTTATCCCACTTTTTCACTTTTTACAAAGTTTCAATTATGCTTACAACCACCAATGCAAATAATCTATATGATGTCATTATGACGTCAGTTCCTGTTTTAGAAGCTCCACTTTTATCCTACTTCTTGCTCTCCTTCTGTTTCGTATTACGGAACACATATGTCTTAAACTCTTTGTTGTGCTTAGGTGTGAACTGTCTAACGACTCTCATAAAACATCAGTGGGCTTTCATTGATATCATATGCCTCCTATGCCTCATATGTCTCCTATAGGCCTCCTATGTATTGCAGCAAAAATTGCTGCCTAGCTTTTGTCTGCCCCGATAAAGTGCTTATCATTATCGTTGAATCCAGTTCTAATACCCAGGACTGGCGTCAAAAGATGAAAAGCTGTAAAGCTGTAGCCATGTTGACCGAATGTATACCAAGATTATTCGCTCACACAGTGTTACTCGGGCGAGGGTACCAATATCAAAGATATACAGTTTTACCTACAACATCGGTTTCAGTTTCACACAATCGAAAACTCCTATTTTATTAATTATTTTATTATCCGTGTTGCCTGATATAATAAATCAAGAAAAAAATCATTTTACAAGATCCGCTCTTTATAGTTCTGCTTTTTACTCCCCCTTTCTATTGGATACTGTAGAGACGATCTTATAGTGCACTTATTCAATATTATAGCTACAAATGTACATTACATTTACTCAAGTGACAATGTGCTAGGTCGTTATGGATTTTATTTAACTGGTCCTATTATTATGTACTTAAATGCACCATATATTTATAACTAATCAGTAATTTTCTCTTCAGATTTAGGTGAAAATAGTTTTACAATGCTTAACTTAGTTTAACTGGTTGTGACATAATGAAATTAAAGATAAACAACAAGGCTCAACATTGATATTCTCGTCTGAAAGTGATTCGTTTGACATGCATAGAAAACTGTCGCTATTGAGAATTTTGAGATCAACACTACTTTTAGTTTAATTAAGCTGCAGATGATATAAGATTGAGATATCTGAGTGTTCTCACTCACAAGTATATTAATACACAAATTGAGCTGCTACACTTAAGAGTTTTAAGAATGGAATAAACGGTTATCCACGAATGCGCCGCGATATGTTGGTCACAGCACATTATTATTTGATAAAATGAGCGTGAATTAAATAATCGCTGCGATTTGCTGGTCACAGAACATTATAACTTGATAAAATAAGCGCGAATAAAATAATGTCCTATCACTAAACTCTACTACTTTCTTGATGCTGAGAACAGCTGGTAGGGTTTAAACAGGGAAAAAATTAACCACGTTCCTAAACCACAAGCCGGGTCACTAAAATTGTAACTAAAATGAAGTTCAAGCAATTGGCCTTGCCGTTGCTTCTATTTGAAAATTGCTTACCGATATTTTCTTCTGGATATTATTTGTTTTCCATGTAAGTACACTTGCACTGTTATTATTTTGGTCATTTTGGTCAAAAGTGATTCTGCTGGTTCTGGACACTTGTAGTTTCTGTTTATTTGGTAATATGAATATGAATTATGTCCTTAGATCTATTAGGATATTTCCAAGAACGAAATTCTCTATCTGTAGGCTACTCTATGTACTGTATACATTGAACAAAGTTATTCAGCAGATTTTCACATGTCCGATCCAGTTCTGGAAACCATAAATAGCAAAAAGTGATAGGCATTATTAACACAATTCAGTATCAGAGTAATAATAACACCATTTCTCAAAAATACTTGGAAGCATGAAGCCGAATAATTTTAACAAACATGAATAAAGCGATTTATCTTCTTCTGTTAGTTCTTTCAAGACAGAAGTGAACGCTTCTGGTCATATATGCGTTGTGGTTTCATCAGTGTTTAAGGGTCCTTATTTCATCCTGTTGATATCAGTGGAAAGAGACGCTCATGTGATCTCTACAATGGATATCTGTGACTGATGCTTTTTTTATTTTTCAAAACAACAGAAGTCATCGTAGTAACAAAATGGGTTGCTGATTATTGTGAGAGTTGCAAGTGTGCCAATCGTCTTAATATTTGATCAGAGTAGTAACAATAACCCAAATTACCAGTCCCTCGCTCTCGTTAAATGAACCTAAGACATACGAGCAATACTTCATGGCTAGGTAAAAATTTAAGGGTGCATTTTAATTTAGAAAACGAATATAATAAATCATTGAATAAAAACATATTGAACATCCAGCTTTGATCTTATTGACCATTAAAGTGTAGCAATATTGTTATTATATTCACCAATTAAAATTTGATCTGTGTTTTTTAAGAATATTGCAAATAGACCAACTGCTGTCTGTTTGGTGCATATCGTAGGAGACAACTAATCGAACTTTTCTCTTTCTTGCTCTTCTTCTATTTTGCTTTATTCTTATAATTTTTACAACTGGCTGCTTTGGAAAATGCATCCCGATATAGTCTAATGAGTCGCTGAACGGGACATAAAACAACAAACAAACAAACAAAGGAACAACAGACAATAAACCAATTAAAATAGCGATAGTTGACTGCAACAGAGATTAAGCAAACAAAAATAAACGACATTCTTTTCTGATGTGATTAAAGAGTCACGATGCCAATGAACGATTATTCACGATGTTAGTGAGCGATCATTCATGACCTCTGTGAGCGATCACTCACGATACCAGTGAATAACAGTGGTTTGTAAAATCAATGATTAAACAAGTTCCAACAGCGAAAGTTGCAGACTTTTTATCTCGCTTTGGAAGGCTTTAAACAAAGGGAGAAAAGGACATGTTAGTAATTGTGTATTTGTTGTGTATAGTAGCTAATACCTTCTAAGAGTCGAGACTGTAAAAAGGATGCTTCAAATTGTATGTATTAATAGTTAAAAGTCGGTCTAGATTAGCGTTGCATTATTTTTGGACCCATCAAGGCACATCGATGTATGGCTGACAGCTGTGTGCGTTATTAACATTTTAATGGACCTTTCTCTCACGAGCGTTGACAGCATTATGAGAGGCAATGACATGAGCTGGCAAAAGGTCGGTAAACAACCATCTAAAATCTAAACTTATGGGACAGAACACCCAAAAATATTATCGATTGAATTGGTTCTGTCAAACATAGATCAGGAAACCCATTTATAACAACCATTAAACGTCATCCTAAATCCAAGAAAGATGTTGAGAACAAAACTATAAATTTCCGCCCCTAGATGTGAGGAATTTTGGCCCGGATGCTCCTGGAAATTGTGAAGTTTCGGCACTTCCGCACCTCCCCAATATAAGGCCGCTCTCTGCCGCAGCACCTCAGTTGGATCTGTTTTTATTCTTGCGCTACCAAAATTTGGAAACCGCCAACTCACTTTCGCTGACAGCTCGCTCGTGATCATGACTTAGAATTACACAATCACGGACTTAGTGAAATTTCGTGAAATCTTCTGGAAAACCTGAAGTTAAACCAATGACGAAAAAAATCAATGTAAAAGCGAAGTACTAAAGAACCACTATACGACGTTATAAATTTATCATGAAAACGCATTACGTTTGGAATACTTGACCACAAAAATAATAAAATATTGTTATACTTCAACGTACTTCAATTCATACGTCGAAAGTAGCGCAATAAAAATTTAGTAGACAAAGATACAAGGACTTCTCATTCAATTTTATCCGACTACCCGCAGATCCCGATCAAATGTTACAAATTTTTGGTGCCGTAACCAGGATGGTCAACTGATGGCCAGATAATAATGAAAAAGTGAACATTCTGACAACTACTAAAAATAATAATCTACGTTGATCACGAGCGGCTGGAAGATAGCCGAGGGCCACGGGAGACAGCTACAAGACGCTAGGACCCGAAACCCAGCTGCCAGACGCAAGGACCCGAAGTCCAGCTGCCAGACCGGTAGAAGAGGAGAAGAAAAGCCACCGGAACCTAAAGGAATCAAGGACGTTTGGAAAAATACATATATATATATATATATATATAAATTCATCTGTGAAAGGACCGCTTTAAATTAAATGGGATAGTGACAGTGTGACCAGTTTACTAACGAATTTACAGGTAACTGTTTGTTTATCATTTTCGTGCTAGTTATATTGATATTAATGCGATCCGACTGCTTTTGTATTCTTTATTTTATGTCAAGTTGTTAATGGACCCTGATAAGATTTTAACTCCAGGAGTACCATTCATTCTGCCTTGCGGTTTCTCAGTTAAATTTGATGAAGTACTCTTGACTGTGTATCACGATAACCCTCAGTTTCGAAAGACGAGTGCTGAAAACTTTTTACGTTTTATAATTTTTGTTCGAGACACCCTCCTAGTATTTGCTACTCAAAAGCAGCTAGACCGCGAAAGATGTAGAAGGACGAAGTGTCCATGTCAATAGTATTACCGTGTGGCTGTAGAGTGTCGGAAGTTTGGCTCAAAGTTAACCCGCTCCCAAGCCAGAGCTGTACCCAACATAAGCGTACAGCTCGCATGCTTACTGACCCTTTACGAAAATTAATTCACAGTAAATCACCTCTATCTGGCCCCACTCCGCCTTCAAAAAAAAAATTATTGTTATATCTTCAGATTCAGAAAGTGATTACTTCATGGAAGTATCACTTGACAAAACTTTGATCCTAACCTTCGATGTCTTATCATATTTCCGACGATTTACAGCAAATAACTGGTAATAGCCTAACACAAGTAACGGAACTTTGGCTGTGGTTTATTGGAAAGGATCATAAGCTTCCGCGTGTAGAGTAGACAGGTTTCTGCAGACCTCTTTGTTGACACAAAAATTAGCCAATACCAGTGAAAATGGCTGAACCACACCCGCCCCATGTCCTCCCTGAACAAAACCCAAACTTCCCAGTTCTCGCCCTCCAACAATCCTTCCATCAGCTCCAAATGGAACTACGAGCAGGGCGTTTAGGGCAGAGAATAAGTGATTTTAATGGTGACGGTAGTCGTAGGTTAAGTGAATGGTTGAACGATGTGGCAAAAGTTCAGCAAGCTGTAAATGCGGATGACACAATAATGATACCGCTTTGCCTTGAATGGTTAAAAGGCCCCGCTGCCGAACATTTCTCCAGGACAATTAGAGCCCATCCAAATATAGCATGGCAACAACTCCGCGCTTTGCTTGTTCAACAGTATTCAGGTGTAAGCGATGTCCATATAGCCCTTCAAAAGTTGTGAAAAATTAAACAAAAGGAAGGGGATTCAATACAGAGCTTTTCCGAGAGAATAAGGTCTCTCTCTGAAGAGGCTTACCCCGCACAGGATCGAAATAACCCCATTATCCAAAACAGTTTAATTGAGGCCCTTATTGAAGGTGTCTATGATGACACCTTGGCGAAAAGGTTAACTAGGCTGAGACCTCAAAATTTTGACGCTGCAGTTCAAGCTGCCACTAGAAAACAACAAACAAACAAACATGTCTCCTCGAGTCGGCATACAGACGAACCGATGGACGTCGATGAAATTCGAACAAATAGGAATAATCTCCTCAGCGATAGGCTGTATAAACTGTGTACTCAGCTAGAAGAGGCACTTAAACCCGCTCCAATCCCTCCACCGCTAACTTTGGATGAAAAACTTGACCTGTTGGTTGCCAAAGTGGTTGGTTGCCAAAGTGTCCCCTCAAAATTGGAAAAACTGAATATACATGCTTTACTTTATACTGGTGCAGATGTATCCCTTATTTCGGCACAGCTTTTTCAAAAGCTACCAAAAACCATGAAAGCATCACTAGAAAAACACACAAACATATGTCTAAATAGTGCCACAGGACAGGTACTTAAGATCCTAGGCAAAATAAACCTTTGCTTAAAAATTGGCAGAAAAACTCTGACTCATTCATTCATTGTTGCACATATAGGAAGACCAACGATTCTTGGAAGTGATTTCTTGGCAGACCACAATATTCGATGGGGCTTCCAAAAACGAACGATTAATATAGGGTCAGAGGTTGTTTTGTTGACAGAGAGACGAAACACATCTAATCACCACGTCGACCTCGTTCGTTACAACTCAACAGTTCTCATACCGCCTGTGTCTACTGTTATGATACCGTGTCATCTACCCAAAAGATCAAAGGGAGTAAAGATACTCACCCCATTAGATAATAGCCCTCTTTTCTTAGATCAACCGGGTTGTTGTCCCCAAATGCTCTAGTCAATCCAAAAGGCCCTAATGTAGTTCTCGTAGTGCGAAATGACACCCAGCAAATGTTTAAGACAAGAAAAAAACAATGTCATAGCTTTGGCCGAGCCTTTACAAGAATCTTTGGCAGAAATACAGGAAATAAAATAAAATTAACTTTATCCAATAAAATAACACACTCCTTTTCAGTTATTAGTTATTGGGATTTCAGCTAGTTTTATTTCAATACTATTATTTTCTAATCATTGACCAGTACTAGCACAATTTAACCCACAGGTAAAGGTTGGCCGTGTCGTTAAACAGACAACATAGTGAGGTAAAAAGGTTGAATTCAATGGGGGTAATCAGCAGAGAGATATCTTTATGTCATCGCGGTGTTGCAGGTGATCTTTGTTCATGAAATGACAGGTAGATATTGCAGTAAATGAATTTTAAACAATGTAATGACTTTTGATTAATGTTACCAACTTGACAAAACATGTTTGGTAAGGTAAGGTAATAACAAATCGTGAAACCAGAGGAATTAACATGTTTTTTTTATTCTACTCTCATACCTCTTTTCAGTTCAGATTCAGAAACGATGTCCTTATTTCCATCGAATCAATACTGATCGACCGGAGCAATATACTTTGTTATATCCTTAGCTTTCCAGTTCGCATCACAGGGCTTTAATATTATTTAATTATCTAATTAATCAGATCATTTCAACTGTTTTCATTCCCATATAATATTTCATATGAATACTCAATAAGCCTGAAACCTGAAGCAAACTCTACGTAACTATGTCTATTTTTGGTGGAATTAATTATTTCGGTTTCTTTTAACGTTAAGTACATTATTTGGAACAACTGAAATAAAGATTAAGAGTTTCAAATGTTTGTTTATTTGCATATGAATAATGCGACACGACATCTCTGAGACGGTAAAAATAACATGAATGACCTTTTCGACAACAAGTGCGACCTTTTGACAGTGACGATTTACTAAAACGCAATAGCGCAACACCTAATTTTGATAAAATGAATAATTTGTCATACAATTATCAAATTTCATGTTACGCATTACCATGCCGTTAAGTTAATAGAAACAAAACGGCCAATGTTAATTCAGCATTATTAACAAAATAAGGCTGAATACCTAAGTTAACTACATGTCTTTTTCGTCAGTGTCAGTAAGTCATTACCTAAACCAGTTAGCACCATTAGGTTTTCATCCAGTAAATTCACGCACATTGACATCGAAACAATTTTAAACCCATATCTATTAACATCTAATAAATTTACCATTTAAGAAACATTAGAACTAAAGTCCACAGTAGTCTACAGAACACCACAGATCGAAATATTCCTGCCAAAGCATAATATAGTTTAATACAATTGGCATGTCGGATTCTCATATAATTAAGCATGTCGTATATCAGAACCTAATCTTCTTTAATTTTGTAAATTAAGTTCTTACAGAATGGGACTTCTTGGGCTTTATCTATGCTCAATGTACAGTCGTTGGAACAAAACGTGTCGGGAAAAACGGCACAGCATTTCGTGTTTAGTGGTTGTGAATTAAGCCGGACTTCAATGGGCTTTTTTTACTTGGTGTTATGCCATAACCGCTTAAATTGTGACCACAAACGTCAATTTTCGCCCTCGAAATTTGCACTTTTTGAGATTTACCGTCAATCCGCTTCGCTTCAGACACTCTAACACCGCAAACAAGTTCCTATCATGACTTTCAAGATCACTACCGTACACTATAATGTCGTCAGCGATATTTACGACCCCTTTACACGCACGTAACACATCTCGAATAATGCGTTAATAATGCTCAGATGCACTAGTGATACCAAAGTTCAATCTCTTTTGCCTCATTAGACCCCTATGACACACACATGTTGTTACGTCACGGCATTCTTCCTTGATTACAATCTGATAGAAAGCCATTTTGATATCTGGCATACATGGTGAGACCCAGGTTGATGGCGTATTTGGGGGAACCTTCTCGACAATATCCAATTCCAATAGCGCATCTAATTTTTGGCAACCTTTTCCCTGAAATCATACGAGATACGACGCACATTTTGCGCTACTGGTTTTACCCTGTCCATATTAAGCTTTAACTCGTAATCTTTGTTGCCCCACACCTGTAGACATTTCCGGGTATGATTTCAAAATTTCAGTACCACCACCCTCAATTCATAATAGAACACACATTTTCTCTCCCTTGAGGACCAATTCCGAGTACGTTCATGCACACATTTCCAACCTTCAAATACATTGTACCCGATTTTTTTCACTGCGCCCAAATACAAAAAGCATAATTATCGTCTTGTTTGTTTCCACTTGTGTCACTGTCATTGGTCACGTTTTGAACCCGTGACTTCCGATCGCCGTCCTCCTGCCGTCCTCCTCCTGTTGATATGACGTTTTTCTTCATTCTGGACGTTGATCTGGCGTTGACCTGCAGCATGCAGCAAAATGTCCCATTCGCCCACCTGACGAGTATGTAGCATCCCGGGCTGGACATATTTTATCTTTGGCAAAATGTCCTTCTCGTTGCACTTGAAGCACCGTTTTGTACCTTGTTTTGAACGCGGGGGTGGGTTAGCACGCGCTGTTACTTTGTTAACATGACCACTCGTCTTCACTGATAAAGCCTTCATATGTTATTCGACCACTTCGAACGCTTGAGATGGGACACTTGAACGCTTAAGCAAAATTCAAGTAATTCGCTGAAGTTGTTGTACCTGCTTTCTCAAGAAACTGTCTTCTTATCGCAGAATTGAAACATTTTCCAATCAACTGATTGCGCACCGTCAATATCGTCATATTCACACAATTCTGTTTGTTTTCTCAGACGAAACACAAATTGATTCACATTCTCATCCGACTTCTGAGCCATTTTTTAACGGGTATGACCTTTTCCAGTTTGCTGACAAATTATCCTCATGTGGGTTAAAGTTTGGAAGCACCGTTTAATCGTTAGCAGTCATGGCGCTATAGCTTCACTGTGTTTTGACACTTGAGTTACAGAATGACACCTCTTTGTTTATCTCAGTGTTTTGACAGGTGTTTGCTTACTTCCTAACTCGTGACGCCACTGGGAATCCTGGTTCCTGTAATCACGTAACAAATATCCATCCCACATTGTCAAAACAGCTCATCTCATATCACCTAATATCTCGATCACTTTTGCGTCACGAGAATAATTTAAATGTAGTGCTTGAATGAATGCCTTATGGCTGCGTTAATGTAAGTTAAATGTGTAGGGTTGATCCAACTACTTGGGTTAAAAATTAATCATTTGATCACTGTTTATTGAACGAAAAATAACGTACTCCTCTCCACATTCGCATGTAGCGCATTTGTCCTGATTAGATGGTGTTTGAATCTAGAACTGAGATGGAACATACTTGTTTACACCCCAACGTAATCGCTTGAATCATACACAGGCAAGCACAATAGAAACACAAATGTAAAGAGAATATATTATCCTCATGACAAATATGTAGTCACCATTCATATCTTCTACCCAAGGTGGTGTTGACATCATATTCGTGGTAATCTGTTCCTTTTGCTGATGTGAAATCTTATTTGCAAAATAAATGTCCAGCTGTGGCCACTTTTGACTCAAGCGATATTGTGATCCCAACAGACCACTTCAACCCATGCTGCACCAGCATACCATGACAAAGTGAGAGACCACTTCAACCCATGCTGCACCAGCATACCATGACAAAGTGAGTGACTCAAATTACCATCTATACTAATAAATCACAGCAACTCCAGAACTGTTCAGTTCAATGGGACACTCTGTACGCGTATTATAGAATAAGGAATACCGAAATCACATTTTTCAATGATATCAAAGAATTTTTTTGCGACAGGGTAGCGGGAAGAGATATGGAAGGTCTAAGACAGAAAGAGTATGAAGACGAGGAAGGTGGCGTTGCAACTCTAACACACTAACCTACTTCAGCATACACGTTTTTATGTATCGCTTCATTTCACAAACAATATTTGCCTTGCAATCTCTTTGAAATATGATTTTCGGATATGAAATAGTTTCATAGGTTTTCTTTGAGTAAGGGAATAATGTTAGTGATGATTAGTTAGCTTTGAGAAAACGGGTATAGCTATTAAAACATTAAAAGCATGGTGCATGTCATAACATTTGGGTGACACTTTTAACTAAGTATTTGCAGTTTTAGAGGCTTGTGGTATTACTGAATGAATTGAACAACAAATAAAAGTAGCTTAAATACATATTGAACATTTGTGTGACATTTTCCTTCTTTTATTTGTACTTTTTTTTAGATTTATTTGCTTATCAATTGAAACAATAGGTATAAAAACTTCGAAATCTATTTGTCATCATCTCGGGTAGAATGAAAAATTAAGCGTAATTAATTAAAATATTAATATAAGTTAAAACAAACAAGAAGTATTAAGCAAGAATATTGAAAAAATATAGACAAGAGCAAACAACAATAACAATGAACATAAAAAATCACTATGTTCATTAAGAAGCAGTGAGGGTGACTGCACTGCTGTATAACCCGTAATAGCTTGGGTTATCACCTTGAGATATTTTGATAACTTTTAATTGTTGAAATAGTTGTTCCGAAAAATATTCATTTCTGTAACATTTAGCATACAACCAACATTAAATAGGTTTATTAAATATTTTATTTAGGTATTTTTGCACTTTTCAGAAAATCGCATAAAAAGTTCTTTATAAAGTAACGAGTGCCAAAATCTCCCCTTTCTCGTTCAGTTTGTAGCATTTTATGCAGACTCATTCACAGAGTTAGTCAATCCAGCCATGCTCTTATACAAACGTTCGTGTTTTAAAATGACAGAAGGGGACATTTTTCATATCTTTACTAAGTTGTAATGAGCAACTTCCTAATGTCAAACATTGATATTTTTAAAGGTTCGCTCAGTGTTGCGCAATCCATTTTTTTTTCTGTTTTACACATTTTGGCTCTGTCGATCAACTTCTGAGTAACAATGTCCAATTTAGACTGCGGAACACTTTCTACTTTTCTTCTACAGTATCAAAAGATGTCTACCAATGGAAAAGGAATCAAACTATCCGAAATACCTCCTACTACAGTAAGAATGCAAGTTATGCCAGTAATAAAGTTATTACCTGATAGGATAAAAGGACGCCGAGTGACAGTAAAACAGGATCACTACATCATGCGAAAGAATTAGGAGGAAGAAAAAGCAGATTACTGAGCAGGGGATAAATATGACCATTAATTGTAGTTATGAAGTTGACAAGCAAGGCAGTTAATGAAAGAGAATTTTACACTGAATGTGGGAATCGTAACACAGATAATAGTAAATTGTAATTATCAGACAGCTGGATTATTAACCGGACAAAAGACAAATTGACTCATTATTTAGCCGCACAGATTAGCTTAATTATAGATTAAAAGTGATATGAGAAAGAAAATGGATGTAAATGTCATCTGTCGACAAATTAGAGATTGCTTAGCAACAGCTAGTTTGAAGATGGAAAGCCATACCTCTGGTGCACACCAAGCAAAACAGAAAGGCTACAATCCACCAAAAACGGACAATTTCTTAACTGGATAATTGCTTCCCAAATCTAGCAAAGATAAACCGAGCAACAACATTTAGCTTTGCAGTTTACAGGAAGTGGAAGAGGTGGCCGGTTCTTGTGGAACGGCCCTGGTTGGAGAGTGAGAGAAGGGAAGCCATTCCTATCACACTCATTCGTGGATGCACACCTGAGCATGTTTCTGTCATTGAAATCATGTACATGTTTGATTTTAACGAAACGACATGAGTTTCAATTGTGTTATTTTTTCCAATAAGAGTATAATCGAAAGGCTTGAAATCATTTCCGCATTAGTGAAATATAGCGCTTTTATCTCACAATTAGGATTTGACATTTCTTAAACAGCCAATACCTGCTATGGCGTCTTAACATTTTCCTTTAAATCAATTTTATTGTCAATAAGAAAGATATATAAAAGATTTCATCGTTCCTGTTTGCAAAATACAACTGCCATAAGGTTTGCATGTGTTTTATTTATGTTTATTAATTGCTGATTACGTTGTTAGTTTCAGGCTAGCTCACTTTCTGTATGTATAATCAACGGAGTTATATTGCTATGTGTCTTCTGGCTCCATTGGTTTGATTATGTCCTAACATCTTGATGGTATTATTAGATTGTTACAACTGCTCATTAGCTGATTTGCCTATCAGCGCAACATACTGTTTTCCTCGTTTTGACGTGATACGACGCCGGGTCGATGCGTTTTGTCATTTCTGATCGGTAGCGCGGTGATCACGAGCAAAGACAATTTCACCCATTTTATATTTTTGCAGAAGAAAGTTATTTTTGTTTGGATTTTCCTGGTTTTCTATCACATTATCTTGTAGCGTCAGTCGTAAAAGATCTGACTTTGACATGGTCACTCTGTTGTAAAGCAAATAAAGAGTCTCTCCGTTCGTTGTGTGGGGGGATAATACAGTACTCTATTTAAATATAGTCCAGCATGAACTGTATAGTTTTCTTGTATGATTTCATATTTTAGACCGTATTTGTGAGTGAGTGAGTGACTGAACAAATGTGCTTTTGATCTCCAGTCTGACACAGAAGTCGCTGAACTTCTGAGAAGTGTAGGACTTGCATTGTCGCTGAAAATCGTTCTCGGAACTCCGAACCTAGCGAACTTTGTTCTAATTTTGCGATGGCCGTTTCACTGTCTGTTAACGGTACAATTCAACTTCAGGTCATTTGCTGAACGCGTCGACAACAACTAGGAATAGTTTTATCCTGAAACGGTCAGCATGATCAATGTGCAGTCTATTCCAGGGACTTTTTGGAAGTTTCCATGGAAATACTTTGCTGGAAAATACTTCTATGACAGAGTTAATTGCTTTGTTTTGACAATTTTCATGCAATTAAATGAATATTTGTTTTTGTAGCTTGGTTGAAATAATAAGACGACATTCCCAAAGAGGCATCCCGATAGGGTGCTTAGTTCTTCTCTCGGCTTGTAATACAGAGAAAAGCGGTTTTCTATTTTACTCCAGTCGCAGGCTTGAACGAAGATGTACACTTTACTTAGTACGGGGTGTCGCTGTGTGTGCTTTTTGACATCTTCACTGTTGATTGGCAGGTCATTTAGAATGTTAATTTGAGATATTGAGAGGTATGAAAGCGAATCACAGTTTTGATTCTATGTACAATTCTATGTACAATTCAATTGTACCATTCAGTCCAGAGAGGAAGATCGCGTATCTTTACAAACGTCTTACAGACATCTGTAGTAGACTTTTTAAAAGATTAGAAATGCTCGTGAGGGGTTATTGTCTGTCACGGTTTGAAATCTTCTGAAAAAATAGTGGATTAGATTCTTTGCCACCCAAAACATTTCTGTCGCCTCGAGGCCAAATTGAGAATAATTCTTCTCCGCTGATTTGAGGGATCTGGAAATAAACAAAATCGGTTTACCCTTTCCATTTTCTTGGTGACTTAACACTGCGGACATTCCCACCTCTTGCATTCGTTTGCTCGCACAACTCCTTCCACCGATCGCAGTGAATTAGCACCCGGTCAAATGCTATTTCCTGCTTGGCTATTTTGAAAGCATGATCATGCTTTCCCGTCCGCTGCTATTTTTTGCGCTGTTGTTCAGTAGAGCGCAGAGCAGTTGCAGCATGCTTGCATAATAATGAAGAAATTTGTGGTAGTATGTCACCAGTGTTCTTCGACGTTTTTGGGCTTTGGGTCTTGAGTGCTGCTTCCACCTTCTTACCTTCTTCTTATCCTTTTCTAGTCCATTTGCAGAAATTTTGTGTCCATAGAATTCAATCGTTGGTTTTAAAACTTCATATTTCTTTTTGTTGACTTTGAGGCTAATTCTTTTGAGCGTTGGAATCGTCCCTTTCCCCGACAATACATTGTTGGCTAAAATGCAGTTTGTGAATGGTATCTCCTGGAGAATTTCGTCCATTACTCTCTGAGACTCTGCAGGGGCATTCGTTATACCGAATATCAACCTGTTGTATAGGTATAAGCCAGGGGGCGTGGAGATCACATATTTCTTGTAATCTTCGTGAATTTCATAAGAAAGATATGCCTGTGATATATCGATCTTACTGAAATTCTTCCTTCCCAAAAATAGGCACATATCTCATCAATCATTGCTATGGGCATTGCTCGAACTGAGCTTTAGCTCTCTTAGCAAATCACGACCGAAGAGCATATTTCTGCTACAATCTATAATATGTAGCTGTAGTCCTTTCTTGTGATTGCCATGGATTTGTACATTGACATTCAGTCTATTCATGGACTGCATGCACTCACAAGATATCATTCTCAGCACTTTTTTTCGTGAATTTCAGTTTACAGTCACCGAAATGTTTATTTTTATACATGTTTCAGTACCAGCCTTACGACACCTCCTGTGTCTAGCGCAAAGTATATAGAAATCTTATTCACACATGGCCGTACAACTATTTTATCTGCATTCGTGATGGAGTTGATTTCAAGCTAAACACTCCTGATTCACTATTGTTTTACATGTATTGATCCAGTTGATGAACACATGACTTTTGACGTTAGTTTTCTTTGTTGCGTTCTTCTGGACGCTTCCTGGGCTTGAATTCAACGTGTTTGGTTTCTGCAAGTACAGTTGCTGTAACTGCGTTCTCCACAACTATTGCAGGAATACTTCTTAAAGTAGCACTCATCTGGTGTGTGGTTTTCCCATTATGACGATAGCATGTTTTACCATACTTTTGGACGTTAAATCCGGTTTCCTTTTGCCTGACTTTTATCGGGTATCACCTTTAATGCTTTGGCTTCTTTGCTTATGTCGCTGGCATCAGCATTTGCTTCTTCAATTGCGACAGCAATTTTGTTCATAGCTTTATCAAGATCTAGATTTGATTTTGCTAGCAGCTTCTTTTGTACATTTTTATGTTCCAATCCATAAACAAAACAATTAACTGGTCTATTTGTTAAGTTGAATTCTCCACTTTGCTGTTTGTGATTTGGAAATTGCTAACGATAAATTTAAAACACTGACTGTACAGCTCCGTAAAACAGTGATTATACATTAGGCGTTATCATGATTCCAATTCCTTATCTATTTTTATACTGCAGTTATTACATCGATATGATGGCCTAAGCTTGATTAATTCCACTCAGTTTTATCGTTATTAGTCTCATCTCTGGAATTGTAACAATCCTGTGACCGATGATATTTTACCCATTGATGGTCAAGTAGGTTTCTAGACTTGTGCTCCCAATGGTCATTCAGTTCTAAAATTGACTAAACTGTTATCCGTACCATTATGAAGTCGTGGCTCCATTTTCAAAGTCACGTCATTTTACCACTTTAATTATCCACATGTGTGGTTGTTTTATATCCCAATGGAGACAACTTTTATCCGTTTATTTCTGTTTACTTTTCGCACTTATCCAGCGAAAGAAAAACATCAGATTTCATCCACTGCATTTATTGTATGTATTTAATTTATTTCATGGAAATGTCGTTTTCAATGGAGATTGTAGTTAGGTGGTTTTACAGGTTTACCGTTGAGTCACGGTATCCGAGCGAATACATAGAAACATAATTTCCCTTATGCTATATACGATAATTACATAACGTCAAGTCTCAGGTGATAAATAAAACTCGCTGTTCCTTTCACAGACTCTTTCTAATATTCTATTTACTCATATTTGCACTTCCAATGATTAACTGTTTCAGGGGAAAACAAAAGAGAATGATTCACCGAGTCATGCGAAATGGATTATGTAAGTTGAAATTACTGATGTTAATTGATTTGGAGGTATTAACAGGTATTGTCTTTTACACATGTCGGTTTTGACAAATTCAAAATCACTGATATCTTGTCAGAATCTCCTATCAAGCTCTCTGGAGTCCAACTGTGCCCAATTAATTATGCTTCACTTGGCCTCAGCTTTACTTTCTTCTGGTTAAACTTTAAGTTTACTTTACAGCTTTCTAGTAAATTTCGCGATTGACTCAAAATGCATGTGCAGCCATCAGTATCTTTTGAATGGAGTCAAGACCGTCGTCAAATACCTCTTTTCTTCATCCAGCTTCACATGAAAGAACTCATCACGAGCATCTGACACTGAATTGGGTTTGCTTTAGCTAGACTAGCCAAATTTATTTTATCACTGGCATTGGATAATGGTTTCTTTTAATACCATGTTCAGATCTATTGAATACGTACATATTCTGATTTTGTCAGAATTAGTCATGTTTTACTGACACTGCTGACCTTAACTAAGTCACTAGATAGCTGCGTGCCTGAACTTTTATCTGCATAGCTAACCTGAGTGTCTATTGTGGGAACTTGCTAGCCTGCATATATGTTATCTATGAGTCTTTCCGCCATTTCTGACACTTGTGTAAGCTTAGAAAAGGCATTCTTGCCACTTTGGTGATACTGTTTCAAAATGCAGCTTGAATGTTTTATCTTCATGGTGTGCATACACAGTGTACACTCCAAACTGTTTCTTATAAGATGCATCATACAGATACAAGCGACTTTCAGTCTTTTACAATTACGAATTTGGAACAATTATGCTACAATCATTAATGCTCATAACATTACATGGTGTTTCTGTGTCCTTGATACACATTTTACCAAATTTTAGTTTTGCTGTTACTTCAAAACATTTCTACTTTGGGCTGGCAATTTGCTTTCACATGAGGCACTGTGTATGTTGCATGTTGTTTATGTTGTGTATGAGTCGAAACCATTATTTTCAACAAAATTTGAAGGCTTTTTTCACTCTTGTCCTTCTTTGAGGGATCGTGGGCCTAGTGAGTGGAGCATGGCGAGGTCGCATGTGCATCCCTTTCTTGCACGAGCTGCTCCCTCAAAAATCATTCCTCTCTCCCCACAAGGAACACGCTTTGTCATAAGCTGAGGAGTGTTCTTTACCCAACAGATGCGTGATTAGTCTCAACTGGCACAATTTTTAGCGTAATTTGCTGGCTGCTGCCCCAATTATTTTGCTGCCCCAAATTATTTCTTTTTACTAAAAGCCAACGAAAGTTACACTGAAAACAAAGAAACCAATGATGCTACACTACAGCTCATTACCATCCAGTGCAGGATGACTCAGTAATCGACATCTGACTGGGCAGTCAGGATAATCTGTAATATTAATCTTTTTTGTGATATCATTTCTTGATACTTGCAATTTTATACATTGTAATAGTCTTGGAAACGTATCGTTGATAAATGGGACACAGAGACCTGCTGAAGTGCTTTATTTATTTCTGTCATTCGTTTTGTTCCAACACAGCTTAAAACAATGCTTTACTGTACTTGAAATTTTAGAGAACGTTACATCGTTAATTTCTGACTAGCACTACAACAAAATATACCATTATTTACACAATTGATAAAACAATTCCATAGATTCTATATGCGCAATTAACTGTCTGATTAAAAACAATTAAACTTAATATATTTGAAGAAAATAAAATATAGCATCATCATAAACTGCGATTTGAGAAGGAAGCAGTTCAAATAACAATTACAACATTACTCAATAATGGACTAAATCAGCAATACAATGTTAATAGAAACAAATAAATGATTAACTCCTTGGCCGATTTATTCCGCTTTAAATGATCATTTATAACATATTTTGGACGCTTCAGAGACCATTAAAGATTTGAACACACATGGATCCAGGCAATAGTGGGTGTGTGCAAAAAATGCCACACTCTTCAGGCAGTAGCTCCTACATAGGCTGAAAATGTTTTCAGTTAGCAGCTCCCGAAATGGAAATATAAGTCAGAAAAGCTAATAGGTTACTTTCAGGTCTGAATGCTTATTCAGATGAAACTTACATGGCTCACCCCAAAAATTATATTTTTTCCTAATTTAAACAAATTTAAAACTTAAATTCTTTAACAAAATGTAATTGAGTATTCCCGATTAAGCAACAATCATTTAAACCGAACACCTTAAAGTCTTATTTGCAATAACTGTTATATCGTAGATAGATAGCAATTACAATCCACAAGTACAATTAGTCTTTGCTAGGCTCCTTGGCGGGAATCAACCCATTTTCCACTAAAATAACCAACTTATGAATCGGTCTTTCCAAGAACGTTGGAATCTGCGTTCGTATACCATGACGATCTAAAGACTCAGCCGACACGAATACGGACTTTACGCATCTTTCCATCACTAGATCACAACGTATTCTCAACACCACCAAGAGTCCACTTATTACGCGCTGTATTGTCATCTATGATAATGACAACATCACCTTCTTCTAGATCACGCTCTACAATATTGTATTTCTGTCTCGACTGTAGACTGTAGAACCTTCCAACTGCTCCAAAATACATTTAGCAAATATTCAACACGCTTCCAGCGTTTTCTAAGATACATATCTTCTCTTTGAAATTCACCTGGAGGGGAAAGTACAATATTTGTCTTCATTGTGAGAAGATGGTTGGGTGTTAGCGGTTCGACGGAACTAGCATCACTCTCATTTTACCTACTATTAACTGTCGCCATAACTTTGCACAGTGCGTATTTCCCACACCCCTCCCATATGAGACGAGCTGGTACATTAATTTTTAAACTCGAAATAGTCATATTTGTTGTCAAGCAAAAATTGTTGAATTTTGCCTTTATCGATTGAGTCTATGTCACTTTTGAATTCCCTTTTACCTCTAACAAAGTTTGTTCCCATATCCGAACGCAGTGGCCTAATCGACCAACGTACAGTGACAAAAAGTCGTAATACGTTAATGAAGGAGCCTGTATCGAGTGAATTAGCCGTTTCGTATGAATGGCCCTTGATGACGTACACATGTATATCACACAGTATCGTTTTAACTCAAAACGTTTCTCCTTAATATAGAATGGAACAAAACAGTCAACAGCACAATAGGTAAATGGAGGTGACAGTTCCACCCTACCTTCAGGCAGTGATTACATTTTTTGGACTTGAAGAGCACCTCTCAAACGCCCAGCACACTCTTATTGGTGCAACTCAAAACTAGGCGCTTACAATATAGAATACAGTGGCCAGGACAGCCTTATTTCGTTCAGTGCTATATCACGTCCTTGATATCTAACCCTTTCATGGCAATACCTAACAATCAGTAGCAAAACATGACTGCTTTTCGGTAACAAAACAGGATGTTTAACCGATTCCGATAAACTTGACACATTAATTCGACCATCTGCACGCAAAACACCCTTCTGATCCAAAAAGAGATCTAGTTTGCACACATTCCTTCGTGAAAGCGACTTGTTATTATCAAGTGCTTCTATTTCGCTTGCAAATGGTTTTCGTTGAACAAGTTTGATAATTTCTACTACAGTCTCAAGCATGTCTTCAACTCTAACACTCAGATTGTTTGCTGGTAGCACTGACTACCCTATTAACACTGCGCTTCTTTAAGAGACACAGTACAATAGCTTTCTTTAACTGGTTCCAGCTTGAAAAATGTTCCAGCTGTCGGTCCAAAATGTTTCCTCCATATCGGTGTACTTAAGTTCTCTACCCAATAGAGAACACATTTTAACAGAAAGTAGTACAGCATCAAGCTCTAAACGTAGTACAATGATTTGTTTTACTCGTGTGACCTTGACCTTCCCCATGACTAAAGAACAGTGTACATGGTCGTTGACATCAGTAAGAACCAAATTCGTACATTGCCCATAACCAAAATCTGAAATCGATTTTCAATAACTTTTTTTTCAAAAAAACTGTTGCGCCATTTCTGCCACCAGGAAATGATACTTTCTGGCAGGGGGTCATCCTAATACAGTTGCCTTCGGCAGATGTCTTGCAATATTTGACGACCGACTAAAATCACCGGTGCTTAAAATCCCAAGGAATCATACTCTGAGTAGTCTGTCTTTTAGCACAATTTTATTCTGAAAGCAGTCCACATCACTCGGCGCCTAATTCAACTGCAACATCATCGTATTTGAACTCCAGGTTCTGAATTTCTTTTGAACGATCTTCCATCGGTGTAAACTCTAAAATCTCCTTCGAGTTTGACGTGAATTTGTGTTACCGTATACCCTTGCTGCCACACAACTTCTGCCATTGTCCCACCATAATAACGATAGAAAAGCGCGCTGATCCTGGTAAAGCGTTCATCATGTCTGGTTCCTGTAACAACAAATCGTTGAGGCTTACACCCGGACGTCGCGCTTCAGTAAAAAACCACTAATTTTATATGGTTTCTTCGGGTGATAAACTCCGTGGTAAGGGTATATACCACTTCCTTCCCGGAAGGCATTCGTAGTCCTTTGGAATTTTCTCTGAGTAACCTCGGCTGATTATATCGTTCATAAAATCTTTATAGTCGCTGTGGTACCTTTTATCCTTCATAAATCTCTTCCGTAGTTGCCTTAGCCTCTTCTTAGCCATGTCTTTACTGTTTGGCAAAGTTTGACTATCTTTTTTAAAGAGTAGAAGTATCTCATAATGTCCGTTTTCGTTTTCTTGGATGCCATCATGGAGTATGTTCATGAACTTGTGATCATAATAAGAGAGTTTCCTCTTGTCGCAAGGTTCCGTAAGGTAGAGCTCATCTAGTCTGTCCACCTCTACAGGGTTGATAATTTCTTTCGATGACAATCTATGCACAACAGTTGCTCCTCCTTACTTCTCTGGTTCGGTAGCAATACGGTGGCATATACTGTAAGGTAGATCTGTTTCAATGACATTGGTTGCACCTACTGTGCTTCATCCCAAGTCTGTCTTCTGTGTATAAGGTTCGTTTCCTGGAGGCACAATTACTTCAAGCGGCAATAGCGCTCTTAAGCAGTTTTACCATATCAACATTCCAACTTCAGCATCTTGCAGTTGTACCATTTCTCTGCTATCCTGCTATCCTCTGTAGATGTGGCCATTGTTTTGCAGTGTCCGGTGTTGGGATATGGATAACGTTAGCTAGAATAGCTGGTATTGTATACACTGGTGGCAGTGGTATTCTTTTATCGCCTCTGACGTACAAGTTGTTAACTCTTTTCGTTGATATTTTCTTGTTGTCCGTAGACATTGTAGACAGAATCAGCTACGTGGATATGCCTTTAACACCTAAGTTTTACAAGTTCCGAAATAAAAGCTGCGTCTGATTGTGTATCTAATAGCGCATACATAAGATGCTCGTGATTGACGTTTGCACCACATGACACGTATATCGGAACAATCATTGATGTTTTACTTGCCTTTGCTGCATCGGTAATGCGCGACTTCGCGCTAACAGCGCTTTCAATTTCCTCGTTGTTATCGCGTTGAACTAGTGGGTGTTGAGTTTGCCTTTTAGGTTTCGGTTTGAAGTTTTCATCATGGAGTGATGTCGGATGACCCTTTGAACACTTATGCATTCCATCTTCCTTTTGCAATTGTTAAGATGTGGTTTCGTCTGAGGCTAGCAAAATACAGTCTTTGATCCTTTACGTATGTGTAGCGAACACAAGTGTCTTTGATACCCATACTGAAGTTTCTTGAAAACGAGATTTTAGGTTGTGTTTACTTTTTGATGCGGGATCTTTGCGTGTATTCTTTTGGGCATAACTATTTACCGGTCTAATAACTGGTTCTAGAACTGCCTGTTCTTTTCAGATTTAACTGGTCCGTACTTGAGGTTACTTCCGGTTAAGTTCCTAACCTCACGTGACATCACATGATAATGTCAAAATCGCTGCCAAACTGTAAGAGTTTTTTTTTGTTTTCTTTGTTTATTTTCGGTTATTGAGCTATTTATGTACTCCATCAAAAGGGCTTTGTAAACAAATATGGATAATAATATGGCGTTGGAAGTTTCAAGCTTGAACAAAATTTTTCAGTTCATCCATTTTCCCGCCTTCCATTTGAATTGTTTACATTTTTCGGGTCGGGTAAACCTGTTCTTTTACTAGCGTAACTAAAACCAGAACCGGATGTTTTGATCCTTCTGGTTCGGTCCAAATGTAACTCCAAAAAGAATACACGGATTGAACAAGTGTTCCCACCTTATATGGGGTTATTAATCAAGTGTTCTTTTGGCCCGAGCCTACAATCCACGTGTAGCCATGTAATGCGAAGTCGTGTATTGGTATTTTTGCTCTATATTATTTACGTAAGTAGAATGCCTTTACACCAGTGTAATAATTTTGTTGACTTTTGTCCATTAGTTTAACACGAGTTTCGGACAAAAGATTTAATGTTGTTTTCATGATGTTTCAGACGACCTTTTGTTCTCGAGTTCTACGTTTTTTGAATAAAAGAGTCTTTACTACCTCGTTGTCTTCTTAAGCCGCCACAGTCGTCAACTAGCCACAGGGCTTCCGTGGGGATAGTCGAGGCAGAGGTCCATCCTGGATCACCAATGGGCGCAGAAAGGGTAATTGATCAAACCAGCATGGCAGGCTAAGTTTTTGTGGGGCTGACCGACGGAACCAGATGGTGTATTCGCAGCGAAATCCGCTTTCGCTATTCAGTATTTTCCCTCAGAACAATAATGGAAGGAACAACAACAACAACATGTGAGTAAAACCTCGATTCTGTAACCTTTTCGGCATCGAAACTCAAGTAGCGCCAATGAACCTTTTGTGACATGTAACTGAATTTTTAGCTGCATTTTTGGCCATGGCGCTACGAATTTTCAACTAAGACCTTCGCAGATTACAGTCGAAATGACCAGATCGGGCCAGTGAACATTTGGTTTTATTGGGTTTATGTGCTAATAACCTCTGAACCCAAATTCATCTATTGAAATGAAAATAGAATTGTCAAGTGCTAGCAACCTCTGGATGGCGTGTGTGTTTATTTCGGTTGAAATAAAGTAATAAGTCGAATTTTGGCTTTCAATGACAGGTACAGAATCCCCCCTCCCCAAAAAATCTCCCTTATAAACATTGTTTAAAACTTGCTTTTCAGTGGCCAAATTTAAAAATAAATAACACCTTGTCATTGATTTCTAGTCAAAACAAACGACTGCTGTTGTGGAAATTCCACTGTTTAAAAAGAGGCTACAGACGGTGTGTAATTAAGTTCGTTTATGTATTTAAAACGTATTTAAATTAATACAGGCGAAGTGTTTGAAATAACCCAAACTGAGGCCTCTATCTGTGCGCTATTGATTCTTATACTTGTTCTGTTTCCTCAGTACTCGGTGTTTTCAGTGTTTCGCATACCTGTTACGTCATTTAAATACTCCTGTTTGTAAAGCACGCATTAGTAAGCCTCTGTTGCTTGGTTTCAGACAGGCTGTGTGTACTGCTGTCTGGGTAAAATAACGCCGTCAAAATGTGCGACAAAATTGGTTTTCAAAATGAAAAAAATGGATATATTAGCCGTGTTTATAAAAGTGAAGTTTTCTGGTAAAAATATGTGGTAAACTTTGGTATTTTTACTGGTTATTTTTACGCTAGTTTTCGTATAAATTTGTGAGTATAAATTTTTGTACTTTTTAGGTTGATCACAGCCTCCCCATTCCTCTAGAACAGTAGCCATCACATTGCAATAGAATTTTCTTGTTGCCCTCTCCCCGTGTGTCAGTTCAGTATGTGTACTTTATGGGTCAAATTTAGAAAAAAAGGTGTCTAAATTCTGTGAAATGTTTAGGGCTATTTCGCCCAGTTGTGTCGAGTTTTAGGCAGTTCATTTTGTGATCAATTTCTCAATTTTTATAGCAGAAAGTCTTAAAAATTCATTGTGACTGGGTTTGTGTGTAAAGATCCTGTTCAAGGGCTTTCATTTGCAACTAGTCTCAAGGTTCTAGGATGTGTATTAAGCGAGCTATCGCAACTTGGAATTTATCAGTCATTTGCTTCGATCAACGGCGCTGTCACTGTTAAGTGTACCGTTGTTATGGCAACGGCCTTGACATTCCTCCCTCTTACACACTGCGTAGTACTAGCACACATTGTACTTTTTTTGGTGCCGCAGTTTGTGCAACCTGATTTGATGGCATGAAAGATTGTTTTTTTTTAATGATACAGTGTTGTCAAGCATTGAGAAGCTCATATGTGGTACCTGAAAGCTCATATGTGGTACCTGAAAGCTCATATGTGGTATCTGAAAGCTCATATGTGGTACCTGAAAGCTCATATGTGGTTCCTGAAAGCTCATGTGGTTCCTGAAAGCTCATATGTGGTACCTGAAAGCTCATGTGCGGTTCCTGAAAGCTCATGTGTGGTTCCTGAAAACTGGAATCAGGTTCATACATGTTAAAGCGTTGCATAGTTGTTGCAATTTCCGTTGTATTATTAATCTTTCGGATAATGTGGCGTGTTCTCTTTAAATTGATGTTGCATTTTGGGTAAAAAACAGGGTGCATGCCCGCTAATGTAAATGAATGTAACTAGACGTCTCAAGTAGAAACTTCAAATGCTTCTAACTCCGTTAATATTGCCGTTAGAGCGCTAAAAATCACTGCGTTTGAAAGCCTCTTATCCGGTCCTTCCCATGTTGATCGTTTTTCTTTTAAAGGAATAGTGCTTGTAATGGATTTCTATGGTCAAAGGACAACCCCACTTCTTTTTTTTCCTTTTTCTTGCCAGTAGTTCTCTCCTTCCATCCCCCCCGCCCATTCATAACTTTGTTTGGTTTATTGCTGGCACAATAAGTTGCAATAGGACTCAAGTTGTGAACGGTTACGACGCGAGTTTTTTATTCAATTAAAATTATATGTATATTTTTTTATTTAGTCGTGAGCTTGGGAAAATGTGTTGTATTGTGATATGCCAGTCCTTTTTTCTTTTGAATTTGTAGTAAACTAGACCGTGTTTTGGCAGTTGATGCTAAATGCACTGGTGCGTTGAACTTGTTTGCTTATTCATTTTTTCAACAAGACCGATTTTTGGTGTTCTTATGTAAACGTACGCTTCAAAGGTATCTTCCTTTAAATGCCTACTTAACAATTTATTTGGTACCAGGGCTAAAAGGCAACTGGGTTTTTCATCAAAGTTAATTGAAGCGTTACTTGTCAATCGAACTTTTAGGCATTAAGCCTTGTGCCAAATTGTTGTAAACGGGTTTTCACTGTAAATAAAGTTCTTTCATTGGAGTTTAATATTTAATGCAACCTAGTGGTTTCCCTCAATTATATTGTGTTAGTGTTACGCGGCTTATTCGATTAATTGGTCAAGCTGTAAACCCCTTCAATTTAGTCTGGTCATTTGAACTAAACTTCTCTTGGCTTAAAAAGGTTAAAACTTCCAAATTCTCCATTTTGATTCCGCCTTTATTGAGATCACGGTTTACTTTGGTGCTAAAAAATCAAAAGGAACTTAAACTTAAAATTTTTGGTCACCTGGTTTCGGTTGTCGGTATATATTCATGTCTTGATTCTCAAATAGCTTTAACTGCAGTTGTGTTAAGGCTTATCAGATGGTTCATGTTCCTTTCTGTCCATGTTGTTATTATCTGACATCACGTTGAGTATCGGTTTATGGTTTTATGCGACAAAATATTTCACGTGACTGACGCTTTCAGTCCGGTATTGAAGGTTTTCAAGTCTCATGGTTCTGTTAGTCGGTCGGCCCCCATTTGTTGTTCTTTAATTATTAATTTAAGAGTTATTTTGCACAAGCGGCAGTTCTTAAGTGAAATAATATTAGTCTATTTTAAAGCGCGACTTAACAATGTCAGATATTAAAGACCCCACCGAGGGGGCAAGTTTAAATCCCGATAAGGCTCAAAGAAAAGGAGAGCGTGTGTCTGTCCCAACCGAGAAGGATCGACAATTTGCGTTTCAACTACGGTTAAAAGAGTACAAAAAGTCCGTGCGTGACTTGAATAGATTATTGCTTAAAGTCGACAATGTTCTTGCCGACGTTGATGATGTGGTGCATCTCCGTGGCGCTCGTGACCAATTTCATCACGCATTCGATTGCTTTATGTGTGATTGGAGTGACTTCATACAGTGTAACGAAGATGATGTTGCACTAACCGATGTGAAATTGTTTGAGAAGGCTGAGTCGTCTGGAGAGGTGCTTCTGAAAAACTTGAATGTTAAAATCAGAAGTATCGTTGAAGAGTCGCGTTCAGTGAAGTCCAAGTCTAAGTCGGAGTCAATGGCTCCACAAGTAAAAAAGACGAATGCCTCAAAAGAAACTCAGTCCAAGATCGAAGTCGGATGTGATAGGTCTGGTTCCGATCATGCTTACAGTAATCCATCTAAAGAGCCATCGGTAGACAATTTAGTTGGCATGTCTCCTGAAGAGAAGTGTAGCGAATTTGTAGAACGTCATGTCTTTGATACACGTGATGTAGAGTTAAATCAGTCAAAGTCTATTAGTACTGAAGAGTTATTGCGTAACTTGTGTTCTCAATTATCGCTTTCTAGGCTGCCTTCACCAGAACCATCTGTCGTCACAGGTGATATCTTAGACTACGAAAGTTGGAAAAGGTCTTTCCACGCACTGATTTCAAGTCATGGTGTACCACAAGAAGAGAGGCTGCACTACCTAAAGCATTATTTAGTTGGTGAGGCTAGAGAGTGTGTTAAATGTTATTTGCTTTTAAGCACCCCTAGCGCATTCAATGATGCATTTCGCGACCTCGATCGTCGGTATGGAAAGAGTGCGTTTTTGGGTGACAGTATGCGTGACAAGTTGGAAGCACTTTCAAAGATTTCGAGTCGATATTATTCCTCTCTCAGAAAATATGCTGATTACTTGTGGCAGTGTGAATCCTCTATGGTTACTGTCCCAGGTCTTAGCTTTCTCAATGACCCGAGAGAAAATAGGAAAATGTTGCAGAAACTTCCTGACTGGATGATTCCAAGATGGAAGCGAGTTGTAGCCGATCATCAAGGCGATTGTGGCAAGTTTCCTTCCTTTTCAGTGTTTGTTCGCTTCGTTACAAAGGAATTTGAGATAGCAAGTAATCCTTTAGTCACGTTGTCCAGTGAGAAAACCCATAACACATCTAGTCCTAAAGGGATCGATGTGTCAAGGTCTGGCAAAAAAACTGGGAATATGCACAAGGGTGGTACATCTCATGCCACGGAAACTAACACTGAAGTTAAAAGGCAGTGGTTGTGTTTGCTTTGTGAAAAGCCCCATCGATTGGCCGATTGTCAAAGATTTGCAAAGTTCAATGTCCAACAGAAAAATGAGTTCGTTTTTGAGAAGCGGTTGTGTCGTGGGTATCTTAAGTCTGGACATATTTACAAGAAGTGTAGAAACAAACTGAAGTGTGACAGTTGTGGGAGATTACATCCAAAATGTCTCCATGATAGCTTTGAGCTTAAGTTATGTAACAAATTAAGTCAACAATCTCAAGTTGGAACGTCGAACTTCAATGCACATGCGCCTGTGTTTTTGCCAAGTCAGAACACTGTTGAATCCACTCAAAGTAGTTTGGCTTCTGGTCATGATGATACGATTCAAGTGCAGGGTGTGTCTGTTCAGTCTCATTCAAGTGCTTCAACGTTGACTAATTGTAGCTTGAGTTCAATGATTGTTCCGGTCTATCTTTCCAATGAAGATAGCCCGGAGAAAGAACGGTTGGTGTATGCGGTTCTCGATACACAGTCCGACACGTCATTCATTCTCGACGACACTTGCCGGTCGTCAGGTATTGGTGGTCCTGAGGTACAGTTATCTTTGTAAACAATGCTAGCTGAATAGAGACAGATTAGAAGTACTCATGTTAGTAGTATCATGGTCAGAGCGTTCGATTCGGGCAAAAGATTGAAGCTACCTCCGCTTTATTCGAGGTCTATCATGCCTGCAAATCGCTCTCATATTCCAACACAAGCGATGGCCAAGAAGTGGCCTTATCTAACGGGAATAGCACACAAGTTAGTACCAATTTGTGATGGCGCAGAAATTGGTCTGTTACTTGGATATAACTGTGACCGCGCATTGATACCAAGAGAGATAGTCGCAGCGGAAAGTGGTCCGTATGCCCAACGTACAGACCTGGGCTGGGGCATTGTTGGTTTGATTGAGTGTTCTGGTTTGGATTGTTCGTCTGATGGAATAGGTGTTTCTCACAGGATTGTGTCGTATGTGGTAAATGAAGCCAAAGTCAATCAAGTTTGTTTCCCGACTAGGACAAAGGAAGTTATCTCTCCGTGATGTACTGGGTGTTTTGGAGAGTGACTTTAAAGACATTGCGCAAGGTCAAGGTCCCTCTAAGGAGGATAAAAAGTTTCTAGATACCATGCAGTCAAACATATATCAGGGATGAAGACGGTCATTATGTGATACCGTTGCCTTTCCGTGAGAAAAATAAATTGGAGAACAATCGTGTAGTTGCAGAAAAGCGATTTGGTAATTTAAAGGCAAAACTTGATCGGGATGCTAGTTATAAGAGGTAATACACCTCTTTAATGTCTGAAATGGTCCAAAATGGGTACGCTGAGAAGGTTCCAGAGGCTGAGTTAGGAGATGTAGGAGATGTAGTTTGGTATATTGGTATCTGTTTTAAATGGGCGTAAGTTGAGAGTAGTATTTGACTGCAGTGCCAAATTTAAAGGCAAGTCTTTGAATGAGTGTTTGATGCAAGGTCCTGATCTGACAAATTCTCTTTTGGGTGTCCTTTTACGTTTCCGAAAGGATGACATCGCGTTCAGTTGTGACATCCAGAAGATGTTTTACCAATTCAGAGTCCCAAGAAGTCATCGGAATTACATGTCCTTTCTATGGTGGGACAGTGGGGACACTTCTAAGGAATCATGTGTTTATAGGATGTGCGTTCACACGTTTGGCCTCAAGTCCAGTCCGTCCTGCAGCAATTTTGGGCTTCGTCAAGCTGCAGATGATTTTGAGGAACATTTTGGTTCGGATGTGATCAATTTTCTTCGAAACCATTTTTATGTCGATGATGGCTTGATTAGTTTAACAACGGTTGAGAAGGCAGTTAATCTCATTCAACGTACAACTGGTTTATGTGCTCGAGTGAAATTGAAGTTGCACAAATTTGTCTCAAATTCAGAGGAAGTGCTGTCATCTCTTCCTTCTGAGGTAAGGCATAGCGGCGATAGACTCGATCTTCGATTCGAGGACTTAGCCATTGAGAGGGCCTGGGTGTTGAATGGTGCGTCCAGTCTGATGTGTTCAAGTTTCGAGTAACCGTAAAGCAACGTCCCATGACAAGACGGGGGTTACTCGCTACAGTTGCTTCGATTTATGATCCTTTGGGCTTCATCGCACCCTTCACACTCATTGGTAAACGCATCTTGCAGTCTCTATGCTTGTCTGGAGGTGATTGGGATGATCAGATATCTGAGGAGTTAGAAGTGCAGTGGCTGCAGTGGTTGAGTAGCCTATCAGAGTTGTCGGAAATTGAAGTGCCGAGTTGCGTCAAATCGCAGGGTTTCCAGGTAGCTGAAGTTCAAATGCATCACTTTTGTGATGCCTCGACTTTAGGCTATGGTAGTTCTAGCTATCTGCGTTTGATAGACGGTCATGGGGCAGTACATGTATCCTTGCTGATTGGGAAGTCAAGATTTAGTCCAAACGTCCTATCACTGTTCCGAAATTGGAGTTAACTGCAGCAGTTCTGGCTATAAGGATTGCCAAATTTCTCGATACTGAACTTGAGTATGTGAACACGAACATCATTTCTGGTGTGATAGTGAGGTGGTTTTGGGTTACATCGCAAACACTACAAAGCGTTTTCATATATTCGTTTTTAATCACGTAGGGTATATTCACTCTCAGACGACAACGGACCAGTGGAATCATGTACCAAGTCAACTGAATGTAGCTGATATTGCCTCTCGAGGATGTTTGGTGAAGGATCTTAGTCAATCTAGGTTGTTTTGTGGTCCCAAGTTTTTATGGGAACCAGCTCTTCCCTCCTTTGAGCCCATATTGCTGGAAGTTTGCGATTCAGATCCTGGGGTGAAACAGACGTGTTGTCTTGCGGGTGTCTCTTCGAAATCATTTGAATTGGATAGATTTTCTCATGTTTCGAGTTGGATTCGTTTCAAAAGAGTTGTGGCTCTTATTCTTGTTTGGAAAGAAGCGCTAAAGTCACGGAGATTTAGCAAGGTTGTGACTAGTAGTTCACCTAGAGATTCGCTGGTAGGAAGTGTAACCGCAGAAGACTTAGCTGTAGCTGAAAGGGAAATACTAAAGGTTGTACAACACAATACCTTTCAAGAAGAAATTCAATGCATTACTGAAAAGCAGTCTGTCAGGTTACGTAGTGTTTTGAGCAATCTTGATTACTTCTTGGAGGACGGTGTTGTCAAAGTCGGTGGCAGATTGCGAAATTCAATTTTTCAACAGAGTGATATTCATCCAGTTGTTGTCCCAAAGGATTCGTTCGTAAGGAAATTAATTGTTGAGCATTGCCATCAGCGGATCCTTCATCAAGGCAAAGGAATGACATTAAACAAAATTCGTTCAAGTGGCTTCTTGATTATTGGTTGTAGGTCTTCGTTGGCGAAGCATATTTTCAATTGTGTTACATGTAGGCGCTTACGTTCTTCTCCTATTGAACGTCCAGTGTTCACCTATTGTGGGGTAGATTTCTTCGGAACATTCCTGATCCGAGAAAACAGGAAAGAGTTGAAGCGTTGGGGATGTATATTCACATGCCTTGCTTCTAGAGCAGTACATTTGGAAGTGGTGAATTCTTTGACCACGAGTTCATAAATTCACTGCGTCGATTTATTGCCATTCGAGGTCCAGTATCACTTCTGCGTTGCGATCAAGGCACAAACTTTATTGGGGCAAATCGTGAGCTAAAAGAAGCTTTGAAGGAAGTTGTTGCAGTTAAAAACTTTTTGATGGACAATCAGTGCGTATTTGAGTTTCAAACAAACCTACCCTCATCGAGTCATATGTCTGGGGTGTGGGAACGGTTGATAAGATCCGTACGTAGCGTTTTAGCTACACTGTTATTTCAGAATGGAAGTCAAATAAATGATGAGTCATTGCGTACTTTTATAGCAGAAGTTTCAGCCATCATGAATGGCCGTCCACTCACTTTAGAAACTATCTCCGATCCCAACTTTCCCGAACCACTCACACCAAACCATTTATTAACGATGAAAAGTAGTATCATAGTTTCTCCTCCCGGTGATTTTAAGCGAAATGACATGTTTTCAGTTAAGCGATGGAGAAGAGTACAATACTTAGTTAATATACTTAGTTAATCAGCTTTGGAGTCGCTGGCGTTCCGAGTATAAACACGTGTTGCAAAGCAGGTCCAAATGGCTTCGGTCTCGTCGCAACATGTCAGTAGGAGATATAGTTCTGATCAAGGACGATCAAGTGCCCCGCAATTTATGGTGTTTAGGCAGGGTTGTTGAAGTTAAGTTATCTGCTGACGATCGTGTCAGAAGTGTCAAATTAGTCATAGGTGACAGGGAATTAGATAAATTGGGTAAACGTGTGAATAAGACGTCTTACCTGGAACGTCCAATACATAAATTAGTATTGTTGGTTCCTTCGGAAGAGACCAAGTAGGGGTAAATTCCCCGCCGAGGATAGTAGCCACTATTAGTTCATAGAAGTGTTGGTGTCGCATAAAGGGTTTGGATGTGCCTAGAGTATTTAATATATTATGTTAATATATTACATCATGTTGTAAAAAGCTATTATATTGTATTTGATATTTCGCCGTTGACTTGTCAGTGTTGATATGCTTTGCCGTTGACTTGTCAGTGCTGGATAAACATAGTATCAGGGGTTTATGCTATATCTCATGTGACATACTGTGCATACTGTGCAAACATACTGTGTTTGTTAAAAATTATTTATAATTTTGTTGAGCCATGTAACGAACACAAGTGTCTTTGATACCCATACTGAAGTTTCTTGAAAACGCGATTTTAGGTTGTGCTTACTTTTTGATGCGGGATCATTGAACAAGTGTTCCCACCTTATACCAGGTTATTAATCAAGTGTTCTTTTGGTCCGAGCCTACAATCCACGTGTAACCTCGTATTAAAAGCCATGATTTTTCATGCTTGGCCTCAGTTGTTTGTTAGTTCACGGTAGTATCAAGTGCCATGCTGCTTTGAGGATCATGGGCGAGCGATAGTTGGTAAATAAATTAATGTTGTAGTTTTCATGTACTGCGTAATCATGATGCACGAGCAGCCATGTAATGCGAAGTCGTTTATTGGTATTTTTGCTCTATATTATTTACGTAAGTAGAATGCCTTTACACCAGTGTAATAATTTTGTTGACTTTTGTCCATTAGTTTAACACGAGTTTCGGACAAAAGATTTAATGTTGTTTTCATGATGTTTCAGACGACCTTTTGTTCTCGAGTTCTACGTTTTTTTAATAAAAGAGTCTTCACTACCTCGTTGTCTTCTTAAGCCGCCACAGTATGCCTTGCGGTCATTTTCAAGAGATTTTCAAGAACTCATCGCAGTAGTTTGGATGATGGTCGCCACGCCTGGCCTCTTCTTAAATTCCTTTTATGAGGGAATGCTGTCATACCACCAGATTTTGACAACCAGAGCGCCTACATATTTCTTAGGCGTTGTGCATTTGTTAAATGTAGAGTCTTTAACGTGTCACAGTGATGTGACAGGATCGCTTGCTATCCTTTTACTTTTCTGATGTTGAAGGACAGAAATTAGGAAAATGGAGGAAACATACCATTACTTCTTTCGTTTTCCTTGACTAATCTGGACCATCGTAGTACCAAGATTTTTTTGCAGTCATTTAGTACACAAAGGTAGCTGTTTGATTTCATGCATATCTCGTACTTGCGTAGGAAGTGCATGAAATTTTCAGAACTTCTGTTACATCACGTGGTGATATTTTTGGCCAGTCACTTAACTTCTTTCTAAAGTCATTTGCTACTGTACATGTTCAGCAAATCGTTGTCTTAAAAGTTCTTTGCCTTCACTATATGAGTTGTCTGAGCCAAGGAGAAAATACACTTCTACATACTCTTTTGTTGTATCGCTTAAGTAACGTTTTAGGTAATGCAGTCTTTCGGCAGGTGTGATTTGGCGATTTCCGATCAATAGTTCAAAAGATGTCATCCATGCTTAAAAGTGTATCTGGCTCTGGTGGTGGTAGTCTACTCATGAACATCTGCTGTTTTATTATTTGTTGCGGTGTGTACACTGGGGCTTTAGGATTTAAACCATGGGACACATGAGGTGTCGTTATAACATTCAGTCTGCCATCAAATGTGCACGAGTGCTGATACGTTGAAGTGTGTGCTCTCGAAATTGCACTGAGTTAATTAAAGCATGCTTGAGAAGCATTGATTAGCGGTGCTCTATTAAACGGAGACATTTGTGTCAAATTATCCACAGGCCTGCTGGGATTTGGTACCTGTACAACACTATTTGTGGTGGCAACATCTCGATTACCAAGATTTAACCCCAAATTTTGTTTTACAATCGCACATATTGCTCGGTGAGCTCTATCCTTGGTTGTGACAATTTTGAACCAGTGTCAGATTGATTCTCACTAGCCTCACTGTCGGACTAAACTTTGACACAGGCTTTAGCTATGGTAAGCTCTTGTTCAGTTTGCATTTTTTACTAACTGGGCTCGAATTCGAGATTCTTGCTCTATGTATTGTAATTTAATTTCTAACTCTTTTGTCCTTGCCATAGCTTTGCGTTTAGCACATGTGTCCGATTGCTGTGACAAGTGCGATATGTTGGACACAACCGACTTTATCTCGTCTTTAATTTCTTTAAGACACACAAAGGTTTCTTTTCGCAAAGCATCTGTCCTTTCATCGACCATCATATATTCCTGCTGAGTAGGGCCGACGTCAGTGACAAGCGCTGTATACTCGCTAAAGGCTTGGTCAACAACTTTCCGTACATGATGATTTTCAGGCAGACAAAGCAGCTGTAGACGTTTTTGTAACGTTGGATTGAGGTCCTTTCTTTCTGTGGGTGGCTAATAACTACGGGTAGTCGCTCTGGACAGTTGAGAATTGCATGGAACACATTCTAGAGGTATGGCGGTTGTATCTGTTATACAAACACCACCTGGTAAATATACAACACTGCTACGTACTGCTCATTAATTGTGTACTAGCATTCCATCGCAAGACATCGCTAAATTTTCCTTAAAAGACTTGTTCTAAGACGACACAAACACGTGCAGTTTAATATTAGCATTTAGCTTAAGAGATAAACAGCTATAGTTACCCGTGGTGACTTATTATTTCATATTTCCTATTTCGCATATCATATTTCTCATTTCCTATTTCGTAATTCCTATTTCATATTTCTTATTTCATATTTCAAATTTTACACGCTAATAGTGGACAAAATAGTCACATTCGTATTTCTTATTTCGTATTTGCGCTTGGTATTTATTATCTCAAATTTTCTATTTCTTATTTCATATTTCCTATTTTTTAATGCCTTTTTCATATTTCGCATTTCCTATTTCATACGTCCTATTTCATATTTCACATATTTTCATATGTTTTATACTTAATATTTCGTATTTCATATTTCATATTTCTTATCTCATATTTCACATTTCCTATTTCATACTTTCTTTTTCGTATTTCATATTTCATATTTCCTATTTCTTATTTCATATTTCCTATTTTTATTTCCCAGTTCATATTTTGTATTTACTGTTTCCTATTTCCTATTTCCTATTTCGTATTTATATTTCTTATTCCATATTTCATTTTTCCTATTTCATACTTTCTTTTTCGAATTCTGTATTTAATATTTTCTTTTTCTTATTCGATATTTCCCAGTTTCTATTTCGTATTTCGTATTTCCCTTTTCACGTTTCTATTTCCTACTTCCTATTTATACTTTCTATTTCATATTTCACATTTCCTATTTCATGCTTAATGCACTATTACATAAAGTATTTTCTAGCAGACGTGGCTTCTTATTGGACGTGCGAAAATGAGTTGCGGAAGTTTTTTGTTTTTTGTCATTTTATACTTTCATTTAGTTCCTGTAAAAACTGTGTGCTATAAGTTATGTTATTATATTAATAATTCATCTTTTTCTCATTCCGTATTTGCTCATTTAACGTCGTAACTGTACTCTTGCACTCTTCTCTTTGCAGAACAGTGCACAATACACCTCTGTTAAAAGCTGCTGTTGAACGTTGCTTCAGTTTGAATTTTATTCATTATTGCATATTGGCATCCATATTATAAGAACAAAATATGCGTATATCATTTGTTTTACAATTTATTTCAGATCTTGTAGAAAATGCTGTCTTTTTTGTTTTTCGTACTCTGTTTTTCACATGTGTTTTCTATTCTATCACCATATCAACCAGTTTTGAATGACCTCAATGGTGAAACGCGAGAGAATAGATACATACGTACTTTGATCTTGGATATACATACAAAGAAATACTTATTTCACTCTTGGTATATCATGGTATAAAATTAAGTCTGTGCCACCTAAAACGGATAATAAAATCCATGGGTCTACAAAGAAGGCATAATCCAGATGCTTCTCACCAATTCCTCTTGTTATAACTTCATTTCATGTGAAATAGAATAAACATTGGGAAATGCCTGGGCTATAAATCCATGTGGAAAAGAATTACTTCTAAATACAACTTAAAAGTCAATCGTAAGACTATATTAGAGCTACTTTGGGTCATTGACCCAGATAGCGTCCAAAATCGAAAAGCTAGGAGACTAATAAGGCGTGTTTATTCAGCACCAAGGCCAAACGATTTATGGCACATCAATGGTTATGACAAACTAAATCCTTTTGGTTTTGAAATACATGGTGCCATTGATGTTTTTAGCAGAAAGATATTATGGTTAGAAGTTGGACGAAGTAACAGCAATCCAAACGTCATAGCAAATTATTATTTAGATGCACTCAAGAAGTTTAAGTGGACACCACGTATTCTCCGATGTGATATAGGTACTGAAAACACTTTGTTGAAACTTATCCAATCTTACTTTAGGTCGGATTGTGATGATTTATTTGCTTGATTAAGCAGCATTATTTTTGTAAGAAGTACCTCAAAGCAAAGAATAAGAGGCATGGTGGAGCATTGTAAGAGGCCAAGATGCTGACTGGTGGATTAAGCACTTGAAAACTATGCGAGATAACGGCGAATTCATTGACTGTGATCCTTTGCAAATAGAATGCCTTCGTGTTTGATTTATGCCTCTAATTCAAGCTGAATTACACCAAGTTGCCAAGGAATGGAATTTACATTGCATTCATAGTAAACGAAATGGGCCTTCGCCTAGTGGAAAACCTGATATGCTTTACTTTAATCCACTTGCTTTTCGCTCGCAAGATTTTGGCACAAACATACGCTTAGATGAAATTGACATTTGCAAGGATGTATATGGTACGCGTTGCATCGAAAATGGGTGTTTGAGTGAATTCGTGGCTCTTGTTGAAATAATTAAACCGAATTTTGAGCAACTGCCAACGGTAACAGAAGCATATGATTTGTTTGTTGGACTAAATCGAAAACATTTCACATTTTGTAATGATGTCATTGAACACTCTTCTAAAAAGCAATTCATTTAATTGTAAATGTTTATGTTGTTTGTAGCATAAACATATGCTACAGTTTGTTTGTTGCTACTTCGTTGGCAAACTTCAGCTTATTGGACGAAAATTGAAATTTATATTGCAAACCGTTTTTCGTGATATAGTAATAAATATGACTGTATCCGCCACCCAAGACTCACCTTTTTTACATCGTGACTATAATTAATGAAGAAATATATGCTCCTCTTGTGCACCATATTTCAAAAGATAAAAACTAGAAAAATACTTCGCGACCCGAATAGCAAAGCCTACGGGTGGCCTGCAGCTTGGAAATTATTTTAAACACATCAATGAACTACCCAATCTGTATTTCAGAGAATTTTTTTATAAAAACTACGGTAAAATCACCCAAGTCCATCCTCACCTACCTTTATGTCATTCCAAATCACTATGGGATGGAAATTAGCGATAGTTGAAGGCTATTGGATTTTCTAGAGGACCATCCGAAATTAAAATGTGGCGGTCCTACAGACCACCAGAACTTGTGGCCCTTTCCTGTGTTGAATCTTGTTTTATATGTCGGTATTCGAACCACAGGAATTTCCTTCGGACCACCACAATTTTATTTGATGGTTGGTCGGGCCATCAGCATAAAATGCTGATTCCATCCATGTTGAGTCTTGGTTTATATGTTGGTATTCGGACCACTGGAATTTCCTTCGGACCACGACAATTTTTATTTTGTGGTTGGACGAGCCACTAGCAAAAATCCTAATTCCATCCATGGTTGTCCTTTCTTTAATCCGTGTCACACTGTGTATCACACTTTATCGCAGTGTGTGACTCATAACGAGCTATAAATAAGGCAATAAAAGCTACTTGCAAGTAAAACACAAACAGTCAAATACAATTAAAACGACATTGTAACGGTGGACTGCAAGGTTATATATCTGTGATAGGGTAGACTCATGGAATTTTCTAACTTGAATCTCTTAATATTTTGCACAGATGCTCTTAGTTAAATAGTAGTCCAGTTTCCTCCAGATCCGTCCTTGAGATCTGGGATAACGCCGCCATTTTGAAGAGAAGAGAAATGAAGAAAAAAACAATAAATACGGAAAAACAGGCGTTTTTGGATCCGTGTAAAGTATTTCGTTTGTCAGTCATAATAAAAGAAATATATCCCATCACTAGTTTTATTGCTTCTACTGCTACTTCTACTGCTGTGTAATGTTGCAATTTTTAAAACAAAAAGTTTTATTATAACACTTTAACATTTATCACATAAGGAAACACATATATTTGACCACAAAACTTTTGCCATGTAACTCTGAATAAATAATGGAATCTGATTCACAGACATTAAATTAAAAAGCTTATGAAAAATACCGAAGTTTGAGCTACTTAGCCTACAAATTAGTAGATAACGCCAAAACAGTGTTATCGCTAGCCACTTTGATATCTATATATTAATATCTTTCAACACTCGAACTTTGATCTTTTCTGGGTTTGACCTTGACCTTTGATCTTGAATGTAACATCGCAAAAGGTGAACATATATACGTTAGAAACGTAATACGAAGAGTCTGAAAGTTGATAATAATGGTTCTTGATATTCTTGTAGAATATTACGGAATTCTAAAAGTCAGTTTGAGCGCTAAAACACTTTCATCTTGATTATTACAAGCACCATTAATGGAAGCGCGACAAATATAAGATAGAACATACGTTTTCCTGACATTGATTTTCCATCACGGCAATTAGTTTCTCTGTGACTAAGCTTAAGCAACTGCATAACAATTCATGGGACACATGAGGTGTCGTTATAACATTCAGTCAACAAACGTGCACGAGTGCTGATACGTTGAAGTGTTTGCTCTCGAAATTGCACTGAGTTGATCAAAGCATGCTTGAGAAGCATTGACTAGCGGTGCTCTATTAAACGGAGACATTTGTGTCAAATTATCCACAGGCCTGGCACAGGCCTGGCATTTGGTACCTGTACAACACTATTTGTGGTGACAACATCTCGATTACCAAGATTTAACCCCAAATTTTGGTTTTACAATCGCACATATTGCTCGGTGAGCTCTATCCTTGGTTGTGACAATTTTGAGCCAGTGTCAGATTGATTCTCACTAGCCTCACTGTCGGACTAAACTTTGACACAGGCTTTAGCTATGGTAACCTCTTGTTCAGTTTGTATTTTTTACTAACTTAGCTCGAATTCGAGATTCTTGCTCTATGTATTGCAATTTAATTTCTAACTCTTTTGTCCTTGCCATAGCTTTGTGTTTAGCACATGTGTCCGATTGCTGTGACAAGTGCGATATGTTGGACACAACCGACTTTATCTCGTCTATAATTTCTTTTAGACACGCAAAGGTTTCTTTTCGCAAAACATCTGTCCTTTCATCGACCATCATATATTCCTGCTGAGTAGGACCGACGTCAGTGACCAGCGCTGTATACTCGCTAAAGGCTTGGTCAACAACTTTCCGTACATGATGATTTTCAGGCAGACAAAGCAGTTGGAGACGTTTTTGTAACGTTGGATTGAGGTCCTTTCTTTCTGTGGTCGGCTAATAACTACGGGTAGTCGCTCTGGACTTGCATGGAACACATTCTAGAGGTATGGCGGTTGTATCTGTTATACAAACACCACCCGGTAAATATACAACACTGCTACATACTGCTCATTAATTGTGTACTAGCATTCCATCGCAAGACATCGCTAAATTTTCCTTAAAAGACTTGTTCTAAGACGACACAAACACGTGCAGTTTAATATTAGCATTTAGCTTAAGAGACAAACAGCTATAATTACCCGTGGTGACTTATTATTTCATATTTCCTATTTCGCATATCATATTTCTCATTTCCTATTTCGTAATTCCTATTTCATATTTCTTATTTCATATTTCAAATTTTACACGCTAATAGTGGACAAAATAGTCACATTCGTATTTCTTATTTCGTATTTGCGCTTGGTATTTATTATCTCAAATCCCTATTTCTTATTTCATATTTCCTATTTCTTAATGCCTTTTTCCTATTTCACATTTCCTATTTCATACTTTCTTTTTCGTATTTCATATTTCATATTTCCTATTTCTTATTTCATATTTCCTATTTTTATTTCCCAGTTCATATTTTGTATTTACTGTTTCCTATTTCCTATTTCCTACTTCGTATTTATATTTCTTATTTCATATTTCACTTTTCCTATTTCATACTTTCTTTTTCGAATTCGGTATTTAATATTTCCTTTTTTTATTCGATATTTCCCAGTTTCTATTTCGTATTTCGTATTTCCCTTTTCACGTTTCTATTTCCTACTTCCTATTTATACTTTCTATTTCATATTTCACATTTCCTATTTCATGCTTTCTTTTTCGTATTCCGTATTTCATTTTTCTTATTTCATGCTTCCCTTTTCGTTTTTCCTATTTCTTATTTCCTATTTCATAGTTCCTATTTTGTATTTCTTATTTCACATTTCCTATTTCATATGTTAGGTTTCCAATATCATATTTCCTAATTTGTGTTTCCTATTTTCTATTTAATATTTCCCATTGCGTGCTTCACATAATGCACTATTACATAAAGTATTTTCCAGAAGACGTGGCTTCTTATTGGACGTGCGAAAATGAGTTGCGGAAGTAAACTTTCTGCCATGGTACATATGAGGATAAACAGGGAAAGTGAGTTTGTTTTTTGTCATTTTATACTTTTATTTAGTTCCTGTAAAAACTGTGTGCTATAAGTTATGTTATTATATTAATAATTCATCTTTTTCTCATACCGTATTTGCTCATTTAACGTCGTAACTGTACTCTTGCACTCTTCTCTTTGCAGAACAGTGCACAATACACCTCTGTTAAAAGCTGCTGTTGAACGTTGCTTCAGTTTGAATTTTATTCATTATTGCATATTGGCATCCATATTATAAGAACAAAATATGCGTATATCATTTGTTTTACAATTTATTTCAGATCTTGTAGAAAATGCTGTCTTTTTTGTTTTTCGTACTCTGTTTTTCACATGTGTTTTCTATTCTACCACCATATCAACCAGTTTTGAATGACCTCAATGGTGAAACGCGAGAGAATAGATACATACGTACTTTGATCTTGGATATACGTACAAAGAAATACTTATTTCACTCTTGGTATATCATGGTATAAAATTAAGTTTGTGCCACCTAAAACGGATAATAAAATCCATGGGTCTACAAAGAAGGCATAATCCAGATGCTTCTCACCAATTCCTCTTGTTATAACTTCATTTCATGTGAAATAGAATAAACATTGGGAAATGCCTGGACTATAAATCCATGTGGAAAAGAATTACTTCTAAATACAACTTAAAAGTCAATCGTAAGACTATATTAGAGCTACTTTGGGTCATTGAACCAGATAGCGTCCAAAATCGAAAAGCTAGGAGACTAATAAGGCGTGTTTATTCAGCACCAGGGCCAAACGATTTATGGCACATCAATGGTTATGACAAACTAAATCCTTTTGGTTTTGAAATACATGGTGCCATTGATGTTTTTAGCAGAAAGATATTATGGTTAGAAGTTGGATGAAGTAACAGCAATCCAAACGTCATAGCAAATTATTATTTAGATGCACTCAAGAAGTTTAAGTGGACACCACGTATTCTCCGATGTGATATAGGTACTGAAAACACTTTGTTGAAACTTATCCAACCTTACTTTAGGTCGGATTGTGATGATTTATTTGCTTGATTAAGCAGCATTATTTTTGTAAGAAGTACCTCAAAGCAAAGAATAAGAGGCATGGTGGAGCATTGTAAGAGGCCAAGGTGCTGACTGGTGGATTAAGCACTTGAAAACTATGCGAGATAACGGCGAATTCATTGACTGTGATCCTTTGCAAATAGAATGCCTTCGTGTTTGATTTATGCCTCTAATTCAAGCTGAATTACACCAAGTTGCCAAGGAATGGAATTTACATTGCATTCATAGTAAACGAAATGGGCCTTCGCCTAGTGGAAACCTGATAGGCTTTACTTTAATCACTTGCTTTTCGCTCGCAAGATTTTGGCACAAACATACGCTTAGATGAAATTGACATTTGCAAGGATGTATATGGTACGCGTTGTATCGAAAATGGGTGTTTGAGTGAATTCGTGGCTCTTGTTGAAATAATTAAACCGAATTTTGAGCAACTGCCAACGGTAACAGAAGCATATGATTTGTTTGTTGGACTAAATCGAAAATATTTCACATTTTGTAATGATGTCATTGAACACTCTTCTAAAAGGCAATTCCTTTAATTGTAAAGGTTTATGTTGTTTGTAGCATAAACATATGTATCTATTCCGTTACAGTTTGTTTGTTGCTACTTCGTTGGAAACTTTCAGCTTATTGGACGAAAATGAAATTCATATTGCAAACCGTTTTTCGTGATATAGTAATAAATATGACTGCATCCGCCACCCAAGACTCACTTTTTTACATCGTGACTATAATTAATGAAGAAATATATGCTCCTCTTGTGCACCATATTTCAAAAGATAAAAACTAGAAAAATACTTAGTGACCCGAATAGCAAAGCCCACGGGTGGCCTGCAGCTTGGAAATTATTTTAAACACATCAATAAACTACCCAATCTGTATTTCAGAGAATTTTTTTTAAAAGCTACGGTAAAATCACCCAAGTCCATCCTCACCTACCTTTATGTCATTCCAAATCACTATGGGATGGAAATTAGCGATAGTCAAAGGCTATTGGATTTTCTAGAGGACCATCCGAAATTAAAATGTGGCGGTCCTACAGACCACCAGAACTTGTGGCCCTTTCCTGTGTTGAATCTTGTTTTATATGTTGTTATTCGAACCACAGGAATTTCCTTCGGACCACCACAATTTTATTTGGTTGTTGGTCGGGCCATCAGCATAAAATGCTGATTCCATCCATGTTGAGTCTTTGTTTATATGTTGGTATTCAGACCACTGGAATTTCCTTCGGACCACGACAATTTTTATTTTGTGGTTGGACGAGCCACCAGCAAAAATCCTAATTCCATCCATGGTTGTCCTTTCTTTAATCCGTGTCACACTGTGTATCACACTTTATCGCAGTGTGTGACTCATAACGAGCTATAAATAAGGCAATAAAAGCTACTTGCAAGCAAAACACAAACAGTCAAATACAATTAAAACGACATTGTAACGGTGGACAGCAAGGTTATATATCTGTGATAGGGTAGACTCATGGAATTTTCTAACTTGAATCTCTTAATATTTTGCACAGATGCTCTTAGTTAAATAGTAGTCCAGTTTCCTCCAGATCCTTCCTTGAGATCTGGGATAACGTCGCCATTTTGAAGAGAAGAGAAATGAAGAAAAAAACAATAAATACGGAAAAACAGGCGTTTTTGGATCCGTGTAAAGTATTTCGTTTGTCAGTCATAATAAAAGAAATATATCCCATCACTAGTTTTATTGCTTCTACTGCTACTTCTACTGCTGTGTAATGTTGCAATTTTTAAAACAAAAAGTTTTGTTATAATACTTTAACATTTATCACATAAGGAAACACATATATTTGACCACAAAACTTTTGCCATGTAACTCTGAATAAATACTGGAATCTGATTCACAGACATTAAATTAAAAAGCTTATGAAAAATACCGAAGTTTGAGCTACTTAGCCTACAAATTAGTAGATAACGCCAAAACAGTGTTATCGCTAGCCACTTTGATATCTATATATTAATATCTTTCAACACTCGAATTTTGATCTTTTCTGGGTTTGACCTTGAACTTTGATCTTGAATGTAACATCGCAAAAGGTGAACATATATACGTTAGAAACGTAATACGAAGAGTCTGAAAGTTGATAATAATGGTTCTTAATATTCTTGCAGAATATTACGCAATTCTAAAAGTTAGTTTGAGCGCTAAAACCCTTTCATCTTGATTATTACAACCACAAATATAAGATAGAACATACGTTTTCCTGACATTGATTTTCCATCACGACAATTAGTTTCTCTGTGACTAGGTTTAAGCAACTGCATAACAATTCTAAAAACTATACAGCACACAAAAAGTTGAAATTTTAAAATCTAAGACTATTTCAGTGCAAAGCAAACCTTTTCAAATGTAGAGTTTAACTATACATCATATTCATGAGTTTACAAACTTAAAAAAAATATTTGTTTTATTCGAGAGTTATTTCAATAAAAACCAATATTTTTGTAATGCTTTTCGTAAGGACAAGCGCAATATTACTTTCTTTGACTAAATTTGTCCAGAATCAGTCCATTTTAAACTTTATTTAGCTTCAAAACAGTGTTAAGTTTCTATGATATGCTTTGCAAAATCCCACGAGAAAGTTTCGATATAAAATAGAGCATTCTTCTAAATAATACGGCTTTGTTGTTTTTATCCATGACTGCAAAAATTATACATTCTATTGTTTCTTAAACACAAGCATGTTTTAGTTGCTATATGTTGCCACGATCCATGCTTTCCTATTGGTGAATAGCTCATGAATATTAATATGACTATAATAAAAAGTAAACCTTGTACAATCATATTCCTGTCTAACATGTAATTTACTTATTTTTCAATAAACTGTATCAGTTGCCTCATATTTCGAAATGCCACTTCTCACACTCTTTCCAACGGCTTTCCTTATTCTGCCCATTTTCTCTATTTGAAAAAAAAATAAACGGTCCATTAACATATTTTGTGTCTATTGAGTTTAATTTAAAAAGAAAACCTTTCCGAACTCATTGAGAATATACTGGAATCGGTTGCACGAAATGTTGACCAGCTCACTGAACAAACAGACTGCTACTTACAAATAAGAAACTATGTCCGAAAGCATTTCTAAGGCCTTTCCAATTAAGTTCCCAGTATGAAAGGCATAAAAATACTTTCTTTCAGTTCAAAAAGCTCTACAAAATAATAACCTACTTGCGCTATTTCATTACTTTGTCCTATTTGGTCAAAATAAATAAATAAGGTAAATGTTTTGCCAAATCTAAAACTAATCCCAAACTTCCGCCTCAAACACAGCTACAAAAAAATCTTTCTCTTTTCGTTTCCGAAGAAAGAAACATATTATTACTTTTTATGAAGTAACAGTCTATTCAAACTAAATTTTTACAGTGTGACGTAACGACGGACGACAAGCAACGTGACTGATCATAAAAACGCAATACAGACAGTCCAGCACGCTTACTTCGTGTCTAGGCTAAACAGCGAATTAAAATATTAACTCACCTGAAAGTGTTAAATAACTCCATTATTTTTTCACTAAAGTTAAACTTGAAGCACGATGCACACAATTATTATCAATATCTTAAGCCAATCCATATTCTTACAAAATGTTATTGGTTTTAGTGATAACGTTTCACCATAAACTACAATGTATTGTATTACTTCCGCGGCTTTGAAAATCTCGCCTTCTTTCTTGTGCTCTACAAAACAGTGGTATTTCCCAGCGGAGTTAACTGGGATTCAGCATGGCCTACTAGTGATCACTTCACCGTTGCACAACCATGTGTAGGGAATATTTGGGTGGTGTTTTGCAATGACTGCAGTTACAAGTTAAGTTCCATCATATCCCCAAAACTTGTCTGGCTGTAGAGCAAATAGTGATGATGTTTTTGCATCTGTAGCGGTTAATGTGCGATGCCTTTTGGGGAAAAGAACTTCTTCATTTGCTGTAATTTTCACAACAGAAAATCCTTTTTCTTTTGCGTAAAATTTCCATGTTTATGTCTCTGGAAGTATGAAACACATCCAAGCAAGACTGCCTGCTCTTACAGGTTCTTGTAAAAGCAACTTCTCCAGAGAAAGACGTTTCTTCAAAGTTTTTATATTCAATCAACAAAGTGGGAATTTCATCTACCTTTTGATTAAGTAGAGGCCGAAACTGCGGCTGAGTTCGTTCGGTTGAGTGTTTGCACAGCTTCACTTTCTTTTTAACGGGTGTTTGTGGCTCTACCGCAGATGTTGCTATGTTATGATCAGGGGTGGAGGGTATCTGCCGATGAAGAGTATCAAGTGACACAGGATTCTCAAAAATAGACGGAGATTAATTTTCTGCATCAATCTGCATCAATCGATCGATAAAACTTGGTTCGGGATGGAAACACTCCAAACAATCGCATGTAATCCGCCAACGAACAATTCTGGCCAGTCTTGTCTTGAAATTGTGCTGTTTTGTTTCTTGTAAAATTGCCAAACTAACCGTGGAATATGTCGACAGTAGCAGTTTTTGGGTACACGTACAGCTTTTTTGGGCCTCCGCCTTCATTTAACCGAAAATGTTTGTATTTCACTCCATCGCTGTGCAACCAAGTAATGTGCACCTTGACCTCATCTTTCTAGCTCCATCTCTCCTGAAACGTGAGATGGATATGTATCTATTTGCAAACGCAACACATGCAATTTGAATTATTGTGTTTGCTTTAGGATAATTTTGTGTATTACAAGATGTTTTCCTAACCATAGCAACATCAAAGGGTTAATACGTTTTTAATTCACAACACCACATGTGAACTTCGAATACTTTTATTTAACAATTGTTGTAAGTATAGTAGACCCTCGTTATAAAGACATTGCCGGGACCGAATAATATAGTCGTTATAGCCGATGCGTCGTTATATTCGATACTTAACCATTTGCAAACAGTGAACAGTACCAATGAGCACCTTCAAACACTACTGAAACGAAAATACGTAAAATTCAGATTTAATGGTTTACAGGCCTATTTGGAGTTTATCAAACAAACAGAAGTTGTTCCGTTGAAAAAAAATAATGTAAGATAGTTTCTGCACTAAAAGAAGTAACATGGATGGTCCACTCTGGAGTTTTGAAATGGAAAGGTAAGACGTTGTTCTCTTTACATAATTGTAAAGAACAAATATACGCATGAGTGAAGATGGCTTTTCATTTATTCTGAAACTGTAGTGCGCTCATAATATAGCACTTATGATATAACATGATATTACATTCCATCACATTATATCATCAGTGATGTCACTTGATGTAGTTTGATATCACATGATATCATTCACGATATCACTTGATATATCCTGATAGCAATGACATCGTTAATGATATCACATATTTAACAGATATATCACATGTTAGTTGTATTTATATTTTTTTCTTTTACACCCTTCTGCAGGCAATTTGGCTAAGGTGAACATCGGTAGAGAAAGAGGTGTAAGTGTGGGCACGGGTGAGCAGGGTGAACAGGTTGAACAAGGGTGAAGAAAAGCCTAAATGTGTGTAAAATCTTAGATGTGTGTGTGTGTATGTATGTATGTATGTATGTATATATGTATGTAAAGTCACATGATATAGTCTGAAATCACTTATCATCCATGATATTTCATGATATGTACCAAATCTGAAATGAGTCGGCCTGCCTGTTACGGAGATACCGACCGGGCAAATATTTATTACAAAGTCACCTGGACCCCTTGCAATCAGTCAGATTGGAAAATCAATATAACTTTGCACAACTGAGGGATGCATACTATGTACCAATTTTTAAATCAATCGATCTGCCATGTACAGAGATACTGACCGGACACACTTTTTACGAAGTCAGCTCCACCCCTTGTCCTCAGTCAGATTTGAAAATTAATATAACGTACCTTAACCACAGTACACACACTATGCCTGTTCCAGATCTTTGGATCTGCCAGTTACAGAGATATTGACCGGACAGTGTTTTTACAAAGTCAACTGGTCCTTTTGTCCTCAGTCAGATTTGAAAACCAATACAAAATGATACAACTAAGCACATATACTAAGTATGTACTGAATTTAAAATGAATGGAATTTGCCGTTACGTGCATATTAAAGGGAAATGCGGGTATCTCTGCGCCATCTAGCGACCGAAATGCGCATTACATTCAATATCGCCGAGTTTGAATGCATGTTTATACAGTATAACTAACTACTAAATCCGTCTGGATCGAAAAATTCTTTTCAAAGACAAATAGGGTCGTGTCCAAAAATGGTCCAAAAATTGTCTGCTATTTTGCTCCTAGAAGGGTCTGTGTTGATATATTGTCCATTAAAATCATATTGCACTGTTTTCTCCATTTATCCATTGAGTCAATGGGATTTTGTCAAAACGATTGTATAATTCTCTTACTGATATGGTGACATATATTTTTTATTTGCTTAAAACATTTCGTATGGTGTGTTCCCCAAACAGGAAAAAATGAGGCAATTGTCAATTGTGATTATGTTGGAATTTTGCATTTTGATTGAAATTTCTTGGTTTTCCCAATAGTTTCTGTAGCGGACTTGGTGTTAGTTTTTTTTAGATGGTACACTTAACCTTTATATGGTCCCTAAATTTGAAACGTTTGTTAAAAATCAGGTGATCCCATGTGATTGGTCTGGGACACGTGTTCTTATCAACGGACCATATCGTCTCAAATTTGTTGTTAATTCTTCACGTGTTTGGTCAGTCTGTTAAAGTCAGTCATACTGGACAGATGTAGGTTTAGCCTGATGTTTAAAGTTCGCCACAATTGGTAAGAACTTGATTATAATTAGCTAATATAATTGAAATGTTTTTATGTCAGAAATATTTCATGTGTAATTTATATTAAACACTGGCTCGATTTATCTGTTAATTATCGGTATTTTGGCATTAATTTTGTGGCAATGTGTTCAAATATTTTGCTATTGTTTATTGCCCACATTGCGATGCAGGATAGGAAATAAACTAGTTAAAGAACAGCAATGGTTTTTATTTCCGTCCGTCACAGTGGACAATTAGACTGAAATGGAGGGATAAACCAGTGATAGGGCAGCACAGAGGCAACCAAGATGCCCCCCACCACTACGCGCTCGTTGGCTCAGGTACGCGCTGGACGACCCAGCTACGCGCTCGACAGCTCAGGCACGTGCTGGACGACCAAGCTACGAGCTCGACAGCTCAGGTACGCGCTGGACGACCCAGATACGCGCTCGACGGCTCAGGTACCCGCTGGACGTTTCAGAAACGTGCTGTACGATGCAGTACCGTACGGAACGATCAGATCACAGCACAGGACGCCTCGATGGATGCGGTATTTCCCATGGACTGTTGCCGTGACACCGTCACGAAGTGAGTGGTATTTTTGTCCTTTGTTTAAAATATTCTATTAAAACAGTTGTGAAAAAATTGAGAGTAAAACAAGAATATGGTCCAAATTTAAATGGAAATACCCCCTCCCTTCCCGCCGCTGTTCAGTATTTGAGAAGATTCTGAGCCCCTCATTTTGGAATAATTGGTGTAAAATTGTGTGCAAAAGGTACAGTGCAATTTTAGAGATTCTATTTTTGAAAATGAGAAACTGGTGTAAGTAATCTCACCCCTCCCACCTGCCCCCCCCCCCCCTCTTGGCGTGTGAAATTCTCTCAAACAGGCGTTAAATATATATGTATTGGTCATTATTTTTGTTCAATTAATGTACTGATCAGTTGGAAAGAATTCGGGTATATTATCTCTCCTCCACCCCCCCCCGCCCCCGCCCCCGAATCCAAACACATATGTAGGCAAGTTACACCATTGAACTGAAGTAAATGTGAAAGCTTTCCGTGTGGTAAAAAAAGAAGAACGTCTCTTTTTCTCTCTGCAATTGTGCCTTTAACCCATGGTTTCTCACACATTACGGCATATTTTTGCTTAAAATTTAGCCAGTGATATAGATTAAACTCATATAAATATTATCTGTAAGTCTGAAATGATTCTACAATCATTTGGGCCTTTAAATGATTTTTTAAATAAAATACAGAAAACACGTTTAAAGTAGCTGCAAATAGAATTCTCTCTCACCTGTTTTTCGGTCGCAAAGAGCGCTATATGTATCCCATCTTTAAATTACGATTTTAGCGTTGTTATTTTAAATACACCCTTCAAAATTGATCAAATCTTTAAAGGTGTATGATATTTTTAAATAAACTCAACATATTTAGAAAATCTTATCCATAAAAACTGTATTAATGGGTTTTATTTCCACTGGTGTTATGCCAAACTCATTGACAGCAGTACGCTGCATGCGTGTACTTGTCATGCCGTGGTATTGACCGCAGGCAATACTCGGTAAAAACATCTAAGAAAGCGTTTCGCTTTTGTGTGAGCCCCAAAGCTGTTTCGCTTTATATGCGACTTTGGGTATGAGTTTCACAATGGGTTTCGTATGTAACACCTAAATGTAAGTCTTTGATCGCACTGAAGTGAAAATTTAAAAATTCCTTGTGCAATGTTACGTTGTGTTTTGGTTGTAATAACGTTTTAAAAACGCTTTTTCCCAAAGTTTTCTATGTTGCAAAAAACGTTTTCTGAAGGTTGTATATGAAAAACCGAAAAACGTTTTAATAAAACGTTTTTCCCTCTGTCCCCTCCCTCCGTCCCGTTCGCTTTGTTCTTGATACTTCGGTAGAAAAGAAAGGCGAGTACTGGAACAGCTCTGCCTAACTTAAAAAAAGATATATATACATGTATTATTTAGTCCTTTAATAGGGGTAAAAGGAGAGTTCTTGAACCACCCCTTCCGAGTCCCACCCCTCCGACCCGGCCCCATTCCTCGTTGTCTGAACAAGCTTATTTTCTATTTCATTTTTCGTGTGGAGTAACTGCTGCTGTTTCCTTGTTTATTTAAGTTTATTGCCTTTTTGGTTTCCGCTCCTCTCCCTAAAATCAAGCAACAGTAACATCAATTCAGTACGTATCTTTTAAAAAAAATATAACAGCTATTGTTTCCGAAATCGTTGTTCTCAAGCAGAAATGTGTTTGATGTGTGAAGTATCTCTTGCGCATACAGACAGAGAAGAAGAAATTAGTATTTTAGTTGTTTTTAAAATTATTTCTTTGCTTTGAGAGCAAGTATTCTTTCCTTATAGGGCGAGCAAAAGTAATAAATAAATAAATAAAAAATAAAGGAAGCTGTAGGTTTTCAGGCATTATTTTCAAGAAGTAATGTATTTGATTTGACAAGGACTCCTTCCGTATATAAACAAAACTCAATAACTAGAATGGAACAAAATCAACTTTCTAAACGATTGTTCTGTGCTTTGGCGGCAAAAGTATCCAAAGCTTGTACCGCAGCTTTACCAAAGCACTTGAAAATGATTCAAAAGGGTACCGGATTTGCACCAGTGTTATACCAGATTGCAAAAAATTGGCTGCATGTATAATAGATTTGTGTCACTACCAACGACACCAAAGTGTTACGAATTTGTTTGAGATACACAAGAAGAGTACGTAATGAATGCAAAAAGAAAAAAAAAGAAATTGCATTGAAAGAGAATATCGGAATTGTACCAAAGCTATAACAAAATGATTTAAAGGGAAAGGGAATCGATTAAAAGTGCTCGAAATTGATTTTAATGGCGCCAAATGCATCAAAGTTGTATCAAAGTGTTGTAAACCGATTCAGAGTGAACCAAGAATGTAGCATAGTTAGAAAGGGTTTCAAAATTACGAATATTACAGAAAAGCACAGAAATCAATTTACTGGTATTAGAATATTACTAATTCTGTACCAAAGTACGTGTAAAGTGTCATAAGTCCTATATTTTAAGAATTTGGACGAATGTTGTAAAGAGACAACCTCTTGTTTACTGGCTACTTTATTGTCTATATCTAATCAAGTGATACCTAGTAATAGGTGTTCAAATGTGGGAGTGCGAGTGTGGATCATGGCGTACTCATTCAAAAGCATTCTTAGGTGCATATTTAAGAGGGCACTATATATTGCACCTTCCTCTCTTTGAGACTAATGAAACAAGAACTTAGCAAAAATTAGCATATATTTACATAAAATGCTTTACTGAAAAAACTTTACATATTTAGTTTTAAACAGTCTTTCAATGTAACAGTTTATGGGTGGAAATATACCTCAGTAAGCTGCAAAAAACTAACCTGAAAATGAAAAATTCATGGAAACTATTTTTAGCTGTTTATATATATATATATATATATATATATATATATATATATATATATATATATATATATATATATATATATATATATATATATATATATATATATATATATAATACCAGTGGTTAAAAGTAAGACGGAATAGTGGTACTAAAGGTGTCATATTTTTTTTTGTTTTAATGTTACAAATAATTTTGCTCTTTTATATAATTACATATAAAGCCCAGTTAATGAATAAATAAGTTTTTTTCATTGTGTTCTTAAATGATTTATGATACGTTATCCGAAAGTAATTAATGATAGAATCATTGATTATGTCACAAAAATGTATTAGAAAGAAAAATTAAATAATTACGCCACATGTCTTCATTAAAAACCAGTTAGTGTTCCATTTTGCAGCTAGTAACAATGAATACGGCTTTCTATACGGCAACATCTATAGTGCATGCTGGGTACATTATGCTATCAGTGCTATCAATGCAACTGTTGGTAAATATCATACACCTTGCCTTGAATGCTACACCCCGAATGCAATCATTAACTGTACTGAATTCATGGCAGAGGTTGATGCTTCAGCGTAGCACCAGCTGCGAACGACATGCAGACGTGTGGCAATGAACATAGTGGACAGATGGTGAACGAATGTGAACCTGGATACACTGAACCTGGAAATTTAAGGTATAACTCTAAAGTATAGATTTCAAAATGTTGCAAGTGAATTAGTCCACTGGTTCCAATCGAGGCAGCTATACATCTCCGCCTAAAAGCCCGAGAAAACGATGGCTAATTTTAAATTTATGACCTTGCTCTTACACAATTTGTTTATTTGACACTTGTTTACCAATAAAACTGTAAGTTTTATTAAATTATTTTTGTAGAAGAGGACTCCGTTGCATTCAAAGCATAGGACGTTTCTGCAGGGTCTACGACCATGATGATGCTGTTGTGTTTTGATTGGATAGTTAGTAACCTGGGCAACCATTATAACACTGCTTAGATTTATTCACATGTCCAGTAAATGGTGTGCATGTCCGGCGGTAGGATAGATGATGATAATGATGATGATGATGATGATGATGATTATGATGATGATGATGATGATGATGATGATAATAATGATCATGATCATGATCGTGATTAAGAAGCATGATGATGATGATGATCATGATGGTGATATTTGACACTTTCATATATATCTCAAATGATCGTCTCAAGTACATAACAGCACTTAAAGATAGGCGGTGACGACTGTATACCATTGTATAATGATAAGATGCTTGCGGATAATACACCGACCGCATTTCAAAATATTCAAAAACATTGCGAGGTTAATAGCGAGCAAAAATTACGGAAAATGCTAGGTAAAGCAATTGCACTGTTCTTATTACTATGTGGAATCACTGATGTGGGTATTGCCAAGGTATGTGTTATATTGTTATATTGAATTTTAGATTTTAGATTATTACCTCAAAAAGGCCTGAAATAATTTACACAGTAAAGTCCTCGTCGATATATTTTTCATATTGTGGGTCTGTTGGTCCTTTCTGTTTTCGCTTTTCTCGTAAGACGGTTGTCGCTGGTCTGTCTGATTTATGCCGCTTGTTTGTGCGAGACGTAATTGATGTGACTTGTCTGCAGAACAAGAATGATGATGCACGTGTTGCGTAATTGGTGACGCGTGTGTGTAGAAGACGTGACTGCCGAGGCTTGTCGTTGCAATACGTGATTGATGACACTTATTTGTATAAAATCTGACATATGTCACTTATTTTCTAGGACTTTGCTGATTATAGCCGTTTCAGGGCGTGATTGATGAGGTTTGTGTGTGCAGGGCGTGACTGAAGATGCACAGAAGATGTACAGTCTGTGCAGAATCTGATATATTTTGGTTGTCCATGCAGGGCGTAACTGACGTATCCTCCCTGTGCAGGATATGAATGATATGTCAGGTGCGTTTATGTGAGGTGTGTGATCCATATCGTTTGTCTGTTCAAGACCTGATTGCTGTAGCTTGTCTGTGCAGGACGTGATCTATATCGCTTCTCTCAGTAGGACATGAATGTTATCGCTCGACTGTGCGGGACCTGACTCATATCTCTCGACTGTGCGGGACCTGACTGATGTCGCTTTTCTATGAATCACATGATAATTGTTGCTTGTGCATGCTGAACTCGATCGATGTCGTGCATCTGTGAGAGATCTGTTGCTTGTCTGTGCGGGAAATGATCTAAATCACTTATCCCTACAGGACGGGAAGGATGTTGATTTTTTTGGGGTAATGAGACCAATGTTGCTTGCCTGTGATTGAGGTAATTGATATTGATTTTTATCTACGGTACGTAATTGAAGTCGCTTATTTGTGTACGAAATGTTTGATGATGCTGACCTGTGCGAGATGTGATTGATGTGACAGGCCTTGCGAGACACCTGTCACCTGTCTGCTCGTGGCATGATACAATTCACGTCGTGTTTTATCTTTCATTTCATTCCGCGTCCCATCTGTGTGGAACGCGATCCATGTTTTAAGGAATATTATTGATGCTGTATGTGTTCGAGGGAGGTGAGTCATGTCGCTTGTCTGTGTGGGAGCTCCTGTTAGTGTATGGCTCCTTTATGAAACACCTAGTCTGAAATATTTCCACACAAACAAAATTGAGGCTAGTTTATTTATGCAAAACTGCTGAAAGTACATCAAATGGTTTACCTGAAATCCGTATTGACGGAATAAGTGGGAACAGGCCAACCCCAAAACTGACCCAACTCCTCTCCGACTTAGAGTCCCTTCGTATAACCCCCGACAACTCCACACCAGAAGGTCGAAATACATTAACTGCAGTCTACATTATTACTTATTCATCAGACTAACAATGGAAATTACAATGATCTCATCAATAGACACATGAAGTGCAATTTGCGATGTAGTAAAACTGCAATGAAATAACAATATTTTCAATATAAAAATAAATCTCGGGATGATTTTGGTCTGTGTTGAGTTGAAGGATGGGGCCTTATTAGGGCCGGGGAATTTTGGTGTATTTGTGGAGTTTGGCTAAGACCATGACTTAGAATAAAAAATTAAGTAAATAGATAAAATAAATAAATAGCATTTAAAATAAATTATGTGACATGGGGAATGGCTGGAACAGTTTCTTAAAATTTTCTTATAATTAACTCTAATATTTTGAACAAGGTTTCTATTATATACATTACGTCTAGAATTAATCGCTATTCGTCACAATAGACTGTAAAATTAGAGAAAATAAAAACAACGAAGTCTCAGTCTAGAGAGTACGGCACAAGCTACAGCCTACATCTATTGGCAAGGAAAACGCCTTGAAAATTTGGCTAATGGAGTACCACGAAATATCAAGCGCAGTTATTCGTTAACTGTTTAGCCTCGAGCCAAAACCTTTTCTGCATTTGCTTTCATTTTAGAGCATACCAGAAGACAAATTTGTCAGCATGGAGTCGGAGATAGCTGAAATGCGCAGTATGCTTCATCAACAGCAGGTATTGTTATAGTCAAGGCAAAGATAAGACAGAGATCATCAGAACAAGTGTGGGTTTTCAATATCTGTATGTTTTTGGTGAACTACTTCAGGGATAGCACTTATGGGACCGTGGAAAAGTTCAGTTTTCTTGTCAGCAGGAAGCGTAAAATGATAACAGTTGGCAAAAGAAATGAACAGGATGGCAAAAGCCAAATCTATAAAATACTGATAGTAAAACAATGCTTCAGGTTCTTATTGAGGATCAAGGAAGAACCATCAAAAGACTCTCAGAAGAAAGAAAATCGCTGGGTAACAATTCCTCATGGCTCTTTTTAATAACAGTATACTACTTCGAACTTTATGCATGAATGCTGAGTCTTCATGAAAGAATTAACCCTTAAATATTAAGTAATAAATCGTTATTGTCAATCATGTCTTTACATACTGCGCGATATAGGCATACAACACTCATTCTATTTGAACAAATAGAAAATATGTTCATTTAATAGATGAGAACTAGGATTCAAAAAAGTTTTGCACACAGGTAATTGAGAAAAGTAAAGCAGCATTACAAAATTCAGATCGAGGGTTCAGTAAGTAAAATTTCCCGGCTTGACATTTTTAATATGAAATATTACTGTTGTATTTTTTATTTATTTTTTCTTTTAAGAGGATGAGCCGATTGCGTTCACTGCCTACCCTTTATACAGCGAAAGCTACGGCCATCTTGAAAACGTCAATTTTGACCAAGTATTAACAAACGTTGGTAACAGCTATAACGCGGATACAAGCCGCTTCACATGTCCTGTGAGCGGCTTGTATGTGGCGCAAGTATTTTTACCAGCCAGAAGAATATCATGTATGTGGACTTGATGAAAGATGATACACTGGTGATTGCTGTAACGGCTAGAAATGATGATACCTACCTCTGTTCATTTTCTCATGGTAGCATGCAAGTAGTTATAGAGTGTGAAGAAGGGCAGAAGATATGGGTGCGGTGCGGCGATGGCGGATCATTTATGTATTCTGACCCCAATTTAAGACCGCACTTCTACGGCTATATCATCAACAGCTACTAACACTCTAACATATGATGTCGTATAAACATTTACACATCAGATCGTATATCATAACACGCACCAAGTGAGCAATGCACTCCAGTATAAAGAAATGATATGAAACCGCCAGCTTGCTCTAACTGCGTACAAAAGAAAAACAACAGGCCTGAAGCAGAAAAACTATGACGATGCCTTTGTGACTTCAAATATTTTCTTTTGCATTGCGTAGGTTGCTATGTTACACTCAGATAACAGGACAATACCGCTGTTTTCTTGCTATTTAATCGTCGATTTAACTGTTATAATAGCAATAGACCATGACGCTGACGTGCTTTGTATTGGATTCGAGCACTTGCTACGCATTTCGTTTACAATAAATTATTCACTCATAAGATCTTATAATACTAATGCCACTCAGATGTCTTCTATGGATACCAATGAAGCTCTCATGATCCAAACCAATTAATAATTTGACCATTTTAGTTGTCAGAAGTCTGAAAATGTCATCACGTGAATGACTGATGTTTTCATATCATTGTCTTATTGTTGCTAAATCATTGTTTACCTGTCGTTAAAATATCTCTCGAAATATGAATTAAAGATGTTGGTAATAGTAGTGTCTCGTAATAGAAGGCAAACATACAATTTGATGATTAAACAAGATCAAGTGACAACCAGTGGTATTTGTATTAAAAGATGCTATGTTATGAGAAATATCAAAACTAATAAGCAATTTTTTAAAAAAGAAAGGTGTTCATTTGTTTACAAACCAGTTCATGAAATCACTTTATTTTTAGCAGTGGATGTGAGTGTAAAAGCTTCGAAAGTGAAATTGTATTGAAGCAATCTACTTTTTCATAACATTTTGTATCTGAAAACCGACATCACGAACTTCGCCATATTTATCATAAAAAATGATATTCAATTTATGACTTTGGAGTATACTGTAGCATGGAAATGAGTGATTGAATTATTACTGAATGTGCAAGCCTGCATTCAAACATTGTGTTCTCTTTATTTATAGGATAAAGTGCGGAGATGGTCCAATAGTTCACATAATTGACAGAAATTGTACATTATTTGAACTCTTGGAGTTCTGTATCAGACTTAGTTTGCACAATTCCAGCCAATTTGTTTGACTCCCCCTAACAAAAAGCTCAAAGCCTTGTGCCAAAAATATGTGGCTTTCTTTTCTGTGACCCATTTTATTACGCTTTGTCTGTTTTGAAATCAAAAGTCGAGATGTAAAAAAATAAGCGATAGTTCCAAGTCTTTCATTCTTGTGGATGGCTGCGACGTGTAAAGATGGAAAAGGATTTTTTTTAGATATAGTGAATGAAAATGCTAATTTGCATTGCACCTTAAATGCAAATTCTTTTGCAACCTTTTCAATGACACCGGCGAAGATGACATAATAAAAGCAACGCAATACGGTGAAACTCAATTGGAACTGTCCTGCCAAACTATTGGAAAAGTAGATGACCGTTCTTTCGAACTATTCAGCGACGAGTAAGATTCTGTACTGATCCGTCTCTGTCAAATCGCTGTGGGTAATAATATGGTTGAATTAGACGAGAACGTGTACTTAGTCAAAGCAATGCAGAATGCTGAAGGAGCAGAAGACTGATGAAGAGCTGATTGATTGAGGGACTTCCTTTGAGAATCAAGCCATAAACGCAGATATGTGCAGATCCCTCAGCACTTAGACAGTTACAGTAACGGAGAATACTAGATTTATCGCCAATTTTTGGAGAGAGACATGAAAAGTGACTGAAAGTTGCATGTTTTAACAAAAGAGGTTACTCAACGAAGGGCTACAAAGAAAGGGTGGCCATGTCTAAGGAATGACGATTCTCTCCTATATAGCGACCTGTTGCGACGTCTATCCGACGTCTTTCTCTTGGCGTCTATACAACGTCTTTCTTCTGACGTCAGTTCAATGTCTATTCGCGATGTTTATCCAACGTCGCGGAGAAGAGGTTGTTTTGACTTTCATTTTGAAACCAGGTTTAAATGTCTATTCAATGTAGTGACATTTTTTGTTCAATGGCTTGTTTGATATTTTTCTTTAGATACGTAAAATCGTCCTAAAGGAAAGTGAAATGGATAAACAATGGACTCGCGGCAAAGATTCCATTTTTTAAATAATGGACTCACATCAGTCCATTGCATTTAAATAATGAACTGTGAGAACGGGAGTGATGTCACAAGTGTATACTAACAGTTGAGTGTGTATGCACGATGTCCTTTATATCAGCTGGGTGTGAATGCACTGTGTTCTATAGTTGTTCACCTGAGTGAGTATGCACTGTGCTTTGTTTATCAGATGAGCGTGTTTGCGCTGTGTACTGTTTATCAATTGAATGTGTATACATTGTGTTCTGTTTATCAGATGAATGTACGTGAACTGTGCTCTGTTTTTATTATGCACTGTATTCTATTTATAACCTGAGTGTGCATGGACTATGTTCCGTTTATCAATTTATATGTTTATCAGACGTGTGTGAATGCACAGTGTTTTGTTTTTTTACCTGAGTACGCATGCACTATTTTCTGTTTATAAGCTAAGTGTACATCCATTCGGTTGAATGTGTGTGCATTGTGTACTGTTTATCAGATGAGTGTGGATGTACTGTGTTCTGTATATCAGCTGAGTGTGTATGCACTGTGTTCTGTTTATCAACTGATTAAAATGCGGTCACACCTGAGAAATATTTGCTTTTTACTTTTTTTTATTGCGTTATTGTTTGTTAGTATTAAATCTAAACCAAAAGTGTCCCATATCGCGCGCAATTACAGTACAGAAGTATCTGATGATTTGATCACGTGTACTATGAATGATGTTAGAGAATGTGCCACGTGCTATAATATCTTTTCCGCCCATTGCTCACACCATCAAAGTTGTTTTGCAGGGTTGAAGGTCATGGAGTTGTCCTTCTTGTTATTAAAGATGCTGAAGGTTGAACTGTTATAAGTAAGCAAACAATCAATATTTTTGGAGCCCGTCCACTTTCCGCCAGTATGCGCCCCTCCCCCACACACCCTTGCAGGCAGCATTTGTCAGCTGTATTGCAGAAAAACAAACAGGCAAAATTTTTCGGAAGGAACTGCTTCAACCGGCCATCCACGACACTTCCATCAGGTCCCCTCTACACTCCACCCCTAACCCACTACCTGTATGAGGCATTTGGTACCATCACTCAGCAAGCATACCATTAGAATACATTCACCTTCAGATATAACCCCCACAAACACATACCCCAAAAGACCAACATGGGGACCCACAAAACAGTCTTAAATTTGGAGCTGATCTTAAATTAGAGGTCTTTATAATGAGAACGAATGATACCCGGAACGGAACATGGATTGGAAAACTGTCTCTGGACTGATCGCGGGCGCCAGGCAGTAAAGCAGTATGAATACCTTCTATTTTGGGGACTTGCACTGTTTTGAGCCTACGCCTGTGCAAGGAATTTTATTCGGTGAGTTTATGTGAATTAATTGACCTCAGCTTAAAATGTCAATTACAATTTCACAAAATGAATGTAATAAAGAGGTAAATAAACTCTATAAACAACGCGACTCCATCAAACATACGATCCTATCAAGCACTTGAGATAATGAACCACCCACCACCATCAAGAAGGTAGGAGAAGCGGGAGCTCTTGGTTTTCGAGTCTCTTCCAAATCCGTTCGCTTAGATAAGCTATTGTCACCCAACACGAGCACAAAATTTGTAAATTGTAGCAGCCTAATTTCAACTGTGCAGCAAAGCTAGCTTGCTGGCACAGGACAGCATGTGGATGGCCCGTTTCCACGGTTATAGTGATCCTATCTGTAAGGACATCCCTTTCGAGAGGCAGCTTGATTTCGGGGTCCTAGAGATCCTATCTATACCGTTTTCTGTCTGCGCAGTGGTTAGATCCCGGTTTTTTGGTGGTCCTATGTATAAACTAGTCCATTTTATGGGTAATACGATCCCGGGTTTTAGGTGGCCTTATCTGTGAGGTGGTTCCATTGGCGGGTGGTCCGATCTGGTGGTTGTGGTGATCTTATCTGTTAGGTAGTCTATTTTACGAGATGTTCCGATCCCGGAGTTCTGATGTATTTGGCATTTTTTTGAAGACGACGAAAGAAGAAGCAGGAAGAACAGCAACAGGGTCCGCGGACGAGGATTTGGCAGGAAGGAAAAACCGGATGTGACTTCGAACTCACCTCCCGCCCGTGCGGTTACGGTACTTCTGGAGTAACGCGGCTCGGCCCTCAAAGTTAGGGGTCCGTAACGGAAGCGTTTTAATGGCACAGAATCCATCCGAATGATTGTCATTCTCAGCGTGGACATGGGCTTTTGATGTTAATATACAGTCCCTCCCACCTGAAATATGACAATCGGGACCGACCAAAAGCAGTCTCAGTTTGAAAACTCTCTAATTTTATAGATCTTTTAAAACTTTACTCGGACCGGAAAAGTGAGTTATATTTCGGAGGTGGTCTAAATTTAGAGATGGTCTTATCAATCGGTACAACAGTACTTCAAAAAGTACTGAATTGCAATTGAACAAATTGAGTCGAATGCGTAATGTTCTAAGTTACGCAATTTCTGTTGAAGAAATTAATAAAAAAGTTGCAGAATATATAGTGAAGAAAACACACACACTTTCTTATCAATTATTTCCTACACCTACTACACTTTCACTCTGGCCGAAAATACGGTTATCTAAAATATCATTATATATACTTTATCAGTGCAAGACTCAGTGTAAAGATTAAGAATAAAAAAGATAAAGGGACGCAGGTTACCGATATTTACAAAGAATAAGAATATTGAAAGGTTGTGAGTTTTCCTTTAGCTAAGGAATTTAAATAAAATTACAATTGTCTCATGTTTTTCCTCCAGGTAAAACACCTCATAAGATTTTTTTCAAAATAATTAATATATGTCGCCATGTCAATCGGTGAATTATACAGTCCTTTTAACTAAATCACTTTTAAATAAATGCTAATTGGTGAAAACGGAATCCTATTTTGCCATGAACGATATGCTAACTATATATTAAAAATTATATACTTCACAAACACTCCGGTCTTGATTTATTTAAAACATGTATTTTCAGTGCAAAATAGACAATGCAATACTCTCCCCAGCACCCAAAATTAAGAAAAATAATGTTCTTTAATTTATTTTTAAACGAAACCTCTCGTGGTGTTCTGAATTGGACGAGACTAAGATTTAGTGCCTGACATGGTGTCTTGCATTAAAATCCTTTTACTTCATATATCGCAGCTGGAATAAGACTTAAATCACGCAAAATCATGGATTAGCTGTTGGTGAATGAAAGACCCATGGATATTAAGTATTAATGGAATATTGCTCGCTCATGAAAGTAAAATCGAACCTTGACCTTAACATGTAGCCTGAACCAATACAATGACCAGTACATCCAACATCGACTACACGAACATTAGTTGAAGCACAAATATTTTATATGAATGCTATGTATTTATATGAATGTTGTGCATACACTTTACTTTATAGTAGTCGGAATCATCTATAGAACCTGTAAGCCAAAGTATCATGATCATAAATTTACTTCATAGAAAATCAAATCCATCTTTCTAAAATCTATTGAAAACTCATAGTGCCTATTTATTTATTATTTTCTAAAATGTTTACGCGTGTATCTATCAATTAAATTCCTACGAAAATGCATCCTACAATTTTAGTACTCCCCCCTCTAGTCCCCCCTCCCCCCGAAAAAAAGCCTGGATATGCTCTGGTACTATAAATTGTTACTTGAATTGTTACGATAACTTAATCTTCTTTATCATAAGAAGAAAGACACGAACATAATCCTTCTGATTGAAGAAAGTTGCACGTTTTGCTTTATTTGGCACCATATGTTATTCTTGTTTGGGCACCTGTACATAAAATATGAAATATATATGTTTACTTAACAATTGTGTTCTTCTTTAGATTTACTGAGCCAATACAACCTAACTAGAATTTGTTTTTCTAGAGCATATTTGAACCATTCACCAAATGAAACAGTAGATAAAAGGTCATGAAGTTTTTTTTTCAAAACAGCGACAAAAATTAAGACTTTCGCCAAACGATGGCTCTTAAGCCTTATAAAACCATGAGAACTACCAACTTGAGAAATGGCGACACCTTTGTTTCAAACAAAGTTGGCAAAGAAACTTGACTTGCCACTTCTTGGCGCACTCGAAAATGATAAATTTGATTAAATCTAATGACAGTTGTTGGACTGATATTAATTCCTGTTGATATCTGTCACATTAAAATAATGCGACCGTTGCAATGTACTAATTAATATTCCTAATAAAAACAAACTGGACTAAAAAGTATCAATTTATCCTCTCATGATATTAGCGATTTTGTAATTAAAACTTGTTTTTAGATTTCACTCATTGAGCCTCATACCGGAGACAGGAACCTGACATTGAATCCATAAGCACAAATAACGCAATACATTCTTTTTAATAAACTCCTATGAAGCGGAATTTAACTCCATGTTCACACTGTAAAAACTCTGCAATATCTCAAAACCCTATTCATCTGATCTTCACCAAACCTTACAGAAGAAATCATATGGAGTGTAGATGTGCAACGAGTGGGGGTCAATTTTTCCCGCCTCCGTCCGTCTGCCAGTCCGTTGTACATTCAACTTATTCTTGTTTGGGCGATATCTCAAAAACTATCCATCGGATCTTTACCAAACCTATCTGGAAGAAAGTGTATATAGTGTAGATTTGCAATGTATAGGTGAGATTGTGCCACGTCCCTTTGTCTCTCCATCCATTGCACTTTAAACCTGTTTCTTTTTCGGGCGATATCTCAAAGTTATTCATCGGATCGTCACTAAACCGTACAGGAACCAAAGAATATATGGCGTACATATGCGACGGGGGGGGGGGGGTCAATTTTTCAATTTGATACGTCTCCATCCGTCCGTTGCAATTATAACAATTTGCATCCTGACGATATTTCAATAACTGTTCATTGGATCTTCACCAAGATATATAGCGTAGATGCCCAAGGACCCGTTTGTCTCTCCATCCGTTGTACTTTGAATATTGTTTTATCCGGGGAGTATCTCAAAAGAGTATTTGGCACACAGTGATGTAGCTGCTATTGGCTGAGGGCTGTGCATCTTCGATGCCTATGTTTTTGGAAAAGCAGGATTCCTACGGCTTTCGGTATTGAGCAGGGATTTTGGGACGCATTGACATTTACCAGGGACGCATTTTTAGTGCTGACCGCGATGTGCCTGGGCATTCTGCCTTTAAAGATCGAATTTAATAGGTTTAAGAGCAGGCTGGGTGCAATGTCCCAGGGTCCATTCAACATCACCAAGAGCAAAGAAAGCCATAGGAGCATTATCCGAAGGCAATTGTGTAATGACGTGAACTATCTGATCCTTGCTTGGGGCATAGATGGCACAATTATTTCTGTACTATTAATTGTCGCTATTGTGATTATTATTGTTACTGTGAAAAAGCGAGAATCATCCATTCAGAAGACGACACGAAGTCCGAGAAAGTCTACATTCGACACCACAGGTGTAGAATACGTCAAAATACAAACTAATGAAAATGATTATGACAGGGAATACGCATAAACAACCTAAGACGATGAAAGCGCACATGATAACGTCTATACTGGACTTATCTTTGCAAATGTAAAGCGGTGTGTGAACAAGGTAAAGCTTTTTAGAAAAGTTTTTGTCTCCTCGTTGACCGAGTGTTGTGGATCTCCTCGGAAGGGATGCAGCCAGCAAAGGCCGTAAACGGCAAATAAATATTAAATCTGTAAGACTGGCAATCACAACAATGAGAATAAGATGAGCGGTTTAGAGTTTTTTTCTTTTTATTGCCTTACTAGTTTCGGTCGGAGAGACCTTCTTCAGAGGCCGTGTGATTTCAAGTTAAATTCCTCCCCTGAGCTACCCAAAAAACGGTGTCTTTAGTTTAGCATTGTGACGTAATAACTGTCCCTGCCCCGCTTTGTGATTGTTTCGTCACAAGTGTCGTTGTAGTTGTGCATAGATACATATAAGCATTTTCTAAGAAATCTTAGTTGCATCGAAATATAAATGTACCGTGATTTTTTAGTTTACTGAATCTTGAAAAAAGAATTGTAATAAGTAATAATTATATATAATTTTGTTTAATGAAAAAGATATTTAAAATGGGTATTTATAGTCTAAAAATGTTACTGTCTGGCACTTGTGGTATATACGATTGCATGTCCTGGTGGTGTTTGTTCTTTAATCACTGGTAGATTCATCATCAGATGACAACATTAAGTCCATGCGTAGGATGTCTATGTGATTATTGGTTTCTCCATCCATTTTTCCTTCTTTTTGCGCATTGTTTACTTGGATTACCGGCGTTATTTTGGCGATGCGTGGGTCATCAGGGGCTAGTAAACCCTCGGGTGGACCTTCAATTTCTGTATATGTCAGCTGTGTGGTGACAGTAGTGTGGTCTTTTGTGGTTTCGTATCTCACGATTCTTTCCCCTTTCATCATTGACCGTGCAAGTTTGTCCCTATAGTCATCCTTTTTTGGGGTGTCGAGATCCTGTCGTCTGGTTATTTTTTTGAAGAATCTGGGGTATGAGACGGCGTCTGAAGTGCAAAAATACTGTTTGGGTTTCAAGTGTGTTCGTCTTAGAACCATTGTGTATTTGCCGTGGTTTTTTGTAAGTTTCGTTACCACCGGGGGTAATGTTTCATCCTGCACTGGGGTGGGTGGTCTGCTTCTTGGTTGTAGCTTATGTGGTATATCTTTAAAATCACAGTTTTTAAGAGTTGGTGTGAAGTTAAATTGTGACATGATAGCCTCATTCTGGAAGATGTGTGATCGTCGTATGTTGTTTATTGATCTGGCTTCAATCGGTGGTACGGATGCCGTTGGTGGTTCCGCGTTTCTCTTGTTGTGCCAAGGGTCCACTTTCACTAAAAAATCCTTAATATCCATATTGTGAATGCGTCTGATATGTTTTGCCAATCCATCTCGTCTTGTGAAACTTTTTTCGCAAACTGGGCAGTGGTGCCTCGGTGGTGCAAATAAATGAATACTACTTATGTGCCTTTTTAAAGATGATGAACTTCCAAATGTTTTTTCACAAATGTTACATTCGGCGTTGGCTTTTGTTGGTTTTCTGCGTATAGGTGTGCGGTCTGCTTTCCTTATCGTTGTCATTTTAACTGATTAGGTTCAGTCCATGTGGTTGTCTTGTTCGGAAATTAGATATTAATGCTTCTTCGAGGCGGAGTCGATCATTTGTATTTTGCGTTGCTATTCGATATGGCGTTACGCTCAGATTGCTTACGTTATGCGTTACGAAATGTGCGCTGACTGGTTTGTGTGGGTCTCGTTTAGCGATATCATTAAAGTGGCCGTACATGCGTTGTCTTAAAGAGTTACTCGTTTGTCCTATATATTGTATACCACACAGGTTGCATGTAATCAAATATAGTACAGGTGCCGTATTACAATCGAGGTGGCCTTTTATTTTTAAAGTATATGTTTTGTCTCTGTTGACTGCCGTGTTCGTTGTGGTTATAAACTGGCATGTCTTGCACTTTTTGCCGCATCGAAATGATCCGCTAGGTTCCGGTTTGCGATATTTCACGTCGCTTGTGACTAAGATTTGTCTTAGACTTTTTCCTTTTCTGAAAGCTGTTATTATTCTGGTCTTTTTGAAATGTTCCGTAGTTGGGTTCTCACAAAGAATTCCGTAGTTTTGATGTAATATTTTCGGTAGAATGGTGAGTTTAGGATGGTATGTTATGCAGAAAGGAATCACGTTATTTTGGGTGTTTTGCTTCTTTGTTTTCAATAATTCTTCCCTGCTTTTCTGGCGTGCGTGTTCGATCTGTGTGTCTATCAGTTCATGACTGTAGTGTTTCCTTAGAAAATATGTTTTCAGTTGTTTAACATGTTTTTCAAAATCGTCTAATCTACTGCAGATTTTTCTAATTCTTAGGGCTTGGGAGTATGGAATATTATCTTTCTGGCTTCTAGGGTGGCACGACTTGTAATCTAGATATTGATGGGCGTCCGTTGGTTTTGTATACAGAGTGGTGTGCAATTTTCGATTTTCTATAAAAACCGTGGTGTCTAAAAAATTGACTGCTGTATCGGAGAATTCTGCTGTGAATTTAAGTGTCGGATGGAATTCGTTCAGATCTTCGAGAAAATCATTAAGACTGTCTGCGCCCCATGTCCATATGCTGAAAATATCATCTATATATCTGAACCAAACTAGTGGTCTGAAGGTTTGTGTTTCTAAGAATGCCGTTTCCAGATCATCCATGGTGAGAATGCTATAATTTACTGACATGCTGCTGCCCATGGTGGTTCCATGTTTTTGATGATACATCTTGCCATTGAATTCAAAATAGTTTCGAGTTAGAATGATTTCAATCATTTTCAAAATGTGTTCTGTTGGGATGTCAGGATCTGCTCTGGAATCTAATGCCCTTTTTGCAGCGTTGATGCCGTCCTTGTGGGGGATGTTGGTATATAGAGCTGATACATCTATAGTGACTAATATTGAATTTTTCGGGATTTCACCAAGTTTTTCTAATTTTGTGATAAAATCCGTGGTATCTTTTATGTAACTTTTAGTGTTTCTGGCATTTTCTTGCAAATAGCGGTCTACGAACTTAGATAGTTTTTCTGTTGGGCCATTTACTTGTGATATTATTGGTCTGCCTGGATTGCCTGATTTATGTATCTTTGACAGCATGTAAAAAAGTGGTGTTCTTGCATTTTTTTCTTTTTAGTTGCGGTGCTAAGTCGCAGCTTATGATTCTTTTCTTTTCCAAATCTGTAATAAAATCATTTACCTCTTCGGTTAATTTTACGGTAGGGTCATTTTTAACCGGCTCATAGTGTTTTTTGTTTGATAGTTGTCTGCTTGCTTCATTTAGGTACTGTTGTCTGCCCCATATTACTATTGCACCGCCTTTGTCTGCTGGTTTTATTATAATATCTTTGTTTTGTTTTAAAGATCGTATGGACTTATCTTTGAATAAAAAGAACAACAGTAATCAGATAGCTCATTAGAAAAAACATCCATTCTGTGTGCTGAGCCAAGAAAAACATCTGTTCTTTGTACTGAGCAAAGAAAAACATCCGTTGTGTGCTGAGCCAATTAAAAGATCAAACAGAAAGGGTTGAATCGGAATGAATAAGCAGCAGAACGTCTGGAATGAATCCGTAGATTGATTTTAAAGTCATGTGTATCAAATTGATTATGAACTCGTCTGTAGCAAATTGATTATAAACGCATGTGTAGAAAATTGATTATAGATTCGTGCAAATTGATTATATAGTCGTGCGTAGCAAACTGATTACTTTACAATTTATATGATTTCATATATCTTGCATTGAATTATACGAGTGTTGTAAAAGAAGCACAATGGTTATAAGCTTTAAGATCAGAGCTGGTATGATTTTGACTTTTCGCAATTGCAGTCAGTATTTAACTTTTTTATATGACTTGACTATACGAAGAAATTTCATTGGCGGAGAAAAGGTAAACAAATGTTTTCTAAATATAATAATTTTCAGTTGTTGATCAGCAGCCTATTTAATATTCATTACATTGTAACGAGCTCTGTGACTTGCCAAACGTCATGTTAGTGCCTGATGTCATACAGTAAACAATCTTCCGTAATGGCCGACCTCGAATAACAGCTCTAGCCTAATGTTGCTCAAGATGAAAATGTTTATTTATAAATTTATTCTCGGGTGTTTTTACAATACTCTCCCGGCCAAGAACACCTGAAGAAACTTAAAATTTCCACCACAGTATCTGCAAATACCGAGCACTACCCCCTTCCCCCAAAGTGAAAGAAAAATTGCAGAATTCAGTTGATCTCGAGGACCCCAAATTTCGGCTCAAAAATCGACGGATTTCAGTCGAATGACGGGAAAAACGACCCCTTTTATTGAATATTTTAATAAATATAAGATCTCAGAAGCCGACAGTGACAGGGACTGATTGACAGCAAATTGATCACGTGGGTGCAATGAGAAGGTGCGGCCCAAGTCAAAGAACAAAGGAAAAACGTCGCAGTTTGTCTATGTTTAATAAGTCTGATCAAGAGTTATTACTTTCGCTTTCACCATAAAAACGGCAGAAAATCAAATGCGCATTTTGGATCTCACAAGGAATTTCTCAATTTTCAAGCAATGACATCACCCATGTAAACGGCAACACTGCATTTTTCCTTACTTGCAAGCACTCAGAGGCTTGATAAAAGCGGTGATCCATTGGCCAGAGACGACATCTTTTTGCTCCCAACACCTGCCCACTTGCTGTAAACCCTAGGTTCGACATACATGAGGTAAATCACGCCTTCTTATACACTATTTTATCTGTGATTGCAGGTATAACAAAACTTATAAATCACAAAATAGCTTTTGTTTGTTTCTTATATTGTAAAAAATTCTTAGCGACATGAAGAGTAGAGTGCATAACACACAAATACATAGAAGAACTGGATTTTTAAAATTTTAATTATAATTCACATGTTTGTATATATTCCCAACTCACGCAGTTATTATTCAGAATCGTGCATGGGGTTTGTATATTAGGGAGGATGGGGGACGTGGGCCTTTTGTACAATTCTTTTTTCAGGAAGTGAAAAAGGAAACATAGGATTGTCATAAGACGGGCGTGAGTATGTGTGTTTGGAAGGGGAAAAATAAGCGTCGATCAACTGCTATCCATTACTCCCCCCCACCCACCAGACCATAAGACAAATTAGTTTGGTGCAGGGGATAGCGCAATTCAAAAAAATGTAGGGCATTTTATAAAAACAAACGGATAGCCAATGGACGGAGAAAAAAATTCAACAGCAGTCATTTTTCTTAAAAGAGGTGTTCCTAGGCTGGTTAATCCGTTAAATTTTTTTTGGGATTGACCACACACCCCCTTGTGGGTCCGTAGTGCTTTCTCACAAAGAATTTTCATGCCTTTATCTTGACTAAGTTGATTTTTTCAAAGAAGCAAAAGTTATTTTTACCGATTTGGTAATAGGAGAACTACGTAGAGCAAAAAAAAATATATTTCAACAGCCATCACATGTCGTCAAGCCAAAAACCGGAAATTGAAGTTTATCTCGAAAAACGGTAACAGAAAGATTAATTTTGATTTCATTTTCAGGGACATTTTATTTAATAAAAAACTAGAGCCACACGATTGCAAAATAACCCAAGACCACTGAAACGGAGGTGCACCCCACACTCAGGCTTTAATATAGGGATAGATCCTGGAGATGAGCGTTTTGTATGGAATTCGAGCACGCGTGGAAGGCCTGTGAACGAACCGCGCAGCGGTGAGTTCATTGGACTTCCACAAGTGCTCAAATCTCATATTAAACACGCTCCATGGTCTATCACTATTATAACGCAAATGGGCAAAATCATTGCTTAAATGGCGAAAAATGGCCAAAAACTCTTTATTTTGTGAAAATGTTTTTCATAGTGTTGTTCTGCAACCTGAGTGACGCATAGCTACTTGTGCAGTGCAAAGGCAAACGTTTTGCCTCACAAAGACAGCATCATAGTTTCTATACATCATGCCTATTGTTATTCTGTGAATTGGTTTCGCAACTTTTGTATGTAGTTTGAGCACGCTGACGTTTTCCTATCATTTCTTTATACGGGAGTGTATTATTCAATAGGTGCTTGTTATAATACGACGTTAATGCACAAGTATGTGACCCACACGGTCACTGACACAACGGCGCACAACTCAGTCTATTTAAAACCAAAGAGTTTCACTTGTAACATTCAACCAGTCCGGCATTTTTCATTCTTAATGATTTTATTTTATCACTATACACTCTGGCATCAAAGAAACAGTGATAATAATAATAATAATAATAATAATAATAATAATAATAATAATAATAATAATAATAATAATAATAATAATAATAATAATAATAATAATAATAATAATAATAATAATAATAATAATAATTATTATTATTATTATTATTATTATTCTTATTATGATTGCTTTTATTATTATTATTATTATTATTATTATTATTATTATTATTATTATTATTATTATTGCTATTATTATTAATAATATTATTACTATTATTTTTATTATTATTATTGTAAGTATTGCATTCAGTTTGCTCTAAAACTCAAATAAATGAACCACCCTTAAAATCTCCCGTGCGACCTACAAGATCACCAACACCACGGAGCACCGCGCAATTTAGTTTTACTACGACGTTAACGGACGAGCATGTGACGATCGAGTCTGGCGGGGGCACGGGAAATGGCGTGGATTGGTGTGAAACTGACAGTACATTCTAATAATAATCATATTTATTGTTCTTTTTTGTAGGTTCTGTATTCAGTTTGCTCTCAAAACTCCAAGAAAAGAATCACCCATAGAATATCTCTTACGTTATAGCAGCAAAACTGGCAAAGGGTGTGTGTAACGATATTCCATGGACACACAACAGATCTTAATAAATTTATACTTTAATCAAAAGTTCTAAAATACTAAGATCTACATGTATTTAAGCAAAAAACAGGATTTATTCAAGGAATTCCATAGAAAGTGGATTTCATACACCCCCTTCCCCTGTCAATCATTATCATACTTTGTGATACTGAGCCGGAAGCACACAGGGCTACTTCTAATTCGCGGAACGGAACGAAATAAAACAAGGGCATTTTGTACATTGATTGGCGTCTTATCGTGTGTTTCTCTAACAGAATTGTTTCAGCAAGCAAAATCAAATGGCACATAAATCTATTGAAAAGTACTACGATAGTTTGTTGTGTTAAGTGAAGTGTCCTCAGTGTAAAATTGCCCTTGTTCCGTTCCGTTCCGCAAATTAGAAATAGCCTCTTCAACAGGAGATACCACATAAACTTGCCAATGCCGTCGAGTGTAAGCCATTTACACTTAGAGATACTTCTGGTGCATTTTCACAGAATTTAACCCCCAAAAAGCACATAATGAACGGAAAGGGATTACACATTCAAAAGCACCCGAACAAAAACAGGCCATTTCGTTAATTTATGTGTCCGGAATGAGTGGGATGAGGGGGGAGGGCTGATACACCAAAAAAAAAAAAAACCTTTCGACCGCAATCACATTTGGTCAAAGTGTGTGGGGACGGGGGAATAGCATCACTCATTTCAATATGGGACACTTTTGTAAAAAGAGGGTCGGAGGGTTTTGATTGGTGATCGGAGGGTTTTGATTGGTGTGTTGTGCGTTTGGAAGCCCTGCTAAAATTTTATTTGTATATCTGACAAGATTAAAGGCAGAAAATCTACAGTGTTTAATCGGCCTCCAAAAGAATTTTCAAGCAATATCTACAGCACCATTCCTTCCCCCCTCGCCACCCACTCCAGCGACAACACTGCATTTTTTATCACAGGAGGGGAATGGCACTAATGTTGATGAGCTCCGTCCGTGCGGCGGTAAAACATAAGGTATTGAAAATAACAAATGGGGATGGATTGCCTCGAATTTTTCACCTTTTTTCAACCTTTTTTTCTTGCGGGATCGGTTTTCAGACATCTGCTCCAAGATCGCTGAAGCTAGACCAACCAAACTTGGCACATGTATGGAGGATCACCTGAAATTGTGCACCTGATAACGCACGCGATAAAGCTCAACCGGTTCTCAGACATCTAGTGCAAGGCCGTTGAAGCTAGAAAAGCTAAAACTGGCACATATATAAAGGACGAAGTGATCTGATGCAACAGTTTTTGACCTTGACTTTCAATGTCAAGATCAAATCGCGAAAAACGTTATTTAAGAAAACAATGATAAAACAATTTTAACCTTATTTTTGACCTCCAGCCCTATGTCACGTTACGCAAGGTATAACCTCCGGTGTCCTTCACCTCCAGGTCTCTTTCGAGCCCCAAATCGGACGTTGGCCTTTATCTCGAAAACGGTAGGAGATTTTCGACCTCATCATTCACAGTGGGGTCTAATTCGCTGTGCGAATTTCGATCTATTCACTATTGGTTTTTTACAGGTATTGCATTCGGTTTACTCTCAAAGCTCAAAAGAAACTAGACAGAATTCTGCTAGATAGCGGAATAGACTCACTTGCAGAAACCAACATAAGGAAATATTTGCTTTAAATTAATGACCAAGAAGCACAGAGTGACGCAGTTCCAATTCTTTGTCGTCGTATAGGCTCAAAGCATTGAATATGAGCTGAAAATCGCTCTCTAACCGTTTTCGAGATAATAGTAAACTATCTGTTTTTGGCATTGACCCAGAGGTACCTCCTATGAAACGTTGTTTAGGCCTAAAGGGTCGAGAATGAGCTCAAAATCGCTCTGTTCCTAACCGTTTTCGAGAAGATAGTCAACTTTCGGTTTTTTGCCTTGCCAGTGACCGAGAAGGTCAAGATCGAACAGATACATCTTATGTAACTTTGTTTACGCCGGAAGTGTCGAAAATGAGCTCAAAATCGCTGTATCTCTCTTTTTCGAGATAATAGTCAACTTCCGATTTTTGACATTGACTGTGACTCAGAAGGTCAAGGTCAATAATGTATCTTTTATGTAACGTTGTTTAGGCCCAAAGGGTCGAAAACGATTTCAGAATGGGCCTATCGTTAACCATTTTTGAGATAACACAGTCAACTTTCGGTTTTTGACCTTGACCGTGAGCCGGAATTTCAAGGTAACCGAGGTACCTCTTAAGTAACGTAATTTACGCCCATAGGGTCCAAAATGAGTTCAAAATCGGTATATCGCTAACCATTTTCGAGATAACAGTCAAATTCGGATTTACCGTGATTCAGAAGGTCAACGTCAAAGTTGTAACTCTTATGTAACGTTGTTTAGGCCCAAAGGGTAGACAATGAGATCAAAATCGGTCTATTGCTAACCATTTTCGAGATAACAGTCAACTTCCCGTTTATGACCTTGACCGTGACCCAGCAGATGAAGGTCACTGAGGTACCTCTTATGTAACGTAATTTATTCCCAAATGGTCGAAAATGACATGGAAATCGCTCTTATCTCTGATCGTTTTCGAGATAATAGTCCACTTTCAGTTTTTGACCTTGACCGCGACAAAAAAAGTCGAGGTTACCGAGGTACCTCTTATGTAACGTTGCTTAGGCCCAAAGGGTGGAAAATTCAGCTCAAGATTGCTCTTTTCGCTAACCGTTTTCAAGATAACAGTCCACTTCCAGTTTTTAACGTTGACCGTGACCCAGAAGGTCAAGGACACCGATGTATCTCTTATGTGCCGTTTTTCAGACAAAAAGTCTAAAAAATGAGCTCAAAATCGCTATATATATAACCGTTTTTGAGATAATAGTCAACTTCCGGTTTTTTTACCTTGACCGTGACCCGGAATTTCAAGGTCACCGATGTACCTCTTATGTAACGTTGCTTAGGTCCAAAATTTCGAAAATCTTCGGGTTTTTTTTTTACTTTGACCGTGACTCAGAAGGTCAAGGCCACCGTTTTACCTCTTATGTAAGGTTACCGATGCAATAACATACATTCCTAGAATCATCATTTTTCGCCCAGCACAATGTCACAAATTCTTATAGCCACATGGCTTTAGAAAAAGCGAATTCTAGACTCCCTTCCCCTTGAAAAAAATCTTGCAAAAATGAGGAATTAAAAGCAAGGGGAAGTATTTATGCAGTTTTGAAGATACGCACTGATGAATGTTAAACATACGAAAACATCACATGAAACAGTTTCACAAGACTGTAGATATTTCTTTGGAGAACATAAAAATACGATTGCGCATATAGAAACATAATATAAACATTATATCAGCGATATCTATGGTTGTACACCCTCAGTGTATTATGTTTACCATTGACTGAGAAAAACTGTGTTTAAGTCACATAAAACAAGATTTTGAGATCAATGTACAGGAAAGTATTAACAATAACTAGTCTTACGGAGAAGGAGGGGAGTGTTGAGGTGAATATGGTAGTAGATGTCATAGTGAACACATGTGAACCAGTCATGAGGGGATTTTGGATGGTTGGAGGGGAGGGAGCGAACGTAACTGTGGTTGTCATAATGGAGACATGCAGATCAGCCATATGGTGACTTGTTGGGGGATTGTGACTGTAGATGTCATAATGGACACATGCAGATCAGCCATATGGTGACTTGTGGGGGGGGGCGAATGTGACTGTAGATCTCATAATGGACACAAGAAGATCAGTCATATGGGAACTGAGGGGGGATTGTGACAGTAGATGTCATAATAGACACATGCAGATCAGCCATATGGAGATTGGGTGGTGGGTGGGGTTGGAGGGGTGGACGTGCAAATATGACGTTTGTTGCCATAATGTATACATGCAGATAAGTCATAAGGAACCCTGGGCCATTGCCAATTTTCATCTCTAATTTTCCAGCTATTTTTGCATCTTATTCCAGCGTTTATCGTGGCCTTGGACCTTTTCCTGCCTATTGACTCACACGCTGCGATGACTTTCGTTTCGCTGGACATAGGTGGTTCAGAAGACGCAAACAGACCGAATTCTATCACAAAAGAGATAAATTATCAGCTCAAAAGTGATAGTTGGCTCAAAATCCCACCCTATTCGGTCCACGTAGACCGTTGACCACCCCCCTTTTAAAGGAAATCCTTCTATTTCCCTTAACCATGGCTGTTTTTATCTCTTGCACTTGGTCCCACCCCACACCTAATAGTTCAAACTTAAACAGCACAATATTATTACTGACATCGTTTTTTTCTCATTAGTTTGGTTTTGTTATTTTACATAAATTTTATTTATAATTCTTGGTCAGTATTTTTAATATCCCTTCATTCTTTTTTATCCAGGGTTCTTGTTCGGCTTGGTGAATTCTTTCATGCATACCGTAATGTATTTTTACCACGCCCTGTGCGCCAAGGGACAAGCCGTCAAGAAATACCTCTGGTGGAAGAGACACATCACAAAGCTACAACTGGTAACGAAACAACTACAGATTTCTTTCCTTACAATAAATTTAATTCTTAAAATAGCCCATGCGTGGTCTTTTTTTTACGCATCAACAATTTCATGTTAAGGACGGGGGTGAAAGTAGAATGTATCCACAACACCCCCCAATTTACCCCTCATTATGCAACTTGAAAGCATACCAGATTTAATGGTAACGTGTGTTGACGAATGTAGATAATGTTGTGACAGACGTTCTAAGGCATAAAAATGCCAAGCCAATTAAACCTCTCTCACTTATGTAGGCCTCTGACCCAAAGGGTCGCTATGTGAAAGAGGGAATCCGAAGGGTTTGCTGAGCCAACTTAAAAATTGGCTATGCCGCTCCCCTCTCCCTTTCCTGTTGACCAACAAACTGGCAAAAGTATAGGACTGTGCATTACATTCTGTTTCTATACAATACAATCCTCCACCACCTTTTTACATGGGTTGTGCCCCCCTAATGCCACCGCATTCCAAATTACTGCTGTTTCTAAAGTAATGCCCCAAAAGAGTTGATTTTGCCCCTGTTCCTCCTCACCACACTCCCCGTATTGTATCCATATTATCTCGTCGCCCATTGACTATATGTCAGCTTTTTCATTTTTTATGCGCACATTTTTTGCTGGCCATGTTATCTCGGCTAAGGAACGTTAAAATAGTGACCTTGAGCAGAAGTCTAATTTTCGCAACTTCCAGCTTGCCTTATGATACTTAAATCGACCACGAAACGTCTTGTTGTCTGCAAATGAAGGCGAGAAGTGCAAGAATTATACTTCTGCACAACGTCCCTTTCCTATGGTGGAAAAAAAAAAGAAAATGATACTCGCCGCGCTTGACCAGTCAACGTCAAACTATTATCTTTATTTGATAAAAATATAAATAACATAACATTGGCGGGTCCAGGGGCGTTCAGAGTTTGCAGCCCCGACCCCATCCCCTTCTCTCATAAATTCGAACAAAAGTTTAAACTTAGATTGTTAAATTGAAGGTTTCCGAGTTGAGAGACAACCCCCCGCCTATACACAAAAAGGCGGATCCGCTCCAGGATAACATGATGTTTTCATTGTTTTACAGGTGCAATTTGTAATTGTGATTACGCACTCTGTTGTGGGACTCTGTGTACCCTGCTCCTACCCCCCTCCTCTTCTCACATAGCCAAATATTTGCATAAAACAACAGCCCAGCTCAGAGCTAGGGTACACTGCGATCCACAAACTTTAGGTAATGAAGTGATACTGAGAGACGGACAGAGCGACAATACAGAGCTATATGCCTGGTGTCAGTTATGGTAGAGTGGTGACATACCGTTGTCGACACTGACGAGATCACCGATGAGAAGATGACAACGAGCTGCTCCTGCGGCCAAGGCGCTCCCACCCGCAATTTTCCCGTCGCCTTATCTTTCTTTCTTTCTTTCTTTCTCTCTTTTCCAACCGCCATTTTCTCCTTGTCACTCAGGGTTAATTTCATTTTTAAAACATTTCTCTCGTATTTTTTCAAAGAGCAAAGATGAAGACAGAACGCAAAGATGCATATTTTCAGCATTATGCGACATCTCCTGTTGTGGGCAGAGTATCATTTCACAGAGGCACGTGCTTCGCTCGTAAAGAATGTACCTGCATATGATAGCTGACGTCACAGCTGAAGCGTGAAGACTTTCGGTCTATGAATTAGAGCCTCCTCTAATATAAAAGCCTCCTCTAATAACTCGTTACATTGACTGAAAGAAAAGCATGAACAGAAGTAATGCTATTACAAGTGACAATAATAATTCTAGATTAATCCAGGTTTAGGTAAAAGATGATGTAAAGCATTTATTTTGAGCGATTACTGACTTGATGCTCAAGTAGCTACAGACCAACGGTCGTCCGATTAACTACCCTCAATACAACAATGAATCCACTCATTTCGATTTAACTACGTGTAAGATATTCTATAATCAAACACCTGAAGAGTTTTAATTCATGAAGTCAAGATTTCATCTGGAGATCAGATAGTAGCACTTACTTCACTCTGCGTCGATGTCTACACCAGAACACATTTCCGACACTGCCTTTTTCAAGCCACTTTGCCTACTTTTTTCTGGGGTAGGGGGAGTAGAGACTGCAGCGATATTAGCATTTCTGTTGTACAAGAACACACTCTACGCACCTCTGATTGACATGGCAGGCGACGCAGCGAACCACTGTCGTTACTGCCGATACTACAAAGCACAGAACCATCCGCTAAGCTATCACCGCTCACAGACCCGCATGTGGAAACAGGCGGGGAGAAGTGTACATATAGGAAGTCATAGGTATCGGTGTCGCTAAGGCTTTTATTCCTTATGGTTGCAAGGCTTTCACGTTACTAAGGCTTACTAAGGACGCGCGGTCCCCTAACACTGCTATCTGCTAAGGTACACAACGATCTATCACGAATCTTACAAATACCTTCTGCCATACATAACACATAGACGCAATTCACCGTTCTGAAGTTATTTCCGTCAGAAAAGTGTTTGCGAAATACTGTAGTTTAAAGCTAATCATTTCATCAATACCGGGGGTTGCGGGTGAAGTTTATAAAAAATAGAATTATATTTGTGTCGAAAGGGGAAAGTATGACCTTACAGAGTTTGGATACATACCAGACAGCAAGCTGCTTGTTTGAAAAGAGGTGGTTATAAAAATGTCGTCGAGGAGGAGGGTGTGCTCACTTACCTGGCGTCATCATCTGCGTCGCGGAGAGCCGAGTCTGTGAACTGGAGAGTGATATGTTGTCTCTGCTCTCTCGTTACCATGCCAACCATGCTCACCATGCCAACCAGCCCTGGTGACAATAAAACGTTACTATACAACGGCTGCAGCAAGTGCACTCTTACGTCATATTACTAATAAATCAACATAGTCTTCAAATGGATTTTTATGAGTCAGCTTTGATCGTAATTTCACAGGTGTAAGAGCAATTGAGCTTGGTTAGGCGTGGTTAACATACAGAGAACTAAAAAAAGAAACTGGACAGCTTCACTGTAAATAACGGTTAGTCCTAAAGATATAATATTATTGTATTTAGACCTTAAAATGAAAATTTGGTGTAAGTGAACACGTCTGAGATAAACTGACCGTTCATAAGCACACATCTCTACATTATAAATACCCTTGCTCACTTTGTTCGAAAGGAACAGATTACCTGACATGACTAATTTGAACTTGGAAGCAGCGGAATCTGTGAGCGAACTTAGCAGTATGGGCCAAACCTCCTACTTGTGCTTGTCTAAAGGATTATCCAAGTAAGAAAAAAATCAACACAATGACACTTGCGCATATGTAATGCTCAGATATTGAGGGCAGCAACCAGGTTGAAACCATGTCCTCAACATATACAGCAAAACCTCAGTTATTCAGCGTCTCCGGTAGTAACGATGTCTTTCAAACTTAACCCTCACAGAGGAAAATTTCTGTGTAAAAATCTTTTTTTACCAAACGTACGTTCCCTATGTAAAGGTTTTATAACATTTTGTAATGTCACGAAAAGTTGTGACAGAACTGACTGTCAGCGTCTGCCGTCGATATCGTGACCTTGATCAGCCCATGGAGAATCATCGTCTTGTGTTCACCTGCAAAACAATCAAGTCAAGTTTCAAATAGCACCAATCAAGTTTTAAATGACATCCCGGTGCAACGCCCTCGTACTTTCTCGCGTAACCAGAGTGTGAATAAAAGCCAGAGAATGGAATATAAAAATCGCCGCCGACAAACAGAGAAGGAACAAACGTTATGAAATTACTTCACTCCTCGGGTACCAGATATTATCAGTTCAACCCCCATATTTCTAAGTAATGCTTCCACATGAAATCACTCGACCATTACACATCAGTCATTTTGGTTGGCATATGGTAAAAAGTAGACATAGCAGAAGGATAAGTGAAATTGTTATTTGATGAGCCCTTTGGCAACTGCTTAAATTCGTTGTAGTGCTGCGTGACGGTGGGCAGGCTGAGCTCGATAACGTAGCAGCAGGCGCTACGGGACTCGGCCGATACCGCGCACAACATCAGGCAGCATCGCCTTACCCTCCACAAGGTGGCGCTGCACGTCTGCCAACACAAGCAGCTTGTCCAGAGAAGACGACCTAGTGAAGACGACCAAGCAGACGATACGTCAGACAAAACGGAAAGATTGTAGTATATTGTTCTTTAGATCTCTTTCAGGAGCAATGATCATATCGCTATCTACACTACACACATAACACTAAAATGAAACATTCCGTCTAACTCCTTGAAGTTGAAGTGCCTCACAGGGTAGCCAGGCGAAAACCTAATTTTAAAGTTTCAGGTAAGATCCGACCGCTGTTTGAACTCTCGACCCTCCAGCCTTGATGTCGACATTCTAACCACTAGGCCGCCGAGGTTGGATGCAACGAAAATAAATGACGCGATTTGAAGGCAATACAAACCAACACATGGCGCTTAACAAAGATTTTCTTTCATTCTCATGTTGATTTTAATGCAGTTCTACGACACCAACGCATTTTTAAGACCAGTATGGTGTTTGTGTCTTGAAATATCTCTGTGACAAACTGCTTCAGTAGTGGTTTGACAGCCTGCTTTTGTTATTTTCTAAAAACTTGTGGAAAGTTGGGAAGGGCTGTCCATCACGAGAAATAATAGCTTAACATAGTACGATATTGCTCTTTCTGGAGAAAAGATAAGCAATTGTCAGTTTTTAAAAGTTCCTATTTCGATAAATATGCATGGAAAATCACTGAGCAATTTCTCCCTAACCTCTTGCTTATGTTTGTGTATATTTCAGACGCCAGTGTGCAACCGCAAATGGCAGCCTTATTTCAACTTAGGTTGTCGGTATGAACTTTCGTAGAGAGTGTTTTGGCGAGAGCCGTGAGCGCATCCAGGGTATTTCTGTTCAGGGTATCACTCAGCGATGCCACAACCGGCCAACGCACATGGCATAGCACTAACACATAGTTAGCCATAACACATGACACAACCCAAACACAGTAAACAAGCGTAGGTGACACAGAGCTAAGGCAGTGAACAAGCAAACGTGACATAGAGCTAACACAGTGAACCAGCACACGTGACACAACACTTACACACAGTGAACCAGCACCCGTGACACAACCCAAACACGGTAAACACGCAAACGTGACACAGAGCTAACACAGTGAACTGGCACACATGACCCAGAACTAACACAGTGAACCAGCACACATGACACAACACTTACACATAGTGAACCAGCACCCGTGACACAACCCAAACACAGTAAACAAGTATATGTGACACAGTGCCAACACAGTGAACCAGCACGTGGGACACAGCGCTAGCACAGTGAAACAGCACACGTGACACAGCACTAGCACACAGTGAACGAGCACACGTGACACAGCATAACACACATTGATCCAGCACAAGTGACACAGCGCTAACATAGGTGAACACGAGCACGTAACACAGCGCTAACACAGTAAACCAGTACACGTGAAACACAGCTAACACAATGAATCGATAAACGTGACGTAGCGCAAATGCAGTGAACGATCCAGCCCTAACACACAATGAATCAGCACACATGACACAATGCTAACACAGTGACTCAGCATATGTGAAACAGCGCTAACACATAGTAGAAAAGTACACATGACACAGATAGACAGATATAAACATTACTTGCAATCATTAACGCGATCCCTTGCGAATGCGTATGAAGGTAATGCCTTATCTCTCGCTGTATAGCGCACGCTAGAGAGTAGAGGTACTCTTTGAGGGAGTACGGCCCATACGTATCGCAGCACGCCCCCTGTATCACAAATCATTAGCACGTCGCCTGTTCCATGGCGGGTCCGTCCTCATTCCTCCGTCAAGCAACCTAATTATGAGAACCAACCCTGAAAAATACTGTCGGAACTAGCCTACAGCAATTTTAGGGCTCAAAATTTATCATTTTTGCCTTATAGTCCCCTGGTCATAAGATTGGTCATAAGATCCTAATTACTTGGGTACCTGCCAAACAATACGGACATGTACACAGCAAGCGATGTGAGAGTCCAAACCACTAACCAGTATGAGGAAGGCATAGATTTTGGCGGTCTGCAGGCTGGAGGTCATTTTCTCGAGAAGCATAGGCACACAGAACTGTGCAAAGCACTGCGTGGAAGCCAGCATCTCGACAATTTGGAAGCATATCACCGGAGGCGGGGCAGGGGGCGCACCTAGCCGGAAGCACAGTACCAGGCTGAGGACGGCAAGGAGGGGTCGAGGGTAGTGTGCGCAGGTGGGGGGCGCATCTAGTGGGAAGTGACGGGCCACCACGTCGACGATCTGAAAGCAAAGCACCAGGCTGGGGAGGGCAGGGAGGGAAGGAGGGAGGGACAGGGGGACAGGGGGTGACACCTAGCGGGAATTGACTGGCCACCACGTCGACGAAGTGGAAGCACAGCACCAGCTGGTCTTTTTCCCAAGTCCATGGCCTGCAAGAAAGTCAGCACAAAGTCGTCCCCATCTCTTGCAAATCTATAATCACACACACCGCAGACAGGTTTTTACTTCTGGTTATACTACATTTGAGACTTGCTATATTTGAGACTAGCTGTGAAAAAAGAAGTGTGTTTAATTGGAGAAACCATTACAGCCACAAAGGTTCGACACTGGAACCGTGTTAGAAGTCGCATAAACTGTTTGAACGTAGTTTGTGGATAGACGGAGGGTATAAACACTGCCTGGGTAATCGAGAAAATAATTTTGCAGTTATTCAAGGTCAAATAATAAGCTAAACCAATTGTTTCTTTATCAGAAATAAACCACTGAATCCAAACCATTTAATTGAAAATGACACAGAAAATGCACCTTGCAACCTCTGAGTGAGCAGACAGCTGGTCATGTGGTGCACATGTCCGCGCTCTGATTGTGCCAGAGACTGCACGTGCACCTGCGTGTTGATGTCATGACAGATCTGCTGTATGCCGGCCGCTGGAAGCTCGAGCCCACTCTGTAAAACAATCAGTGAAACAGATTAACAACGGAATATCACCCATTTATGCTCCTGTTTTTAGCATCGGATAGTAAACTATGAAATGTGGAGAAATGGAGTGAAAACACGGACTCGGCAGTTATAGGACCGGGGTATTGCGTGTATTCACGTAACTTAATAAGTGTGTGTAAACTGGCAAAGAGCGGCGACATGAACTGAACTCACGTATAAGCGTGGGTGGACCGTCAATGTACGGGGCATTGCGTATAATTGTGATAAAATGTGTACATTATGATCGAAGAAGGTGGTAATGGGGAATGTACACACGTTACAGGCAATATTGTTAAGCGCTCTCAGCAAAACCGGCTGCACGGAGTGGTGATCCTTCAAGCGCGCCAGCAAAAACGTCACCAGCACAGAAACTGCCACAAATCAGAGAATGTGCCCGAAAAGAAACCGGCCAAAGGCCAATGGCGAAACCGATTACTACTCTTATCGGTATTCAGCAATACAGCTATATATATATATATATATATATATATATATATATATATATATATATATATATATATATATATATATATATATATATATATATATATATATATATATATCAGCAAAGACATAATGTTATGTTATATCTATAATGTTATGTTATGATCTATGCTATACATCAGCAAACCCAATCTATGTACAGACATAATAGCACTACAACATAAATTTTCCCTCCCTCCGGAAGTGATTGAAATGTCAAGGGTAGCAGTGTTGTGCACCTTGTCGCGGCTGTAGGGCGTGGTGAGTAAGGCGTGGAATGGCGGAAGCCTGTAGAGGCAGGGTCTCTCCACCATATCAATGCTTGTCAGCACTTTCCTGTAACCATCAATACCGCACATCAACACATCACTGCCCTACATCAAAACATCACTGTCGCGCTTCACATCATATCCATTAGATCAACACATGACTTAATCTGCGTTAACTAATCACAACTTTAACTGACCAGAGACATGCATATAACTGTAAACAACACATCACCGTGTACAGTTACCAAAGCACCGCTACTGAACAGCACACAACGCTGTATTATCTTAGGTTTGTAGCAGTTAAGGAACCAATCGAATGTTCGTTGAGTTTATGAAAGCCGTTTGGGGGTCGAAATGTGAAGTGCGGCCGTTTACAAATCGCCGATTGCTCATCGTGATGCATTGAACCTATTGACTCACCCAAGAGCTTTTAGAAATTCTAGAAATTTTAGAAATTCAATTTGCCATCGTTGAATTTTAATCTGTGAATGCCTGCTGACGCCTAATCCTACATCCTCGTACAGATTGCTAACTACCTATGATGATACATATTATTGTACCATATAATCTGTGCACGTTTGATATCGGGCACTGATATCAAACACAAGAGTTTATCCTGACGTCGTTTCACTTGCTAAATACTAGAGTAGCTTTGCATTTTCAACCTGAATGTAATTTTTCTCGTTACCTTTCGATTGTTAGCGTGATCATGTTGATAAAGAACTGAATAAATCTGTAATCCATTTTGAAAATTCAAAAGTTATTGTAAACATTTTTCTTTGCTATTTGCTATTTCAACGATTTTTAAAGAAACAGGCAGGGTGAATGTTAGATAAAAAGCAACAAAGCTCTTGAAAATATGATTTTTGCGACTCAGTCGTGTACGGACGATAAAAAAATGATTTAAGTGTTTGGCGTGAAATGAAATATAACATTACAAAGCAAATATACATAACTATTAAGATTACACAAATATAGTGCTTACTTGTTGAAATCAAAGTTATCATTCAATGATTATCGGTTTTTATACAACTGTTTACTGTTTTTCAGCAACATCCATAACAACCAGTATTACCGCAAAATGAAGAATGTGCCCTTTTAACCATTTTTTTATTTAACTTCAATTTATCTTTATTCAAATATTATAAAATACTCAATTACATATGAAATAAAATAAAAAAGTTTTAAATAGGAGCGATTTTATTTAGTTTAAATGTTTTTCCAGTGTTTTATCAAATCAGTTTCACACCTCAATTATTTAGCCTCGCTTCACGCTACGGTAAGACAAGTCACTGAGCAACATTGCTTATGAGTTCGACGCTGCGTAGTAACCTTTGGACTGTCTGATTGTGGATCGCACTGGAAATGGTCTCAATCATTGTCTTCCGACATATGCCCCACCGTGCCAGGACCCGTCAGCGCTAGTAGTCGATGCGCTGGTGTGTCAATGGCCGGGTCAATTTCCATATCTGTTCGCTTCATCAACAATCATGGTGAAGTTTCTTATCAAGATACAACAACAAAAGACTATCCGGCCTGTCTTAGTGTCCTTAGTTTTCTACCGTTTGAGGGAATCTTCCGATCGCTCTTACTGTCTCATCGGGGGAGGGGGTGGGGGAAGGGGCATTTGGAGCCATCCAGAGCCAGTCGCCAAATCCTAGCAATATCCTTGAGATACCAGGCCGGTTTGACCGTAATTATGCACAGATCAGTTAATGATGACTTTTCCACTTTCAGGTTTAAACTATGACAGATGGGAACTTCTAGAACTTGCAAAAGCTCTTGGGTGAGTCAATAGGTTCAATGCATCACGATGAGCAATCGGCGATTTGTAAACGTGTCTAACCATGGTGTCTCAGGTAACCCTTGAGGCATTATTAACATCTGCGGATGAGTTTCGTTTTCCCTTTTGGGTAGTAAATTTTCCTCCTTGAGTTGCAAAGGTTTCTCAGAGCAGGTTATACGTCGCATAGACTCTGCTCATAAAAAATTCTATATCCGTCGATTGCGACTTTTTGAGGCTTGTTGGGTCGATCGCAGTATCGATTCAGTTGCAGTGACATCGATCGCAGTCTCAGATTTCTTCAGCTACCTGTTTGAGAAGCGCAAGATTCATTCGGCTCGATCAAGACATATCGCTCTACAAGAATCCGTGCAAGACTTTTCGACGGATTCGTTATCGAAGATACATAGATTAGGTAGTGGTTTTCTGCTCAATTAGTGATTACCTTGATCCCTCTCTTTGAATAACGGTCCAGCCAGAAACGGAAGAAACGTAAAAATGTTGAGAAACCTCACAGCAAGAATTCGAACACCTTACCTTCCTACCTCCGTAAATGTGTGTCTATAGACTGCGTCATAGGTCTTGCTATCCCATGCTCGCTCGTGCTAATCCGTACACCTCGCGCTTCATCGTTGTATTGCTCTTCTGTGTGCTTGCGACCCACGCGCAAACCGCAACCTGGTTACTTCAGTCACAATGCAAACTAGCATCGGTCACGTCTTTTGATCGTCACCTTTTTTATCGGTTCATTTTCCCCGCTCTAACGACGAATAGCCATAACCATAATAAGGATTCTTGTTTGTGTGAAAGTGCTGTGAGCTTGTATCATTTTTTCTATGAAAAGGGACACAATGGGTGCTGGTGTAGCTCGGCGTAAGTATTTACCACAAGCACGATTATCTTTTTTTGTTGTTGCTACTTTTTACAAAAGCTGTTAATTTTTAGTATTTATTTATGAGTAAAATATCTCATAGACGTAGAAGCCATCACGGGTTATTCATAGAGCAGAACCTACATTTGGGAGTGGATAAGTGTTTCCGGAATAGGGGAGTTGATTGATTTTCCCAGGTTTATATTTATACAGAAACCAATGGCTAAAATAGAATAACACATTTTGGGATATTTTAATAACGAGCTCTCCATATCATACAGGTTTGCCCGCAGGGGAGGGGGGGGGGAATTTACTGTATATTTATTCTTTTTAATATTGATTCTGGATTATTATGACGACGACTCACGTGAGTAAAGTGATACCAGCTATTTCCAGTTATTTTCCTTGGGACGAAGTTGATCGGTGTGTTGCTTTGGATAACTTAGAGTTTCTAATAATCAAATACCTAGCTTCACAATTTGGTCAATAATAACCATACTTATTATTGCACATTCTGATTACTTAACTGATGAACGCTTTCTTTGTTCACAGTAGGGTAAAAGTTGGGGTTTAAAAACACCAGCCCTGTATTACGTGGGAGCTTAAAAACACTTATGAAGTGTTTTTAAACCCTAATGGGCGTTTCAAAACACCTATAAAGTGTTTTAGAAAGTGTTTTAGAACCCATATAGGAGTTTTGGCGGCGATGGCTATTTACAGAACAGACTGAACAGATGGACGAGGAAAAAGGATGTGTTAGAACCCCCATGGGGTTTTGACCCAGATTAAACACTTATGAAGTGTTTTAGAACCCCCATAGGAGTTTTGGCCCAGATGGCTATTTACAGAGCAGGCTCAACGGACGGACGGGGGAAAGAGATTGGACATTTTTTCCGCACACGCACACACATACCAACACCATGACAGAATTTGTGTTCATTTCGTAATAGGTGGTGGCTTCCCTAAGAAGGGCAACCAGGTGTCAAAGCTCCTCACTGGTTGCTGCTGCTGTTCCCAAATTAAAAAAGGCTACAATGTCTTGAACTTGGCGAGCGCACTCGGACGTCTGTAGCTAGTTGAACAGGAATGTTTACGTCGTGGCGCAGCCCAGACTGGGTACTCCTCTTCCTCCATCCTGGACTGAAAAAAGCTTCATCCTCAATGTTTCGCAGTCTTTTCCCAGTAGTCACTACATCGGCAAAAACACTGGTATGCAGAGTGCAGCCGCATTTGCCGTATCGAGCAAAAAATGCATAAAGAAGCGTTTGTATGGTCGGCTGGTAAGTTGTCGTGCTGAGAATGAACCTCCTGGTCTAGTAACAATCCGTGACTGAAGAATTGTACTGAAGACATTTGTGAATGGAACACTTATATACCTTGTAAAACTTAGGTCACCCCCCAACCAAGAATAGTATGTCGGGTCGGACCTATCCCCCTCCCCCATCCGGAGAGGTAGCTACATATACCTATGTATAGTAAATCCGACAAGATTTTGAAATTTTTGCCTATTTATCAATTTCAGAAAATTCTGAACATTTTTGGTTTTCAGACCCCCCCCCACTCCGAAAAAAACATGAAAAATAGCGTATGATAGGCGGTTAAAAGCTGGTTACAATAATCCAAAACAAGCAGCAAAATGACTTCAACTAACAAGACAATCACAGTGATGAGGGCGTCCAGTAAGACTAACAACGGAGTGTTACAAGTGCTGGGTGTGGTTAGAATATACAATGCATCCTCACAACTGACCCGTACGCCACAACGCACCGCGCCGGTTCTGTTGTAAGACCTGTGGCGGTCTCCTGTGGTACAAATTGGCAGCGACGTTGCATGGGCCGGGTCCGGTGTGTACAGCCTGCTGGTGGTGTGACACGACACTCAGAAACATAAGCTATTACAACTTCCACCCCATCAAATGTGCAGGAAGACCGTTCACCATGCAGCAGTTCTACAGATACCAATTCAGTTGCGGGAACCGACATGTTGGTGAAGAGCCAACTTACTAAAACTTTCGGCCCGTCTAAGGGCCATCCTCCCTTATGCAATGACGCTGATTCTGTCTATGTATGTCTGTGTGTGTATGCATAAAAGGAGAAGCGAGTAGTTTTATTCAATTACCAAAGAAAGTGACTCCAAGGGGTGTGGTAAACATTAAAAATGATGACAACAAGTGTTTTTTATGATCAGTATTGGCTTATCTTCACCCTCATGAGAACAACCCTTGTGGTGTGGGTCATTACAAACCATTTGAGAAAGAATTATAGGTAGAGGGTATGACATTTCCAGTGCCAATTACTGACATTCCAAAGTTTGAAAAGAAGAACGATGTGTCCATCAACGCGTTTGGATATGAACAAGATGTAGTTGTGCTATTACATCTCAGTCGAAACACCAGTGTGAGAGAAATCAACTTACTTTGCAATAATTGTTGTCGACCAAAGCATAAGGCTGCAGCTTTTTATTGTTTCAACTGTCTTCACGGGTTTGTGCGACCAGATTTTTAGATATGCATCGTGAAGTGTGTAGCAAGTACGGAGCACAACGTTTATCATTCCGCAAGGAACCTGTCATAAAGTTCAAGAATGTAGCCAAACAACAGCGAGCTTTTGTGATTTATGCCGACTTTGAATGTTTCACGCAAAAGCATGAAGAAGGAGACAAGTATCAGCATCATCGCCCAGACAACTTTGCCTATGTGGTTGTTATCCTGTACGACATACTCGCACCACTTGTGTATCGAGGAAACAATGCCGTAAAGGTCTTTTAGACCACATGGTGATTGAGCGTGATCGTATGGTGCATGGTTTAGAGCAGTCAAAGGATATGGTGATGACCGGTGAGGATTGAGAGAATTTTAAGAACACTGTCGATTGTTACATTTGTCATGCGCCTCTATGAGCGGATCGTGTGAGAGGTCATGACCACATCAATGGTAAATACCGCGAAGCAGCACATAATGAATGCAACTTACAATTTTGATTTAGAAAGGATCAACAGAGGGTTAAAGATTTCTGTGTTTTTCTGCAATTTGCGAAGATATGACAGTCATCTGATCATGGAAGAAATTGGGAAATTCAAAGTTGAAACAATTACAGTCATTCCGCACACCATTGAGAAATACATTGCATTCACCATGAGCAATCTGAAATGTACGGACAGCTTTCAGTTCATGAGTACCTCTCTACAGAAGTTAGTATCCAACTTTACGGCAGAAAGATAACTTCTACAACATGACTTCTCACATTCACGATAGTAACCAACAAGATTTGCTGCCGAGAAAGGGAATGCACCCCTACGATTACGTGCACGAACACGAAGTTTGCTGAAACGCGGCTACCATCAAATTACAAGTTTTACAGTAAGCTCAGCAAAGAGGATATTAGCGATGAGGATTATGCTCATGCGCAGAAGGATACATTCAACTGTACCACATTCAGTTAATACCAAGACTTATACCTGAAATCAGATGTGTTACTGCCAGCTGAAGTGTTTGAAAATTTTCGTCAAGTATGTCTCAAGTATATCAAGTATGTCTCCTGCCCACTTCTATACAGCACCAGGACTGTCAAGGGATGCTAAGCTAAAATCGACGAAGGTGAAGTTCTAATTGATCACTGACATTGAGATGTACCAAATGGTTGAGCAAGGCATACGTGGAGGAATATTTGTAATCTCTCACAAGTATGCGAAAGTAAATAACCCCTACATAGCAGATTACAATTCTGAGATACCAAACAACTAACTGATGTACCTAGACGCAAACAACTTGTATGGCTGGGCCATGTCACAAAGCATGCCTCAAATGGATTTATGTGGGTGAGCGAGCCAGAATCCCTCGACTTCATGGATGTAGCTGAAGATGACAATATTGGATTCATTTTAGAAGTGGATTAAGAATACCCACATTCAATCCATGATTGCAATAATCACTACCCAGTGGCTCAAGAACGGAAAAGTATCAAAGTTGGAGAACTGTCAGAGTACAGTCAAAGACAAACCTAGTAAAAATCTCATTCCCAACTTGTGTGACAAGAAGAAATATGTGCTTCATTATAGGAATTTGCAGCAGTAAGTCTCACTGGGGTTAAAAGTCACCAAAGTGCATCGTACCATCTTGTTTGCACAGAGTAAATGGTTTCTCAAAATACATTACCTTGAACACAGAAAAGGAAAAATTGATCGAGAACCCGTTTGAGAAAGACTTCTTCAAGCTGATGAACAACTCTGTGTTTAGTAAACCATTTAAAATGTGAGAAAGCGAATCAATGTTGAACTTGTTCACAAGGAAAAGCGGTTTAAGAAACACGTGGCTTAACCCTTTTTTACAAATTCAAAATTTTTAACGAAGATTTGACCGCCATACATTTACGTAAAGTGTATTTGCTTCAGGATAAACCCATTCAAGTTGGCTTCACCATTCTCGACCTCAGCAAAGTGCTTATGTTTCAATTCAATTACATCATGGTTAAGTATCCAAATGCCAAGTTGTTGTTCAGCGACACCGACAGTCTATGTTATGACATATAAACGGAAGATATCTACAAGGATATGCAGCAAAATGCAACAAAATTCGACATAAGTGACCATCCGTCAGATCACTTCCTGCATTCCAACATGAACAAAAAGTGCTTGGAAAAATGAATGATGAGACGGCAGGCAGCCCTATTGAAGACTTTGTTGGACTCAGACCGAAAATGTACAGTTTTATGTGTGGTGGGAAAGAAAAACATACAGCTAAAGGCATCACTCGAGCTTGCCAAAGACGCATTAAACATATACAGTACAGACAGTTTGTTCAACGAAACGCAAACGATGACTACAGCACACATTATTCGAAGTCATGACCACCAGCATTTGAGGAAAGTAGCCCTCTCCCCATATGACGACAAGCGATACGTGTTGAGTGATGGCTATTCCACCTTAGCGCATGGACATTACAAGGCGACATTATAAAAGGGAGAGGTCCTCCAACGTAAGAGTTATTTAAGGTGTGAACACTGAAGCGTTAACATGGAAGTTACAAATCGTAAGAAATTTGCAACTGATATGGATTATCTTGCAGATAAAGTCAAAGACTTAAAATGTAAAAAATCCTACCACCACCACTACTATCAAGAAATTGGAAATAAAGACAATAGCCTCACAGCCACAGTCGTGCAATGGAATGCTTTCTGCAGGAAATGGAAGGAGGTATACAAAAAATATGAAAACAAGCAATGAAGGAGTGGTGAACATTCTCAAGTACCTCAGAGATGAGGGATCTGGAAGAAATCGTCCTACGAAAAAGGGTATTTTGCTGACAATACCTGAATGGAAAATGTTAAAGAAGAAGGTGAAAGAAGTGGATAAAAGCTTCGAAGACAAGAAGACGGGTCATAGTTGATCGGACTGTTGAACGAGATGGAAGACTTTTGAACCCATTACAAATTGATTCTCATATCTGAGAAACCTATGTGATGATATTGTGCTAAGACATTTTGGAAAGTGTATCATACTATCGCCTGACGGACAATCCGTGTTGAAAGACCATCGAGAGAAGTTGAGGATACCTGGCTTTCTCCTTATAGTTTCCGAGGATTTAGAAGTGCGTGTGACTGAGAACTATCTAGACGTGTTTGTACGATTCCGCCAGTATGCCGAGCTTACAAAACGCTACGATTACATCACCCTCAACACAGTGGAATGATACGCTATGTTACAAGCATTGGATCGGAAAGAACCTGACGCTTGAATTCAAAGAGGACTTGAAAGTGCAACTCATACGGGGTATCAAGTCCATTGAGCTGACACATCCCATATGGGTTATGGTGAAAGACATTGACACGAATGAACATGGATATGAACTGAAACTGTCTGAACATGAAGATGTTAAAATAATAAAGTTTGGTAATGGACGGTGTTATGCGAGTATTCATAGCATTTACAAACGTGGTTGTAATGTCTATGATACATAAATCAATTTAGATTGGTATGAATGGCATTCTTTGATTAATGTATTGGATGCATTTGTAAAAAAGTTTAATGTAAAATAATTGTTGAAATATAAATAATGTATAACACAATAAAAAAGAATGCTATATAAAACTGCCTTGCTTTTATTTACAATATTAATAATAAAATTGACAATTACTATCAACTTAACTAATGCAACTTAATTAATACAACTAATACAACACCAGTAAAACAACGGTTTATAATGTCTATATACAAAATGCTTTACAACAAAATCACCATCACTTCTTCTTTATGCATCAATGATTTCAAAAAGACTATATCTTCGAGCTCTTTGAATAATATAACACACTTATTCAAACGACTTATTCAAACTTATTCAAACGACTGTCTATAGGTAAAAGTCCTTAAGAGTCAAAATATTCTGCGGGGTCTTTGTCAAAATATACTGCCACCCAATGCTGTCCTGGCTCATCATGATCGTCTGTGTTGATGACATAGGCACCGCGTTGTAAAGATGGTAACTGGTCCATGAAAAGCACACCTTGAAACAAATGTTTTGTTGCGACATCATGAGACAGTATGGCTTCTATCTGCTTCGTGTTCATGACTGGTAGTCGAACTGAATGCTGCATTTTGCACTTATTTCAATGATTTTATCAAATTCGGCATAGACTATAACATTGACTTATTTTGCAAGGCACCGGCAAAATTCATCTCTAGCTGCAAATTCCCATGATTGATAAGGGCAAAATGATCATCACCATCGTAATCAGGTGTTAAGTCAAAAGTAAATGAAGCATAAACTCTAATCCAATCTTCCTGTTTTATGATAGAATTTTTCTCACCATTCAATTTATCAAAAGATTTGTAAAGAGTTTCAAAAGAGTCAAGATATTTGCCCCGACTTATGTTAAGCTTGAGGGGTTTGGATAGGTCTGGTTCACCATCAGTGTAAAGTTGCATGTAGTTAAGATTAAAATGTTCGAAATTGTATGGATTTCTCAATACTGTTCCAGCAAAGGATTCATTATGAACCAGTCCAATGACAATACGTTTTGGTAATTGGCCTAAAAAGATGTTATCTTTTATAAAAGATTGAAATCCAGCTGGGATGGCTAAAATTTTACATTCTTTTCTAGTAAAAGGAAACTTAGCAGGACTTTTCATCAATGCATCTGTATGTCCTAACTGAATACCTGGACTAACCCTCACTTTGCGAATGATTAAAACGCATCTTTCCTTTCAACTTTAAAACCATTACTTGCAGTCATTAATACATATTCATCTTTTTGTCTATGTAAAGCAATTTCATACTGATGCCATTGGGAAGATAACGATCCTGCTCAAACAAATCTATCCTTAAAGCACCTAAAAGCATAAACTCACGGCTTAGACGTGTATGCAAATAACGATTTCCTGCTTCAGCTAGATCACTTCCTTCATCATTTGCATGAAAACCTGATACGTACTTTTCATGACTAGCTCTTTTCATCTCATAAGCATTCATTGATCCAGGAGTATCTTTATAGATGAGACACGTAGAGTGCTCAGAATGGAGACTTTCCTCCGAATCATGAATGAGATGGGACATAATGCTGGTATAACCATGAGTATTGTTACTATGTGAAATCAATCGATCATTCAGAAATAATTCAATATTAGACCATAACTCATTAAACAAATCATTGACAGATGCTACGTTATCATCTACACCACATCACCCTTTAAAATGCAGCATACACTATGAAGTCTACTGTTCTTTAAATCTAGATATTCTTCTGTACTTGCAGGAATATAAAATTCTTTCATAATTTCACCATTATCACCTTTAATGGCAACAGAACATAGTACAGGACCATAATAATCTCCAACTACTTGTGGCTCACAAATATTCCAGTGCACAAACAGTGCATAAAAATCCATGTTTTTTCTAAAATCTCAGCTAATCCAGTAGAAAAGATAATATCATAATTATCTCTCAAAATAAGAGAAACTCTTCGACTAATTTTGTCATACTTTAACTGAATAGGGTTTGCATTAATAGATTTTTGTAATTCTACATTTATTCCACTACATATTTCAGGTATGGATCTGTAGTAACCATATGGAATGGTAACTTGATATAATGTATGTATTGATGATCGATAATCAAAAGTATAGTGTACTCCTGGCCTTCTCGTCGTCCATGTTTGGGTATTGAATTTCAGCTAAGGCTACTTTACATTTTCCTTTCAAATATAATGTACGAGGTAAACGAATTTGATAATTAGAAGCCTTGTTGTTGGGATAATAGTTTATACTAGCATTGCGTGGTAAAGTAATGTAAAAGCTTGTTGACTCCATGACGGCTAAATCGTTTATGTGATGTAGGTAGACTGGATGTCTATATACATTACTTCATGTTTGGCACACGTCATCCACACTGTCTACATGATCTACATTGCTGTCTATATGATCTACATTGGTGTCTACTACTTCTCCTTGACAACAAGCACTTACACACCTAATTTTTACAGGAATATTATTTTATTTTCATTTTCTTTGCAACAACAACACCATAACTCTTTAATCCATGTTACAAAATTTTCCCACCCTTCTGGAAACAGCTTTTGTTGACGTTGTTTTATCTCTTTTGTAATATCTTCACGACTTGTCTTTTTGCCAAAAACAGTTTTTTGGAATATTAGATTCTACAATTTCCTCAATAAACTGCTTCCAACAATGTGGTTGTTCTCATCGTTCCTTTCTTCTTGTAGAACCAATGCTTCTTTCAACAAATCGATAATGTTGGAATTCGTGATGATAGTACCCGTTTTTAAAACAAGTTTATTTTTATCTGTCCATCTCGTACCATGTTTCTTAAGTTCTGCCAGAAGCTGTGATAGTTTAACATGATGAATAGATTGCAAATGGTTTAGAAACTGTTGTGACTTTTCTGATTTTTCTGCATTGGATGATGTAACAGACTTTTGTTGTTGTTGCTGTGATTGAATTGTTCGTGAATGGCGGCCAAGAACTTGAGACATTTCTTGCTTTTTCACGAATTTGTTTCCCACGTTAAAGTTTATTCACTTTCGTTTTAATTCCACCATCTTTTCCCTTCTTTTCTAGCAACATTTTATATTCATATTTAGGAATGAGGACCATTTCTAATTATGTTTCATTTTAACAGCAACTGAGTTAACAAGGGTAATGCACATTTAGCTCTAATGAAACCTCCTTTCTGATTAACCAACTTCTTTTTTTCTTAGAAGTGATGTCTTCTTATCTGCCAGTGTGCGTAGGGCATGGCGTTCACGTTTCAATTCCTTACTCTTTTTTAGCTTAAAAATAAATGCCCTCGCAATATATTCAAACAAATTTCAGGCAAGCTAGTTTATTTCTCCTTAGGAGCTTGATGTAGCAAGGATTTACGTCGTTTAGGCCGCTGCGTGCGAGCAAGTGAAGAAAAGAGTGGTTAGCTTGATTACATTTAGACATCTTGGCTGCGAATGGTCAAGTGACTTGGTTCTTGTTCATACGTTATTTTATCAACATATACATAATGTGTATCTTTTTGTAAAATGCCTGAACGAATGCGCTGTTGATCATTAGTCTTTGGCTTAAAATCAATAAATGAATAGCCATGAGGTTTGCTGGTAGTATCTTGATAATCTTCTATGAGAAACGGAGATTTTACAGGATACATTTGTCGCCCTTATGTACTTATTTGTTGACTGTCTCTAGGATTTTTAAACAGAATGATATAATGTGTATTCAAACTAATATTTCGCATTTCTCTACCATGATGGAACAAATTATGCACAATAAAAATGATGCTTAGATTTTGATGACTGCTGCCAACACTCAAGAGACGTGACATACGCTCATCACTATGGCATTTGGTCTTTAAATCATCAATGATGAGTAAGTTTGGTTTCTTCGGGTTAAAGCGCTCTTCAATGTCATCTGGAAAGCCTTGATAAAATTCCACACCTTTCATTCCCTTGTACAAAGGCTGATCTGCTGCATAGAGCCATAAAATGATTTTTGAGAGGGTTTTATTAAAGAGGAATGCGGCTATCGCTGAGACATCTAGTAAGTGAATTTAGAATCAGGATCAGAATTTTCAAATTGTGTATAAACTGAAATGTTAAATATTCTGCTATCTGTCGTGGGGTGCTAGAATTATATCCTTTGCAAAGTTATTGGGTAATAAAGGTTCGAAAATCATTTTACACGCCGCTGGCCACCAAATTTGTTTGACAACATTAGAACTGACTGGATCACAAAGCAGCGCCAGTGTCATACAACGGTGTGCTCGGTTCAGTAATGCGGAAAAGGGTGGATCAGGGCAACAATCCGTGGAATTTTTCCACCAAATGATGTTTTTTCGAACCCTGTTGCACATAAGCCTGGAGTACAGTAGCTTGAAAGTGTGTATTGATTTCTCTTGAAATTTGGGCGGGAAATGGTGGTATATGTCATCATTGAAAAAAGTGTAAAACATGAGTGGGAGGGGGGGGCAGGTTCGCAAAGAAACCTTTAGTGAAAAAAGAACCGCGGGGACCCCATATTTTACTATCTCAAATGTTGAATCTATGATCAGTGCGTAATTATGTACAATATGAGAGGTTTATATGTTGCAGGTTTTTGTTCTGTATTGGAATTAGTCTCAAAATTTGCTTATTTGCCATTCTTAGCAATACAAACCGAAAGAAATCCTGAGTCGTTTTAGTTCTGTTTTATTTCTCATAAAAGTCCTGTGACCATTGATTTTTATATCCTATTATTATAGCACTGTGTCACATGGTTGCACATGCGAAGTATTAAAACGAAATTGTTGCAGATTAATTTTATGGGAGATAGCAGCATTTCCGTTAAACTTTGTTCTAGAATTTCCCTGACTAGAGAAATATCACCACTGCCTGTAGGTCCAGAGACCAAACATGTGAATGGATGCTTCATTTTTGAATGCCTGTTTCTGTTAAACTTCTTTGGCCAACCTAACCACTGAACAAATCATTCTTTAACACCTCGTCCTTTTTGTGTTTTCAAGACCATTTCAATGCTGTAGACAGATTCAATATCTTTTGTCACTTTCTGCACTTCTTTCACATAGAAATGTCCATCAATATCTTCGTCCAAAAAGTCTTTCACAAGTGTATTCCTTGCTTCTTACAACGATGTGTGATAATGAAGACTTCTTGCGTCCACTTTCTATGATAATCCCGTTGAAACACGTATGTCATGTGGGAAATGCCACATGATAACCAATTTTAAATTTGCAGAATTTGTCTTCTTCTTTGGTTTCAATTTCAATTTGTTTACATACATACACTTCCACACTTTAGATTCATTTTCCTTTCGAATATCTGCAGGAGCATACTTATTAGGGAAGGAGGTCTATGGTTGTAATTATGCACCAATTCTGGAAGGATGTCCATATAGCGATAAGTTTGATTATGTAGAAAATATCGATACATCATTCTCTTTAGAGTACAAATGATTCTCTCAGCAAAATTGGCTTTTGTTTCATTCTTTGTCGAATAAACATGTATTCTTCTCCATCCTTCTTCAAAAATGCTTTTACCCATCTGGTTTTGAATTCAGTTCCTTTATCTGATCTTAGAGATCGTGATCTTCGTTGTGTTTCATGAAAAATCTTTTGAAAGGCTTGCATGACGCTGGTATATGATTTGTTGGGTATTGGCTGCAACTACAAATATTTGGAAAACACATCAATGACAACCAATACAAATCGGGTGTCATCATTATAGTGAGCTTTGTTTCCCATATCAGCTAAATCAAAATCCCACATGTCAACAATGCCACGTATAATGACACGTTGCCTTTTAAACCTGTATTTTACAGGTTGTAGCAAACTGAATGCATATTGATCTTGCAACCATTTCTTCACATTGGAATGAGTGACTGGTTTATCGTGTTTTTATAATATGAGGTAAAATTTGTAAGGACCACCAAATGCTCTGGGTTGACCAGGTTTGAAGTAAATATTGGTTTAAGTAGTCTTTCCTGGCCGACATGTTTACACTAAATGATTACTACTTGTCAACATATCTTACATATTTTTGCCATATAACTCAATCAACATGTTTTATAACTCAACCAACATATCTTACACTTTATAACTCAATCAAAACATCTTACAAATCAGGTATTGACACAATGGTCTTCAATGGTCTTCAAAGTCCATTGATCTTCAATGTGCACTGAGCAACTTCTTAATTCGTCAAATTTTATAGCATCTACAATAGATTTCTCACAAAGTTGATTCGCATTGTCTAACATTTTATCTAAATAAATATAATATCTTGCTTCATTCCAATATGTATAGATACATGTGGAATGACAAGTATGTTCTTGACACTATTCATTTTGACAAGCAGGCCATACAAAACATGCAATTTTTTTAAAGCTAATAACATTTCTTCACAATATGTTTTTTTTGCACAATATATTGTCTGAATGTAATGTATGCCATTATATTGCAATATAGATTAACCACTCTCTCACTTCGTCAAACAGTCTTGGATCAAATCGATATGCTGCTTCCACATCAAACTCCTCAGCTTCGTCAATGCCTGAAAGCCTACACTCTTTGATGAAATCCTCAAGTAAGTTTGGCAAGTTCAACCGGGAATGAGCAGGTTTCCAATAGATGATGAAGTGCTGCAGTTGCTGTTGAACAGATCCAAAACGTGCTAGCTCATTTGTCATGTAGACCACGTACTTCTCTTTGAAACACGTTTCTACATCGATCCTTACTTTACATGTCCATATGGCGGTTGAAAAAATACGTCCGTACACCATGACGGTTGGCAAGCAAATGACTTCTCAAAATAGTCTTACTCTTCAGATACTGTTAGTGAGCCACACTTGTTGCAGAAGTTGTCTTGTTCACATATCTTGCAATTGTACTTGTGGCAGTGACAATCGTAATCCTCAGCATATCCGTAAGCACTACAATATTCACAGGTAAGCTCAAGTTGACATTGCACGTTGATATTCTCCAATTGAACTTCAGCCAGATAACAGTTTTATTGCCATGACATTCCGCACATGGCTCAGGTTTGGCAAATAAGACTGAGTTGATGTTATCCATCTCCTGAAGCACTGTCTCCCGTTCACCATCATTCATGTTGATGTAATACTTGTATACTGTCCCTTCAAACAGTGATGTGTGCTCAAATGTTTAAGTTCACATTAATTTTAAAGCTGCTTGTCTTCTTCATGGCTACGCATTGAATGATGGCTTGGTCCTCTCCACCCACTCCGTTTAGACAGACATCACATGTATGTTTTTGTCAGATGTTTGTAAAATCGTGGAGTCAGCTCATTGAAGGCTTCAAGAAAGGCTGTTGGCAGACAGTCTGTTAGAGGCTGTCTCATGACGATTACTAAAAAGTCTCCTTATTTGCCACTACCCATTAGCCATTCAAAGAGCATTGGCATGGTGAAATGTCCTTTTCATAGGGGTAGGTCATCATATCACACACCTTAATGCTTTCTGCAAGGTATTTGAAACCATGTAGCATGACCTTTGCATATTTGGAATCACGATCCTTATCAACACGCTTTTGCACCGGTGGACACAAAGTCTTAAAATGTCCCTCATGAAGGCTTCTAAAAAGTCATGGCTTCGCAGAGCTGTAACTGTGACGCGGGAACATGCTGTGTTTTTCCTTCGAGCATGCGGATGAGCTGAACGACGACGCTCAGTTCTTCAGTTAGGTACATGTACGTGCGTTGGTCGAAAAAGCCTTCTTCACATAAACACCATAAAATCTTACTATCGATTAGAGGAAGCACTGCTTGAAAGTTTCGTTTCAACAGCGTGATATCTTCCTCACTAACAGGTATGGTCTTGCTAGATTCAAATTTAGATTTGAGCTACTTGTCTCCTTCGTCGTCGTCATCGTCATCGCTGTCGTCATCTTCGTTGTCGTCATAGTCCTCGTCATTGTCGTCGTCATCGCTTGACATAACCACTTCTTCCTCAAGATGCTTTAGATGCGCTTTTAACTTTGCGCTGAGTGGCGTGGTGCTATTTGCAAGTGCATTTGCAACCCGAAACGGGTAGTCAGGCCTCTCAGGATCTGGCATTCCTTGCTGCACGTCTGACGGAGCACCTAACGCTTCCTCAGGCATTCTTTGCTGCACTGTACGGACGTCTGACGGAGCACCTATTGCTTCAACCAAGGTTTTTTCGGCGTCCGTCATTGCAACTATGACAGTCGTTTCGTTAGCAGAGAAGCGAAACATGCCATCAATGTCTATGTTGATAGCTGGAGGTGTATTCAGCGACGTTTCCATGATGTCTTGGTGACATAATTGCCGTTTCCAGAACAAAACAGCGCCTATATACAATTTTCAAGGATTTTTTTACGTTCTTTCCTGGCGGGGTGGGGGTCTAAAAACCAAAAATGTTCAGAATTATCTGAAACGTGTAAATGTGCAAAAATATCAAAATGGCCCCCGGGGGGTGTCCGACCTACGCACCCTACATACTTACCAATAATATGTACACTATGGTCAATTTGGTTAAATTTGGTGAAATTTTGCTCTCCTGGGGGGAGGGGGTTTCGACCCACCCAGCGTACACACTATCCTATAATATGTATACTATCGTCACTTTGGTTAAATTTGGTGAAATTTTGCTCTCCTGCGGGGGGGGGGGGCGGAGGGAGGGTCAGTTCAACCCACCAAACCTACATACTATCTTATAATATATATACTATGGTCACTTTGGTTAAATTTGGTGAAACTCTTTTTGGGGGTAAGGTGGGCGTGGAGTGACTTGCTGCGTCTAACTCTAATCTCCCTGTTTAGCACTGTGCGCTATGCACTCTGCACTGTGAGCTCTTTGATCTATTGATTTAGCCGCCTGCCTGCATATAAATAGCCAACTCAAATTACTGGCTTCTCACACTTGGCAAGTTTACACTGAAGCGATGTAGTTCAAAGATCTGTTTTTACACCGGAGAGGAGGCAGAAGTATCTACTATCTGACAAAGATATCAGCCTCATAGAGGAAATATACATTGACTATGAGCTATTTAAAATGGAGATGTGGAAACAACGCCTCACTCAATATGAGGAACACCACACATTTGGCAGGGCGCCGGCGGTGGAATCTCACAAACGTGCTAGACAGCGCTCGCCAGAGCCGGCCAACCTGCTGCTCAAACCGCCGGCTGCCGTTTGCTCACGATTCATCTCCAAACCTGCAACCGTGACCAGACCTGCAACACTGACCAAGCCTGCATCCATGACCAAGCTACCGGCTGTGATCAAGCCAGTCGCTCCTAGCTTACTTGTCTCGCCAGTGATTTTTGACATGCTTGTCACCAGCCTGCACGCCGCAACCATCATATCGGATGATGAGATAGTCGCTGCCGTGGCAAGAATCCAAGACACATCTGACGTCAGCCAGTCGCAGCACACTTCTGACTCTCGGAAATCGGAACCGTCTGTTGACTTGAACCTGCTCGACCCCAGTAAGGTGTCCATACGAGATGTCGTGCAGCTCCTCAGCTCAGTAAATGAATATTCTATATTTGATGACTTCTCTGTGTTCCTGATTCCACAGGGAGTCACAAGGAGTATGAGTATGCACGAGGCAAACTGTGAGGACGCTACGAAACTGAGGCTTACTTCTGTAGCGTTCTTGGCAGGGAGTTCAAGTGAACGGCGCGGACGATTGCACCGCATCGCTGAGGCAGGAGCAATCCGAAGTAAGCAGCGAGAGAGAGAGAGAGAGAGAGAGAAATAGCCATGTGGGTTAAAACAACACCCATGATTTCTTACGAAATGAAGGCTAAGTCTGTCACGGTGTTGGTAAGTGTGTGCGTGGGAAAAAAATGTCCCACCTTTTTCCCCCGTCCGTCCGTTCAGCCTGCTCGGTAAATAACTATCTGAGCGAAAACCCCCATGGGGGTTGTAACACACCTTTTTCCCCGTTCGTCTGTTCAGCCTGCTCGGTAAATAGCCATTTGGGCAAAAAACCCCATGGAGGTTCTAACTCACCATTCTTCCCGTAAGTTTGTTCAGTCTGCTCTGTAAATAGCCATCTGGGCCAAAACTCCCATGGGGGTTCTAAAACACTTCATAATTGTTTCAAAACCCCAAGTGTTTTTAAACCCTCACTTTATACAGGGCTGGTGTTTTTAAACCTCCACTTTTACTCTACTGTTCACATTTTCATAATAATGACAGTTGGTCTATCTTCACATTTTGACGATTGATGGCCGTGTACCGCATTTTATTTTGCTGACTAATGTGCATTCACATCGTTACGGGCGCATATGTGTAGTTCTTAACCAAAACCCTCTCACTGAGTGAACTTGAGTTGCTAAGAACAACAAAGATAAAATGTGAAGCACTGATTATCTCTTTAGCTATGACAGTGGTTGAATACAAGGACAACAAAGATATAAAATGTGAAGCACCTTTCTATTCAGCTATGTGAGTGAGTGGACATTGGTCAAGTGTATTCTTTGCTGATAGCTGTCGCCCATTCAGAAGATTTTAAAGGACACTTGAATCAGAAACATCCAATGATCTGGGTAGTGGCGGTTGCTTAACGAATCTGCACGACTGCTCTCACAGGATCCAAATAAATATTTGCACTACTTTTATTTAAGATTCGAAGGTTTTCATGTTCAACCTTTTCTGCTCTGTTCCTGCTCTACGAAGAAAAGTCTACAGCATGTCTGAACATATTTCGTTTGTGGTTTCAAATGCGCTGTAGATCGGTTTTATTGCTCAAAATGGACCAGATTTCAGTGTTATAGAATAAATTGTTGCATGTAAGCTATCGAGATCCTTGAGGCCTCGTTTTTTTTGGGGGGTGGGGTTGGGGGGGTTGGCGTCGGTGATAGCTCAATCAAAAGTACGCGAAAATAGTGTTTACAATTATTTTTTGGTAGAAGCAAATATTTCTTAAGCGTATGTTATTTGAATCACTAAAATATTTTATTAAATCTGAGCTGCTTTCTTCTGGTATCGTCTTGTTTAAGCACTTAAAACTGCCCTTCAATTATACACACTGAGATTTGGAGAATCTGCAAACAAAATACAGACATAAATATTGCGAAAGCATTCAAGACCTGCAAGTGCTGAAACGGATGGCATCCATATGATGCACACTGCTCTAGCAAATCATTGCATAGGTGTTTAAGGGATCGGATTAGGGATTGCACAGCATTTTAGAGACCCTCCCACGGACTGCACAATAGTGTAATAGATCATGGACTGAACACTGCTATAGGTTCACAGTACTCTAAATCACAAGGCTCAGAGACTATACTGTGAGGAATGTGACTAAGGGACAGCACATTGCTGTAACACATCAGATCTAGCTACTGCACAGTGCTATGATACTTCAGATCCATTGGATGCACATTGCTGAAACACATGAGATCCATCGACCACACATCATATCAAGACACTGCAAAGGGGCACAATATAGCAGATCCATGGACTGCACTGCTGTGTCATACATCAGATGCAAAGACTGCACAGTGCTTTTAAACATCAAATCCATGGACTGCGCAGCGGTGTAACACATCAGATCCAGGGGTTAAACAGTGCTGTAACGCATCCGATCCAGGCACTGCACAGTGCGTTTGCACATTGAAGGACTACATCAAATCTAATGTTCAGTGCACTAATACATTAGATTCCCCACACAGTCCTGCAACTAGTCTGGGACTGTTCTTTGTTAAAGTGCACGAGTAAAAATTCTTGAATTAAATTGCCTAAGTTAATCCTTTATTATGGAGATTTATTGGTGTTCAAAAATGAATTGTATTTGTATAAATTCTCTATTGCGCAAAACTGCATAACAAAATACACAAAACAGCATATCAGAGCCGTCCCACTTTACACTGCGTAACACATTTTCTTACAGTGTTTCACCTACTGCCTCTTGTACCGCTATCACTGTCAGACACTGAATTATATAATGCAAATGGGATGCTTGATCTTCCCATTAACAGCGAGGCAATAATTTCTTCACGTAATCCACATTGACGACTTATATCATGTCAAGGTAAGGACCAAGTTGTTGTTATTTATTTATCTTCGGTTTTTAAAATAATAGAAATTGAATTTGAAGTTGGTAGTGCTCCAGCTATTCCAATTTTTCGACATAGACTGTTCTTGGCGCATGTGATTGCACCATGAAGAACAGTGTTAAGACAGAAGTCTTGGCTTTATTTTCCCTCGTTAATTCTATATAGATTCATTTAATAAAGGTTGAAAATTGTACTTTACTTTTATTCCGCTAAGTTGTCTGAGCGCCTTTTCAAATAAGTCTTTATGACAAAATCAGTTTAACACTTTGTCACCTCTTATTCTGGACACAAAAAATAACACCAGCTCTCAGCTTGAAATGATTTCTGAACGCCGTGGTGTGTTAAATAATTAAATAGTTAAGTAAACGGATAAGGAGTTACAATTTTCAAGGTATGAGCAATTTATTTTACTTTTGGTTTGTTCTTTCAGTATTGCTAAAATTTATTTTGCGTAAATTTCATTTAAAATGGGCCTACCTGTGCCATAAATTAAATGAATGTAGTGTTTATATAATCTGAGTTCTCAGCATTGTAAATTGGTAGAATTAATTCCGGTTAAAACAGCTTCAAAATATTGAAATCGAAGTGTTAAAGCTTTTTTGCGATATTTTTTAAATTAATCGTGAGTATCTTTCTGAATTCTGACCAAAATTTGAATATTATTTGCAGAGATGATACAGCAGTTAAGTTAAAGGGTGAGACACTAATGTCGCTTAGTGTTTGTGTCTGTTAGTGCCTCGTTTATACTGAATAGAATTCATGTAAACAAGAGTTATAAGCACATAATCTATTCCATGTAATAGGAATAATATGCGCCTTATAAATGGTATAAATTCTGTTTAAGCGGTGCTATAAATTCTGTTTTAACCGCAAGTAAGTCAGTTGCGGAATATTAAATAAGTAAAATAATATCCGTTGATTAAAAGGTGAAAATCCGTGATATCAGTGATAAATTTAATGAAGTTAATTGCATGTTTTAAACACTGTTTATGCAGTGTTTTTTAATATTTTTATTATATGTATGCTACAGCTTTACCGATCTTTTTTCGTCCGTCCGCTACAGTAAAGCGACGTCGCGAAGATCAAAGGAGCTTATTTCGGTGCTATTTCGCAGTCACGAGCGCTCGTTGGACGCACTAAAGACTAGTTGGACGCACATCACGCGCTCGTTGGATGCACTTCAGGCAAGTTGGAAGCTCGTCGCGCTCCTTGAACTCAGAACTGTCGGGGGTTTCCATGCCAAGAATACAGGAAGCGCACGGAGCACTGTCGAAAAACGGCTGAAGGAGCTGTTTAGTCGTCGGAAAACAATTATTGGTCGAGTGGACACAGCTTTGAAATTTTCATGTAAATGATATCCGGAAGTTTTAAGAGAGGCTTTTTACAGCGAAGTTCAATTGATATTTAAAAAAAAAAAGATAAATAAAGTAAAAGGGTTTGACCTCACTGTCTTGGCAGCTATTTAATTTATACGTCTTCAGAGTAAACGGGTGTGAGTATCCCCCTCCCCGAAAGAACAGTGGACTGCCCTTAAACAGCAGTATACTGGTTCTACTTTCACTCTAAATATGTTGCAGTTTCTTTGCTGCCGAGTGATTAAACGCAGATTAAATTGCTAAAAGATGCATTTTAACATAAATTTTATAATAGTTATAAGGCTTAAGAGCTCCTACATATTATTTGAAAATTTCAGAAAAAAACATTGAGCTCTTCACCTTTAATTTTTTTTTTTTAAATAAAATATAGAAAACGCATTAAAACCAGCTAGAAATCAAGCGATTTTCACCTGCGTTTGGCACACTGAAACGTCAAAGCTTTTGCAGAAAAAGTGTACCAGTACAAGTACTTGTCTTATGCAAATACAAAGTCACAGTGAAACACACTGTTGAAGGTGTCTCGCCTGTTTCGCTTCATTAGCGACACCCATCCTTTTTTAAATATTATTCAAATCGAATTCGATTTCATTTTGCTTGATATCAAAAGTGTTTCGCTTAATTAGCGAGTCTATTTATTGATATTGAAAGTGAGTTCGCTGAAACACTCACTCATATACGCTTTGCCTTTTTATTGAGTCATTTTATTTATTAATGGTTATATTTGCATGCGCGTCATGGCACTCGTTCAAAACTGTTTCACTTAGGCTGAATGCGTTATGAGTTAAAAACTGTTGGTAGCCACTTCGCTTAATTAGTGAGCAATTCTCTAAGAGGTCGTTTTGTGCATTGCCTCTGTGTTCATTTCAACACCTGCTCACAGGTGTCTCGCTTTATCAATGAGTGTTTTTAAATATAGTTTAAAGCTGCCTTTAGTAAACACAAGTTTGAAGGCGCCCGGCTTATTTAATGAGTTATTGTACTGAATATGGTGTATATTAAAAGGGAATGCATCAAAACACTTGATAGTATGTGTTTCGTTCTATTAGCGAGTCTTTTACTTGTGAACATTAATGCTGAATGGTACTATATATTACACATTCGAAACCAGGTGCTTCGCGTAATTAATGAACCTATTTCTATATTGAAGTTGAACGTTACATATGAGTTCTGTGTTGCCTTTTAATGTGTTTATTTAATTATTACATGCCATTGGTTTAAACAAGTAAAGGCATTTCACGGAAACAGGCGGTCTCCTCATGGGCGCTCCCCCTGGCGGTCTCCCAACCTAGGCGGTCTCCCCCTGTCCTTCTCCCCACCCCACCCCCCCCCCCCCCAGGCAGATTTTTTTTTAAACTTACATCAGCAAAACTTGTACATTTCATTTCTTTTTTTCCTACTCCTTCTCCCCCCTTAAACTTGCTTATTGATGTATGAAGACCAAAGGGTCTTTGATGCTTTTAATCTATGCCGCGTATTTTAAGTTTCGACCTCATGGTTTCATACTAGGTGGTCTGTTAGCCTATAGGCTGGCTGAAGTTTCGGTACTTATTATTGATGTTGATAGTAAATGGCAAGGCGGTTGAAATATGGTTTAAAGTGACGAAATATTTTTTATTTAAGTGTTTAGTTTTCATAATGCCATAGACTCTCCCGATAAAGCAAAAAGAAGTTATATTTTTCTCCTCTTAAAGTATCTGTAATAGAAATAAAATGACAACCAATTTCAATACTCAACTCTACCGAATGAAATCCAGCCACACATAGATGTTGATAAAGTGTCTATTTCGAGTTGGAACTGCGACCTAAAGGGTGGAAAATTTGGCGTCATATATTTAATTAAGTTTCAGATGTGTAGTTGTCCAGCAGTGTATGATAATACCAATGCTACTCAACTACTTGTTTGAATTTTCGTTTGTATTACACTGCACTCCTTTGTTTCTCTTTGTAACTATATGTCTGTCTTTGTAAGTACGTTGTCGTATGTAAATATAAATTTGTAAATTTGTCAATAAATTGTCGTGTAACGTCCTGTCTTTTTCATGTACGCGCGATAAAATCCTGGAAAAAGCCTGCAAGCCAATTGTGAATTATGGTCAAGTTATTAAAATTGTGATATGCAATGAGGAATAAAAATAAATAAAACAAAGAAACGAACAAAAAACAAACGATTGTTTTCTGAATCCTGAAAAAAATAGAATACTTACGAAACGATATTCAAAAACTGAAATTTTTTTGTGAGAAAATGACGCTTTTTGGTTTTCAGATTTATTGGTTGTCATTTCCAAGCGCATGCGTTAGCCATTAACATATAAATGACCAATATATAAATTTAATTTATGAAACAAAAAGTTGATATCAAAAGTAAATTTACACTGAATTTTGAAAAAGTCCCCAACAAACATTTGCCTCAGAGACGGCAACAACTATTCCCTCAACTCAAAACACGGACTATTTTCAAGACAGCAAAACAGCAGCTTGATAAAGTGTACATAAACTCTATTTCACTAACCTGTTTGTAAAGCATAAATTAATGCCATTTATAGAAATCAATGTTTAGCACATCTAAGCGATGCCAGGAAGCAAACCTGCAACGAAAACTGACCCCTGTCGACCAATTTGCAGTGCTCATTTTTAAAATGAAAGAAGAAAGAAGCTTTAAAAATTGATGGAGGATAATTAAAAACTGCGACATCCCGAGAACCACACCAAATTCTCTTCTCCACACTTTTACCAAACAGGCGCTTCTGTGTTTACCATAGCAACCCCACTTTGTTTTTCCACAGACCTGAAAGCTTTGTTGTTTTGAAAAACAAAATCAGTTCTCATGTATAAATTTAAAAATAAAGTTTAACTTAAGAAATAGAACAGGGTGAACAAGTGTGCCTTTCAGTATCAAAATCGGATCCATAATTTGTTCTGTTAAAATTCACCCTTCCACCATTAATCTTCTAGCACTAGTTAATGGAAAAAATTGGAGGGAAATGACAAGTCGAGGAACTATTGGAGTTTTGAAACAAAAACTGTTCCAATGTATAAATTTTAAAAATAAAGTTTAACTTAAGAAATAGAACAGGATGAAGAAGTGTTCCTTTCAGTATCAAAATCGGATCCATAAGGTGTCCTTTTAACACTCACCCTACCACCATCAATCTTCTAGCTCTAGTTTATGGGGAAAATTGGAGGGAAACGACAAGTCGAGGAACTATTGGAGTTTAAAGGTTCTAAAACATACAATAACACATTACACATGTAAAAATGTTGAAGCACAACTTTATTATCGTGGGTTGATATCTTACCAATCTGTTCGGAAAAAGTCATTGATCTCTCATTCCGAGAATTATGATTGCCTTGATATAAAGTGCAAAAACATTCGTCGTGTTTTTTTACTATTTTGTAAATGGCATCTGGAAAAAATGCAACTTTATTGTTATCATACGTAATGCAAATATATGACCCTGGGCATTCATACCTCATTCGTAAATTTTTTAATACTTCGTTGGTTTTCTCGAGTTATGCATCCGTCTTGTTCGTATCAGGTTGTCGTTCGTTTTACCAGACAATATTACGTGGCAAATGTTGTGATGAGCGGCCTGCTGTTGGCCACACTGGTGACGTCACAGCGCACACAGTGGTGCGAGCATCATGACCACGACCACGGACACGTCCACCCTGAGGACTTCCTTGTCGAAATATTCAACCTCTATGGTGATAACAGCACGTGCACCGTCCCTGAACATGGTACGTGTGGATGTGCATGATGTACTCTAGTGTTTGGTGCCTCATTCAGTTGTGATATGCAGCTGCTGCTGTGAGGGTGGGAGGAGGGTGTGGTGATTTTTTTGTAAAGTATGGTAACCTTATCTATATTTTGTAAACACAAGCATCAAATCAGACAAAACTATTTCTTTTGCCATGTTTTAAAATTATGTTGCGTTGTTCAATTGGGCGTCGAAAAGTTTTATCAACAGTTGAGTGCTTTACTCGTAGCTACAAGAATTCAAAGAATAAGCACTCTTTTTCTCCATCTTCACTCCATCTTCATTTTGTATGGCATTAATTATATGCCTTCAATACAGTTTCTAATCTTTTTATGTCTCGTAGATTTTGAGCATTTGCTTGAGGATCTGGGGATAGGAGATGACACACACGCACCACACGCCTCACACAGGCGCAGAAAGCGCGAGGTCGACCACACGGTAAATAGTCATTATGTTTATAAAACAGGGGTGTTAAGGACCACCGGAGCTAGACTTTAGTCTAGGAACTAGGAATTGTTGTTGTTTTTGTGATTTGTTGTTGTTAAACTGTGTCAAAATACGCAGTCAAAAGGCCGCCACTTATCCACAAAACGTAGCTATGCATGTCTGGCAGTGTTTTTTTTACCGACTGACTGATTTACTCACTGACGCACTGACTCAGTGACATTAATGGAGAGAAGAACATTATTTAAGACATTTCTATCGATGCAACGTCATTTAGATATGTCAATCTATCTGCATCCACATTTTCCATAAAATTTTAAATTTTTATACGCTTTTGGTAAACATGGCGACCTCATTTCGACTTCGGGATTTAGTTATTGATAAGAATAGAATTGTTGCATTTGATAGACTTTTACGAAAGAATTTCGAAAAAGGCAGTTTCATAAACATATGTAATGGGAAATTGGCACTCCTGAGACATTCACACCTTTACAACGTACTCTACTTTTCGTTAATGTTTATGGCGACTTAATCAAAACGCCTAACCAATGTTCACTTATGCGAAATAAAAACATCTGCACTATAAATGCTACGTCTTTCCTCACAACAGAATTTGATCCCTTTGTGAAATATTCAACAATATAAGACCTTAAAGGGATCATGCACTATTTATCATATTCACGTGCATAATGCTTTTACAAGTTAAAGAGATCTTTACAATCTTTTATCGGCTGTAACTAAGGGCCGGCTCTGTTAATCTTAGACGTGCTTGGAGAAAATGAGAAGGCGTCTGACATCATAGGTAATATCTCACGGCCTTGTTTCTTTCAAGTAGTAAATTTCTTTGCAACTATTACTGATATGACCCAATCCACATTGTATAATCTGCACTTAATCTGATAAGGCTTGACATACTCTAAATGACCTAAGTGACACTGTTCTCATTCGTTGCATTCAAATATTAAAGTGGACCATAAAACTTCCATAATATCATGGCCGGTTTAGCTATGGTTACCAGTACTTCACTCTGAGAGGATACATAGTATCGTAGGCTATAACTAACTCTTCTCCTGTAGGAAAGATCATAATTCTGGTGCTTGGCCCGTCAATTTTAGATTTGACAAAAAACTTAATATTTATTATAAATATAAATATTTATTATCTATTTTAATTAGCAATTTGCTTCGCATGGACTGGAGTGTTGGGTCGACGTTGCATATACTTCGGGTCGCGTCACTTGATAGACGTTTGTTGTTTGTTAAAATCAAAGCGTCTACTGGCCCTTGGGACAGATGTAGCTAGAAAGCCACTGGGTAGGCATCGGTAAGCATCCGTATACGAAAAGCTCAAAAGGCATCTCATATGTTCACAAAGAGGCCTTCGCTTATGAGGTACCTGTAACACTATCAGATTTTCTCTTCTGTTGAGCGATAATGCAGGCATAATATCTAAAAATGCATTGTCTGTGTTTCTTAACTGGCCCTGAACACTATTGCAATAATCGCAAAAAATATTGCCAGAGCTAGTTTACATCAAGGTCTGTATAATGCACAGCATCTCTCTATCTAATAAAGAGCGAAACAAAGTGGGATATGTCTTGTTAGATATAAGTATTTAACATAGAACTGAAAGGTTCGCTTTGCGAAACTGTTTGAAGAAAAAATGGTGTGTTTTTATCAAGGGTTTGCAGCGTTAGAGGGGGACTTCTAAAATGTTTCCAGATTTTCCCCGATGAATCTGAAACTTTTTGAAGTAAGAGTTCATCTAAAAACAGGGGGTTGGGTCTGAAGTCATTACATTGGTGCTCTCATTAATTTTCACCTAAAAACAAAAACTTTTTTGTTGGGCATATATTCAGCTTTGAAAGCCAACGTCGACTTCCTTTTATGTCAAGAGTTGCATATTTCGATTACAAAATGCGGTTCCGATTTTTATAATTATATAGAAATGCTCAGAAACCAAACTGGGCATGAAAGATCCTTTTATTCTGATTCATTCAGTACAAAAAGCGCCACTTTCTGCCACATAAATTATTCAGTTATCGAATAGATTTTATTCAAAACTGGAGCCTCAGAGATACACAATGATGAAAAGTGTGTGTCAAACCTCATAGAGCGCCTGAACGCAACTACAGACCGTTTTACGGCAGATAATGATATATAAAATACATGTCACTGTCTAATTCCTAAACTTTAGTTCAAATATATATACGCAGTAACAAAAGAAATCTCCAGGAAGTATTTTCTGGATTTCTACATAGTGGGGGGCATTTATAAAACATTAATTGATACCACTATTGATTACTCAAGGGCTGCTAAGTATTCTATCAGTTGGAAGTTAATTTGTCTGTTATCCTGATCATTTCTATCGAAGGGTCAGAAAACACTCATTTTATTGAAAAAAAAACAATATGCGTCGATCAGAATAAAAAAGCGGTGTATGCGTTAATATGACAAGGTTTTGGAAAATAAAAACGTTTTAAAAGCAATTCTTTTGAAACGATTAACGATGCAACGCCTATCCAGAATAGATCGCGAAAGAGCAATTGGCATGTTTAATAGTGGAAGCAGCCCAAATGATGTGACAAGACATTTTAGTGTGACAGAAAGAAGGCTGATTCGTAGACTGATTGCTCATTTGCGTGAAACTGAATTTACGCTTGATCGACCGCGTATTGGCAGACCTCAGGTTACTCGCCAAGAGGATCGCTTCATTCTCCTATCACATCTTCGACGACGGTTTCAGTCGGCTACTGTAACTGCCGCGCCACACTTCCCTGACGTCAAGGGAACTGATTAAGTGCACAAACAGTCCGGTGACGCATGCATTCGAAAGGGCTACGGAGTCGCTTGGCATATCGCAGAATGCCTTTAACGGCCGCGAGACGCCGCACAAGGCGCCAGTGGGTCACTGTGCATGTTTGATGGAGGTTGCAAGACTGGAATCGGGTTTTGTTCACGGATGAGTTGCGCTTTTGTCTGGATTTCAATGACGGTCACGTTCAAAGCTGCCATCGAACTTGAGAGCGATTCACTGGTGCATGCGTGCGGGAGGGCGGTCGCTATGGTAGAGGAAGCGTCATGGTTTGGGGTGGAATCACTTTTGGACTGAGGACCGAGTTGCGTTTTGTGGATTGAACACTCACGGCACAGAAATACCGTGAACACATCCTAATGCCATGGTAGGTTCCGGTTGTGTGCCAGAACAACCTTATCTTTCAATAGGATAATGCTTGTCTGCACGTTGCTAGAGATCGCATGAATATCTTGAAGCCAGTCAAATCGTCGAGATTTTGCCTTGCCCGGCGTTTTCACCAGATCTTTCACCGAAAGAGCATGTCTGGGATGGCCTGGGTCGAGCCATCCGCCAGAGATCCTGCCCTTCGTCTACCTTACAAGAACTACTCCAGGCTCTCTTGGAAGAGTGATATCGCATACCGAGAGCTGACATACAGCTCCTTGTGACTTCAGTGAGGCGCAGATGTACTGCAGTCATCAATGACAATGATGGACCCACGAGTTATTAGGCTTTGTAACTCGCAATTTCCAGTCTCCAATTTCTTGTGTTCATTGAGCTCTGACAAACTGCTTGTTTGTCCTTAAATGTTAGCAAGATTATTAAACTAGTTTACTTGGCAGAATATTTATTCCAATTTACAAATGAGAAATAAAATTGATGAGACACAGATAAGCGGACGTTTCTTTTGTTGCCAAGTATATAAATTATGATGCTCAGGCTTATCCATTAATGTCAAGAGTAAGTTAGCCTGTCAGTCAGCCAGTCAGTTAGTGAGTGAGTCAGCCAGTGGACAAAGACTGTCAAATGTGCATAGATACTTTGTGCGGGTGTATGTTGGGAACTGCTAACTGCATCTTGGTACAGTGCCTGTGTGTAAGTATTTCCTAAGGCCTAGACCTAAGTCTAGGTCCTGTGGCTTTAACTGGCTCTGTTTCATGTACAGTGACTACAGTGACCTAATCTAGAACTGCACAAGCTGATATAAAAATACAACACTTATTTTATTAATGCAGAAAAACAAAATAAAAATAGTTTGCCGCTGTACAACTTAAGTACATATTTTTTCTTGACCAGAGGATCTTGGATCTTTGGGCCCGCAAAATACTAGATTGAAGCCGAAGTTATGCCTATGGACGTCTCTTGATTAAAACTTGATTTCAAACCGAAATTCTATGGAGAATAGGGATGAAGCAAAATTAAGAAACATATCGCAACTGAGAAAACTTGAGATCTCTTAATTGAATCCAAGACAAGTGCCTTCACTTACTATTTCGAGAAAAGGGGTCATTGTGTTACTCAAATAAACAGTAACGAAGATATGACGCACACAAAAGTTTGCGCATAAAAATGAGTAAGTCCAAAGTGGGAAATTCGAAAATGTAACCTGCTTTTACATAACTGCACCACACATACTTTCTTCCTGTAACTCTGGTTTGTTTCTGCTAAATAGTAGCAGAGATATGTCGCACTGCGGAGTGATGGTCGTATGGACAGAGAAGCCGAGACTTATTTCCGTCTGTTAAACGAGGGATAAATAACGTTTACATGACCTCTAAAATTTATGTTTCCTCCTAAACCAAATTTTATATTATTACACAGGAGATAAAAAGGTTAACATTACCTGTAAAATTTATGTTTTCTACTAAATCAATTTTTATATTATTATAAAATTTCTACGAAAAGTTTCTATATAAAATATATCGCTAATTTTTTCAGCTAGTGAATTTGACTTCAGTTCTATCTCCCTATTACTACTCACATCTACCCAGTTTATGACCCAAAATCACGCTTTAAAAATCTAATAATTTCAACCTTATATTGAAGTTCTGAAGTGTTTGCTTCGTTGCAAAAGTGGTTCACTGAAGTGTAAGAATATGTTTGGCGTACTGAACATTAACCCACCCATCTTGATTGTAGTGTTACAGCGGAGAGGAGCTGTTGACGATCTATAACATATCACATGAGGTTGGCGTGACGGAAAGCGAGTTTATAGAGCTCTCGCCCGCTCTTGTCCAACAAGTCGTGCAGGGCTGCCACGCCCACGACCACTCTCACACTGACGAGCCAACGGCTGCAGAGAGTGAGTTGCTGACATGGTGGGGGGAGTGGTTTGGGCAAGACTGTCACGCCCACGGTACTCATACTGGCTTAATAAAATGATCATACTTACCACTGGCTTCCCCTTGCTGAATTCTCCTAAGTTATGTGTATCCACTTTTGGCAAATCTCTGGGTTGTCAAAATCAAACAAACTCCTAAAAATGAACTGATACAACTGGAGGGGTCTAAATGTACAGGAGACACCTTTGTGATACACTATTCGTTCTATGTTCTGTGTGTTGTGTTTGTGAATAGTTTGGGGGTACGGCACGCTATCAGTGGTGGTGATCAGCGCTTTCGCACCGCTCGGGCTAGTGGTAGTTCGCTGGTCAGAGACTACTGCCTACAAGTATATCATGACGACCATGTTGGGCTTAGCTGTGGGCGCACTGGCAGGTGACGCCCTGATGCATCTCATACCGCACGTAAGTACCGACAAATGCTATACCGCATAAGGTATTAGTTACAGTAAAACCTGTTTAATCTGGACAACAATGGGACTGAAAAAAATGCACGGGCCCAGGGAAGTCTAATTGAGAAACAACTTCTTGAATTTGCACCTAAATTGTACGTTTCAACCCCCTTTCGTACACCCTGGTTCCTACCTCTCGCTAATTTTGTCCCCTGACCAAACAACCTCTCCACAGCCCCACAGCCTTTGTTCAATGTGCTGTAATGTTACTACTTTATCTGATAAAACAGACTGGTGCATTAAATTGAATTCATTTCAATTGATAAGAGTTAAAATTGAATCCATTGAATAGAATAAAACAGTCAGAATATAAGTAACCGCCTGGTTTTGTGGCACAAACTTTGTAAGAAAGCTTGTTTTCTATTTCAATTACTCAAAAATACCCCCAAAAGTTTAAAAAAGTGTTGAATTGGGAGGAGTACCTTTCTGTTATATAATTCTTTTTTTTCTATTTTACATTGCATACTCTTATCATTACCCGTTTTCTCAAAAACAGATCTCTCTTGATAAATTCCTATTAACACTTTACTTTTTAAATTCACTTCCATTTTAAATGTGCGATACTAGAGAATTATATTTTACCATGTTTTTCGGTTTGATGGATACTTCGAAGTCAAACATACCCAGCAAACAGTTGCAAGCAATAGTCGCCCTACTTCTTTTTTTTACATCATCCTAGGTGCAATAAACATAACTTCCGGATCACTCCATTAATTTGTCGAAATAAAACGTTGGTTTTAAACAGCAAAACCTACAACTGGGTGTGAAAATGTTTTTGTGTTCGGCATACGGAGATGTCAAAATTATCCAGGTTCTGCATAATTTAATGCGAAAGTAAAAGGGATTAGAATCCTTTACCAGCACACTCCCATCAACTCACATACGAAGACGTAGCGTTGACAAGCATTCTCACGTGGCCTGACAGGGGACTGTCTCATTAAGAACTAGAATATTTCTTTTGGTATTCATAATCAGCGGCTCGCTTGCAGGGCCTGGGCATACATTCACACGAAGATGGGCACAGCCACGGTGCTGGTGTGGAGGATTTCGTCTGGAAGACATTCTTGGCATGTATTGCTATCTGGACATTTTTTAACATGGAAGCAATAATGGCCGTTTTATCGGATAAGGTAAGTTTGTTTTCCTGTTTGCAAATTTTCTCTTTCATATTGTAAATTTATATTGATACACCCTTAAATTCTCTGGACACAGAGGGACTTCCGAATGTCTGTTAAAACTGTGTCATTAGAGCAACCATTTTTTTCTTGTCAAAAGGGCATACAAATCTACCGAGTTGTAAATTTAAAGCATATACCCAAAACTTTGCTGGTAAAGTATTGAAAATTGTTTTTGTTTCAAGGAGAAAAAAAGAAAACAAATGCATGTTATTAGGTTGATATGCTGCCATTGGGATATGCTGCCATTGGGTGCGGATATGCCCTGTAGTTTGATTGGCACCCATGTCGGTGCACACTGTAAGGATGGGCACCAACGTAAGGGTAGACTGATGCGTGCACTGATATGAATGTGAAGTAATGTATGTGTACACTGATCTCGGTGTGCAGTAATGTTAATGTGCACTCATGTCAGTGTGCAATAATATAGGTGTGCAGTGATGTCTTTATGCATTAATATACGTGTTAACTTGGTATTGTGGTATTTGACTTCCGATGCACGATTCATTTGGTTATCTGGGTAAGGTAAGCTGGTGGTACGTGTTACAGAGCGGTCATGGACACAGTCACAGCATGGAGTACACCACCAAGGTGGCGCCCACCCCCACGGCACGTGATAACTCACAGATCGGCCATGAGCCAGTCGCCAAGGACAAGAGCAGTGCTAAGCGAGTTGAAATCCCTGAAGACGACCAATCAGAAAAGGGCCTCAGTGATGACGTAAAAGGTAGCCAAACTATGTGTCATAATCTAAGCAGAGGTAGTGGGCGCGAGTGGTGGAGTAGGGGAGGGTCCGATTTGTGTATTGAACAGTTCTGTAGGAAATTAGCTTTGGTTTATTGCACAGAGAAGAAAACTAAATTGCGAAGTTGTTCAAAACTATGCACAACATTTTAATGAACAATGAATGATTAGTTTGGAAATTGATCTGTATTGATTTCGTTTCCAGGAAGTTCGTTCCTGGGCAGTCCGTCCCGTGGCCTTAACCAAATCGTATCTTAAATGACATAAATAAATTGTTTGTCAACCTGTTTGCAGCTGAACCGTCAATAGCCTTAATGGTAACTGTGGGCGATGGTTTTCATAATTTTGCCGACGGCATGGCGATAGGAGCCGCGTACACTATTGACTGGCAAACCGGCCTTAGCACATCAATCGCTGTTTTAATTCATGAGATAGCACATGAATTTGGTAAGTGTTTCAGTTTCTGAACATCCTGAACTTATGCTGCTTTGAAATGGTAGAACAGTTTGCAAAAACGGGTAGAATTTCTTATCACAGGTGATGTAGCGGCACTGCTATCGACGGGATGGCCGTGGAAGCGTATATTCGTCATACAGCTGTTGACTCAATCCATGGCTCTGCTGGGCCTGTGCGCGGGGATACCCGTAGCTCAGAGCAGCGAGGACGCTCAACAGTGGATTCTTTGCTTGGCCGCCGGCATGTTCCTCTATGTGGCTCTCTGTGATATCGTAAGTCTGTCATACCAGGGCTTGTTAAATCTTTCTACAAGCTATCCTGACGACTTTCCCCAGTGACGTCATAAGGCAATAAACCACTCCTTTCAACTACTCGTTGAAATGTGTGAACAAAAAATCTTTTCCACTAAATCTTATCCATCTGTTATGAAATACTGTACTCTGACTAATACCTCTGTCTTTGGTGAATGTGGGGTGTAGGGATATTACGGCGTCAATTACACTGCTTCTGGAATTTTTGGGATAGTAAATACCTTCTCACTGTCATAGGCAAGTGGACCAAGTTAACATGCCCAAAATATAACAGGACATGTTAAAATTCTTTTAACACGCCTGTTTATCTGTCTTTTGTGATTAACACCATTTTCTTTTCATGTAAGCATAATAACATTTATCAAGCTTGTTTTTCTTCCAGGTTCCGGAATTAATGAACTACGTGCGCTGCTACTCGCCATGGCATATACTCGGCTACACTAACACAGGAATGCTGTTCGGCTTCCTCTTCATGTTCGGGATAGCCGCGCTCGAAGGCACTATTTCATTTTAGCGAACCAATAAGCACTACCATAAGATATAAAACCATTTTATTTAAGGTGTGCATTAAGTGAAATTCACGAGCTCAGAGTTAAACCTTTGAACGATGTATTGCACACGGAATTTTTTACTGAAAATCCTTTATACTCAAACAACATAAAATATCATAGATAAAAAATGACCATGATTACCAAAATTCCTTAGATTTTTAGCGTTTATGAAAAGAGTTGGTTTTGGTTTAGTTGGTTTTAAATCTCTCCTATTTATTAAGGGTAAATCTGATAGGGGTTGGGTTTCGGGTACAGCGGCAGTGCGATGGAAAATTTGGTGGTAGAAAATGGTTTAGCAGAATGCCTTTCTAATTCTATACCGTTTCCTTTTTAACGCTTGGAACTATGTTCCAATAAGTTATTGTTTTACCCCAAGTTCTTGAACTTTCTAGTTTTTTTCTCTTCTTTGCTTTTTTATACATTAAAAATGAGCCTCCGAAATATTTTACGGCCCGTTGGACCCTAAGCCTAATAAATCGTTGGCCTCGGTCAGAAATCACATAAGCTAAGGCCAATTTTGAGCCTTGCCCCTTGACTTTTTTAAAGAATCGGTGGACACATCGATGCACCTGCACTCGCGAATTGCAAGATGCAATTTGTAACAAATGTAAGTCACATACAGGAAATTGCAAACGTTACAGATGCATCATAGCTACTGTTACATGCAAATTAATGTACAAAGTTAAAGTGTAAATCGAGTTTCATTTTGTTCTCAGCTTGGCAATGTTACTATAGTGCAACGGAAACTAAGATATCTAGGGAAGACATGGCAAAGAGCTGGCAAATACGGAACGGTATGATTGCCCACGTAACTGGGTCTAGGAGAACAGAAATTGAGGTTCAAGGAACCTGATAAATGATAAATCAAATTCATTAATTAATCGTAGGCATGAACATTTGTGGTCTGTTCTAGAAATGAATTCGCTTGGCTTGCACGGACAGGGTGGAGACACCCGATCCGACAGTGTCAAATCAAGGAATGACGAGCTCGCATTTTGCACACTTCACTAAGAATACGGCTGTGGTCTTGGAATTTCCACATGGTGGTTGTAGCATGTATTTTGATAAATGATAGGCCATGAATTGCGTAAGCTCTTGAACAAAAAATAAATTGTCCGTGCTTGTTTTCTTTATTCTTCGCCAGCAGATTTGAGGATGTGAAGCTTCTGATTCATTTCTTTCTTTATTCAGACCATTTTTTACATGAAAATAATATTTTTCATATCACTTTGCAAAAATAAATTGACACAAACATTTGACTCAAATTAAAATAAAAAAAAACCCTGAAAATTCTTATTTGTTTTGAAGTTTTGGATAAAGAGTAGTTCCGTTCTTAAACGAGAGCTCACTTTTCGTACCAAAGGGATCATGCTAAAGATTTGTAACGCCTTTTCTTTAATCCATCCGCACTACCGAGCTTTTTAACATTTTGCTTAACGTGGAGTAACATCCGAATGGCATAGAAAAAGATTTTTATGGTGATTTATGGACTTTTGCTGTAATAATGCATTGAAATATTTTATATCAAAATATCTATTAAATTGATAACATAATGAGTTCTGCGTTTTTTTTTATTGCTCAGCTACACAAGTTCACACAATCTCGAAAATTCACAAACAACTGCAAAAATGAAAATAATATACATAGCACTGGTTCACATCAAGTTTCATATAAAGCTATAATTCTGTGCTTATCGGATATGTCTTCAAGACAAGAAGTGTTTTTATTTACTCTTATCTTAGATGAAAACCAAGTAAAGCTGCTAACAGTCTGTGTGCTAGAAAATTTAGAAAATTACCGAGGTTGAGTAACAGCCAAAGCCCTTATTATATGTTATCATTGTCCATTAATCTTAATTATACTTTTCTGGTGTAACGCTAAAAAATGAGTCAGCTGCTCAAACAGCAATTACTACGTAGGCAATGTCATTACTAACTCATTACAGTACATCTCAATTTCTGCGACGTACCAATGATTGTAACTGCATGTTCATTGCAAGTCATATTTCTAAAACACTCCTTTAAAATCGAACCGAGCGGAATCGAAATTTTGAGTTTCGATTTTTGGTAGAAGAACCGAAAAGTTTCGCTACTCGGTATCAAAAAAAAAAAAAAAAAAAAAAAAAAAAAAACAAAAACAAAAACAAAAAAAACGAAAAAAAAACGACACACCCTCTTATTTATAAAATATAGTTTTTCTTTAGCGTGAACCATAACAATGTGCAAAATCTGACAAAAATTGTTGCTAAATCAAATAAGCATTATGAAAACCGGAAAAAAGAGTAACTAATAGAACAAATACATCATAAAGGACACTAAACAATTTATAGTTAAATGTTTCAGAAGTATCACTTTCTAAGTAATTTAATCACCCTAGTACCTTTTCTTTACTGTGAGCAATGAACCACCTGTTTATGATTTGTATTATGCAGGAATGGATGCGGTTTCTCTCCATGAGCCCCACCCAACAACCAAAGTCCATCACAGAATTAACGCTAGTTAAAATTTATTATCACAATGAAAGCTTTTATAAATTCATGCATATAAACGTATCTACCACGTGCGCGTGCATTCGATTGAAAAATTTCTTAATTTTTTGTATTCTTATTAGGATTAGAGCGGTCATTGTCCTTAAAGTAGGAAGGCAATTGTTTATCCCGGGTTTTTAATTGCCTTTGAAATTGACAATTTCAAAAAATTCTTGCGCTATGACTTGTGTTGGGTCAAGGTTGAGTTGTGTTCGACTTAGAATATTTTTATAGGGTTGGGTCAGGGGTTAGGTTCAGGGTCAAGGTTGGGGTCAGGGTCAGGGTCAGGGTCAGGGTCAAGGTTAGGGTCAGGGTCAGGGTTAGGGTATAGAGATGAGGGTGCACATGGCTCTGTGTCCATATGGCTCTGTGTCCATCTAAATGATAGAAAAAAACTCTTGATTGACAGGTGTAACCCTAGGTTACTCCAAGGTAACCCCGGGTCGCAACCCTTTAAACGCAAGAAAATGCAACCCGGGTTTAGACCCTAACCGTGACCCTGACCCCAACCCTGACCCTGACCCTGACCCCAACCTTGACCTTGACCCTGACCCCGACCCTGACCCCAACCTTGACCCTGACCCTAACCCTGACCCAACCCTGTAAAAATATTCTAAGTCCAACACAACTTAACCTTGACCCAACCCTTGACCTTAACCCTGACCCTGACCCTAACTCTTGACCCTGACCCTAACCCTTTGAAAAATATTCTAAGTCCAAAATAACTCAACCTTAACCCAACCCTTGACCTTAACCCTGACCCTAACCCTTGACCCTGACCCTAACCCTTTGAAAAATATTCTAAGTCCAACACAACTCAACATTGACACAACCTTGACCCTGACCCTAACCCTGACCCTGACCCCGACCCTAACCCTGACCCCAACCCTGACCCTGACCCTAACCCTGACCCTGACCCCGACCCTAACCCTGACCCCAACCCTGACCCTGACCCCGACCCTGACCCCACCCTTAACCCTGACCCCGACCCTTACCCCAACCCTGACCCTGAACCAAGCCTGTAAAAAATATTCTAAGTCCAACAAAACTCAACCTTGACCCAACATCAACCCAACCCTTACCCAACACAAGCCTTATAAAATATTCTAAGTCAATCACAAGGCAACCTTGATCCAACCCAACCGTAAGCCTGACACATAACCTAACCCAATACCCCAACCCGATACCCTAACCCATACTGAAAGTGGAGAAAACGTTTGATAATGTTTTGACAATATCGTTAAAAGTCCATGATGTTTTTCTACAAATTTTATATGGTTTAATAGTGCATGAAATATTCTATTATTATTGCAAATGTCATGCCTGTATTATGTGTAGAAGTTATAATAAAATTGATATTTTCATGTTAAAATGTCAAAATGCTAAAAAAATTGACAATTTTTTGACCATATCGTCAAAAGCCCTTAATGGATTTTTACAAACTTTATACCGCGTAATAGTGTTGCAATGATATATAAGTGACATAAATATTTTGGCTCTATTTTATCTAGAAGTTATAAAGAAATGACATTTTTAAATAATGGGCCAAATTTTACCCCAAATTTCATGCGTTTTTTAAATGTTTTTGAAAAAGTCTTTAAGGTATCGTCATAAATTATATAGCGTTTTAAAGCCCTTGAACGCAGTTTGTAGCCCTGTTAAAATAATTTTCCTACTACTATGACAAGCATAACAAAAATTGAGTTTAAGGTCAACGATGCCTAAAAATTATGGTGTCTCTGCTACCTCGAGACCAAGTCCCGTTTTTTAAATTTCAACCGCTTTCCTTAGTCTTTCAGGACTCAAATTGCACCAAAATAATCCTCTGATTCTAAGGGTTCCTACAAAAACACATTTATTCTTATTTATTCATAAAGTCGTCATGTCATGATATTAGTCGCATGACGTTGTTTAACCTGTGCACCTTACCTGCATTTTTTTGCATAAGTGAAACTGTTCATATTTTTTGTCAGAATTTTTGATAAATAAGTTCGAACACAAATAAAATAGTATTATTACGCGCACGTTTCTGCCTTATTTCTGTTAAAATAAACGATTTTTCACGAAGTTATTACCAAAAAAATGCGTTATTGGGCTGTTTCTGCCAACTTAATCCCTATAACTCGAGAAATACTTGGGTTAGGGATTAGGGTTAGGGTTGGGTTAGGGTTAGGGTTAGGGTTAGGGTTAGGGTTAGGGTTAGGGTTAGGGTTAGGGTTAGGGTATAGAGATGAGGGTGCACATGGCTCTGTGTCCATATGGCTCTGTGTCCATCTAAATGATAGAAAAAAACTCTTGATTGACAGGTGTAACCCTAGGTTACTCCAAGGTAACCCCGGGTCGCAACCCTTTAAACGCAAGAAAATGCAACCCGGGTTTAGACCCTAACCGTGACCCTGACCCCAACCCTGACCCTGACCCTGACCCCAACCTTGACCTTGACCCTGACCCCGACCCTGACCCCAACCTTGACCCTGACCCTAACCCTGACCCAACCCTGTAAAAATATTCTAAGTCCAACACAACTTAACCTTGACCCAACCCTTGACCTTAACCCTGACCCTGACCCTAACTCTTGACCCTGACCCTAACCCTTTGAAAAATATTCTAAGTCCAAAATAACTCAACCTTAACCCAACCCTTGACCTTAACCCTGACCCTAACCCTTGACCCTGACCCTAACCCTTTGAAAAATATTCTAAGTCCAACACAACTCAACATTGACACAACCTTGACCCTGACCCTAACCCTGACCCTAACCCTGACCCTGACCCCGACCCTAACCCTGACCCCAACCCTGACCCTGACCCTAACCCTGACCCTGACCCCGACCCTAACCCTGACCCCAACCCTGACCCTGACCCCGACCCTGACCCCACCCTTAACCCTGACCCCGACCCTTACCCCAACCCTGACCCTGAACCAAGCCTGTAAGGGTTAGGGTTAGGGTTAGGGTTAGGGTTAGTGTTAGGGTTAGGGTATAGAGATGAGGGTGCACATGGCTCTGTGACCACATGGCTCTCTGACCAGCTAAATGATAGTAAAAAACTTCTGATTGGCTGACATACTTAGGGTTAGGGTTAGTGTTAGGGTTAGGGTTAGGGTTAGGGTTAGGGTTAGGGTATAGAGATGAGGGTGCACATGGCTCTGTGTCCATATGGCTCTGTGTCCATCTAAATGATAGTAAAAAACTTCTGATTGGCTGACATACTTATGACGTCATCGATGATTGACAGCAGTAATTAGGTCAGTGACCATAGGTCAGGGTTAGGGTTAGGGTTAGGGTTAGGGTTAGGGTTAGGGTTAGGGTTAGGGTATAGAGATGAGGGTGCACATGGCTCTGTGTCCATATGGCTCTGTGTCCATCTAAATGATAGAAAAAAACTCTTGATTGACAGGTGTAACCCTAGGTTACCCCAAGGTAACCCCGGGTCGCAACCCTATAGATACAAGAAAATGCAACCCGGAATAAGCCCTGACCCAACTCAACCCTTTGACCCCAACCCTTGACCCTGACCCTGACCCTAACCCCTGACCATGACCCCGACCCTAACCCCTGACCCTGACCCTAACCCTATGAAAAGTATTCCAAGTCCAACACAACTCAACCTTGACACAACCTTGACCCTGACCCTAACCCCAACCTTGACCCTAACCTTAACCCTTGACCCTGACCTTAACCCTTTGAAAAATATTCTAAGTCCAACACAACTCAACCTTGACCCAACCCTTGACCTTAACCCTGACCCTGACCCTAACCCCTGACCCTAACCCTATTAAAATATTCTAAGTCCAATACAATTCAGCCTTGACACAACCTTGACCCTGACCCTTACCCTAACCCCTAACCCTGACCCTGACCCTGACCCCGACCCTAACCCTGACCCCGACCCTGACCCTGACCCTGACCCCGACCCTGACCCTGACTCTAACCCTGACCCCAACCTTGACCCTGACCCCGACCCTGACTCCAACCTTGACCCTGACCCCAACCCTGACCCTGACCCTGACCCCAACCTTGACCCTGACCCTGACCCCGACCCTGACCCCAACCTTGACCCTGACCCTAACCCCTGACCCAACCCTATAAAAATATTCTAAGTCCAACACAACTTAACCTTGACCCAACCCTTGACCTTAACCCTGACCCTGACCCTAACTCTTGACCCTGACCCTAACCCTTTGAAAAATATTCTAAGTCCAAAATAACTCAACCTTAACCCAACCCTTGACCTTAACCCTGACCCTGACCCTAACCCTTGACCCTGACCCTAACCCTTTGAAAAATATTCTAAGTCCAACACAACTCAACATTGACACAACCTTGACCCTGACCCTGACCCTAACCCTGACCCTAACCCTGACCCCGACCCTAACCCTGACCCCAACCCTGACCCTGACCCCGACCCTGACCCCACCCTTGACCCTGACCCCGACCCTTACCCCAACCCTGACCCTGAACCAAGCCTGTAAAAAATATTCTAAGTCCAACAAAACTCAACCTTGACCCAACATCAACCCAACCCTTACCCAACACAAGCCTTATAAAATATTCTAAGTCAATCACAAGGCAACCTTGATCCAACACAACCGTAAGCCTGACACATAACCTAACCCAATACCCCAACCCGATACCCTAACCCATACTGAAAGTGGAGAAAACGTTTGATAATGTTTTGACAATATCGTTAAAAGTCCATGATGTTTTTCTACAAATTTTATATGGTTTAATAGTGCATGAAATATTCTATTATTATTGCAAATGTCATGCCTGTATTATGTGTAGAAGTTATAATAAAATTGATATTTTCATGTTAAAATGTCAAAATGCTAAAAAAATTGACAAGTTTTTGACCATATCGTCAAAAGCCCTTAATGGATTTTTACAAACTTTATACCGCGTAATAGTGTTGCAATGATCTATAAGTGACATAAATATTTTGGCTCTATTTTATCTAGAAGTTATAAAGAAATGACATTTTTAAATAATGGGCCAAATTTTACCTCAAATTTCATGCGTTTTTTAAATGTTTTTGAAAAAGTCTTTAAGGTATCGTCATAAATTATATAGCGTTTTAAAGCCCTTGAACGCAGTTTGTAGCCCTGTTAAATAATTTTCCTACTACTATGACAAGCATAACAAAAACTGAGTTTAAGGTCAACCATGTCTAAAAATTATGGTGTCTCTGCTACCTCGAGACCAAGTCCCGTTTTTTAAATTTCAACCGCTTTCCTTAGTCTTTCAGGACTCAAATTGCACCAAAATAATCCTCTGACTCTAAGGGTTCCTACAAAAACACATTTATTCTTATTTATTCATAAAGTCGTCATGTCATGATATTAGTCGCATGACGTTGTTTAACCTGTGCACCTTACCTGCATTTTTTTGCATAAGTGAAACTGTTAATATTTTTTGTCAGAATTTTGATAAATAAGTTCCAACACAAATAAAATAGTATTATTACGCGCACGTTTCTGCCTTATTTCTGTTAAAATAAACGATTTTTCACGAAGTTATTACCAAAAAAATGCGTTATTGGGCTGTTTCTGCCAACTTAATCCCTATAACTCGAGAAATACTTGGGTTAGGGATTAGGGTTAGGGTTGGGTTAGGGTCAGGGTTATGGGTTGGGTTATGATATAGAGTTATTGGGTTAGAGGTTAGGGTATAATGATGATTTTGGCATTTTATTACCTATTAGTTCGTAACAAGGGTTAGCCCTAACCCATAACCCAAGGGTCAGTAGATTTTTACTAGAGGGTTAATAGGGTTACGGTTAGGGTATAGAGATGAGGGTGCACATGGCTCTGTGTCCATATGGCTCTGTGTCCATCTAAATGATAGAAAAAAACTCTTGATTGACAGGTGTAACCCTAGGTTACCCCAAGGTAACCCCGGGTCGCAACCCTATAGATACAAGAAAATGCAACCCGGAATAAGCCCTGACCCAACTCAACCCTTTGACCCCAACCCTTGACCCTGACCCTGACCCTAACCCCTGACCATGACCCCGACCCTAACCCCTGACCCTGACCCTAACCCTATGAAAAGTATTCCAAGTCCAACACAACTCAACCTTGACACAACCTTGACCCTGACCCTAACCCCAACCTTGACCCTAACCTTAACCCTTGACCCTGACCTTAACCCTTTGAAAAATATTCTAAGTCCAACACAACTCAACCTTGACCCAACCCTTGACCTTAACCCTGACCCTGACCCTAACCCCTGACCCTAACCCTATTAAAATATTCTAAGTCCAATACAATTCAGCCTTGACACAACCTTGACCCTGACCCTTACCCTAACCCCTAACCCTGACCCTGACCCTGACCCCGACCCTAACCCTGACCCCGACCCTGACCCTGACCCTGACCCCGACCCTGACCCTGACTCTAACCCTGACCCCAACCTTGACCCTGACCCCGACCCTGACTCCAACCTTGACTCTAATTTTAACCACTGTCCATGTCCATCCATGTTAAAATGTAAAAATGCTCAAAAATTTGACAAGTTTTTGACCATATCGTTAAAGGCCCTTAATGGATTTTCACAAACTTTATACCACTTTATAGTGTTTGCAATGATCTATAAGTGACATAAATATTTTGGCTCTATTTTATCTAGAAGTTATAAAGAAATGACATTTTTTAAATAATGGGCCAAATTTTACCCCAAATTTCATGCGTTTTTTAAATGTTTTTCAAAAAGTCTTTAAGGTATCGTCATAAATTATATAGCGTTTTAAAGCAATTGAATGTAGTTTGTAGCCCTGTTAAAATAATTCTCCTACTCTTATGACAAGCATAACAAAAATTGAGTTTAATGTCAACAATGCCCCAAAAATATGGTGTGTCTGCTACCTCGGGACCAATTCCCGTTTTTTAAATTTCGACCCCATCCCTTAGTCTTTCATGGCTCAAATTGAACCAAAATAATCTTCTGACTCTAATGGTTCCTACCAAAACACATTTATTCTTATTTATTCATAAAGTCGTCATGTCATGATATCTGTCGCATGACGTTGTTTAACCTGTGCACCTTACCTGCATTTTTTTGCATAAGTGAAAATTTTAATATTTTTTGTCAAAATTTTTGATAAATAAGTTCCAACACAAATAAAATAGTATTATAACGCGCACGTTTCTGCCTATTTCTGTTAAAATAAACGATTTTTCACGAAGTTATTACCAAAAAAAATGCGTTATTGGGCTGTTTCTGCCAACTTAATCGCTATAACTCGAGAAATACTTGGGTTAGGGATTAGGGTTAGGATTGGGTTAGGGTCAGGGTTATGGGTTGGGTTATGGTATAGAGTTATGGGGTTAGAGGTTAGGGTATAGGGATGATTTTGGCATTTTATTACCTATTAGTTCGTAACAAGGGTTAGCCCTAACCCATAACCCAAGGGTCAGTAGACTTTTAGTAGAGGGTTAGTAGGGTTACGGTTAGGGTTAGTGTTAGGGTTAGGGTTAGGGTATAGAGATGAGGGTGCACATGGCTCTGTGTCCATATGGCTCTGTGTCCATCTAAATGATAGAAAAAAACTCTTGATTGACAGGTGTAACCCTAGGTTACCCCAAGGTAACCCCGGGTCGCAACCCTATAGATACAAGAAAATGCAACCCGGAATAAGCCCTGACCCAACTCAACCCTTTGACCCCAACCCTTGACCCTAACCCTGACCCTAACCCCTGACCATGACCCCGACCCTAACCCCTGACCCTGACCCTAACCCTATGAAAAGTATTCCAAGTCCAACACAACTCAACCTTGACACAACCTTGACCCTGACCCTAACCCCAACCTTGACCCTAACCTTAACCCTTGACCCTGACCTTAACCCTTTGAAAAATATTCTAAGTCCAACACAACTCAACCTTGACCCAACCCTTGACCTTAACCCTGACCCTGACCCTAACCCCTGACCCTAACCCTATTAAAAATATTCTAAGTCCAATACAATTCAGCCTTGACACAACCTTGACCCTGACCCTTACCCTAACCCCTAACCCTGACCCTGACCCTGACCCCGACCCTAACCCTGACCCCGACCCTGACCCTGACCCTGACCCCGACCCTGACCCTGACTCTAACCCTGACCCCAACCTTGACCCTGACCCCGACCCTGACTCCAACCTTGACTCTAATTTTAACCACTGTCCATGTCCATCCATGTTAAAATGTAAAAATGCTCAAAAATTTGACAAGTTTTTGACCATATCGTTAAAGGCCCTTAATGGATTTTCACAAACTTTATATCACTTTATAGTGTTTGCAATGATCTATAAGTGACATAAATATTTTGGCTCTATTTTATCTAGAAGTTATAAAGAAATGACATTTTTTAAATAATGGGCCAAATTTTACCCCAAATTTCATGCGTTTTTTAAATGTTTTTCAAAAAGTCTTTAAGGTATCGTCATAAATTATATAGCGTTTTAAAGCAATTGAATGTAGTTTGTAGCCCTGTTAAAATAATTCTCCTACTCTTATGACAAGCATAACAAAAATTGAGTTTAATGTCAACAATGCCCCAAAAATATGGTGTGTCTGCTACCTCGGGACCAATTCCCGTTTTTTAAATTTCGACCCCATCCCTTAGTCTTTCATGGCTCAAATTGCACCAAAATAATCTTCTGACTCTAATGGTTCCTACCAAAACACATTTATTCTTATTTATTCATAAAGTCGTCATGTCATGATATCTGTCGCATGACGTTGTTTAACCTGTGCACCTTACCTGCATTTTTTTGCATAAGTGAAAATTTTAATATTTTTTGTCAAAATTTTTGATAAATAAGTTCCAACACAAATAAAATAGTATTATAACGCGCACGTTTCTGCCTATTTCTGTTAAAATAAACGATTTTTCACGAAGTTATTACCAAAAAAAAATGCGTTATTGGGCTGTTTCTGCCAACTTAATCGCTATAACTCGAGAAATACTTGGGTTAGGGATTAGGGTTAGGATTGGGTTAGGATCAGGGTTATGGGTTGGGTTATGGTATAGAGTTATGGGGTTAGAGGTTAGGGTATAGGGATGATTTTGGCATTTTATTACCTATTAGTTCGTAACAAGGGTTAGCCCTAACCCATAACCCAAGGGTCAGTAGACTTTTAGTAGAGGGTTAGTAGGGTTACGGTTAGGGTATAGAGATGAGGGTGCACATGGCTCTGTGTCCATATGGCTCTGTGTCCATCTAAATGATAGAAAAAAACTCTTGATTGACAGGTGTAACCCTAGGTTACCCCAAGGTAACCCCGGGTCGCAACCCTATAGATACAAGAAAATGCAACCCGGAATAAGCCCTGACCCAACTCAACCCTTTGACCCCAACCCTTGACCCTAACCCTGACCCTAACCCCTGACCATGACCCCGACCCTAACCCCTGACCCTGACCCTAACCCTATGAAAAGTATTCCAAGTCCAACACAACTCAACCTTGACACAACCTTGACCCTGACCCTAACCCCAACCTTGACCCTAACCTTAACCCTTGACCCTGACCTTAACCCTTTGAAAAATATTCTAAGTCCAACACAACTCAACCTTGACCCAACCCTTGACCTTAACCCTGACCCTGACCCTAACCCCTGACCCTAACCCTATTAAAAATATTCTAAGTCCAATACAATTCAGCCTTGACACAACCTTGACCCTGACCCTTACCCTAACCCCTAACCCTGACCCTGACCCTGACCCCGACCCTAACCCTGACCCCGACCCTGACCCTGACCCTGACCCCGACCCTGACCCTGACTCTAACCCTGACCCCAACCTTGACCCTGACCCCGACCCTGACTCCAACCTTGACTCTAATTTTAACCACTGTCCATGTCCATCCATGTTAAAATGTAAAAATGCTCAAAAATTTGACAAGTTTTTGACCATATCGTTAAAGGCCCTTAATGGATTTTCACAAACTTTATACCACTTTATAGTGTTTGCAATGATCTATAAGTGACATAAATATTTTGGCTCTATTTTATCTAGAAGTTATAAAGAAATGACATTTTTTAAATAATGGGCCAAATTTTACCCCAAATTTCATGCGTTTTTTAAATGTTTTTCAAAAAGTCTTTAAGGTATCGTCATAAATTATATAGCGTTTTAAAGCAATTGAATGTAGTTTGTAGCCCTGTTAAAATAATTCTCCTACTCTTATGACAAGCATAACAAAAATTGAGTTTAATGTCAACAATGCCCCAAAAATATGGTGTGTCTGCTACCTCGGGACCAATTCCCGTTTTTTAAATTTCGACCCCATCCCTTAGTCTTTCATGGCTCAAATTGAACCAAAATAATCTTCTGACTCTAATGGTTCCTACCAAAACACATTTATTCTTATTTATTCATAAAGTCGTCATGTCATGATATCTGTCGCATGACGTTGTTTAACCTGTGCACCTTACCTGCATTTTTTTGCATAAGTGAAAATTTTAATATTTTTTGTCAAAATTTTTGATAAATAAGTTCCAACACAAATAAAATAGTATTATAACGCGCACGTTTCTGCCTATTTCTGTTAAAATAAACGATTTTTCACGAAGTTATTACCAAAAAAAATGCGTTATTGGGCTGTTTCTGCCAACTTAATCGCTATAACTCGAGAAATACTTGGGTTAGGGATTAGGGTTAGGATTGGGTTAGGGTCAGGGTTATGGGTTGGGTTATGGTATAGAGTTATGGGGTTAGAGGTTAGGGTATAGGGATGATTTTGGCATTTTATTACCTATTAGTTCGTAACAAGGGTTAGCCCTAACCCATAACCCAAGGGTCAGTAGACTTTTAGTAGAGGGTTAGTAGGGTTACGGTTAGGGTTAGTGTTAGGGTATAGAGATGAGGGTGCACATGGCTCTGTGTCCATATGGCTCTGTGTCCATCTAAATGATAGAAAAAAACTCTTGATTGACAGGTGTAACCCTAGGTTACCCCAAGGTAACCCCGGGTCGCAACCCTATAGATACAAGAAAATGCAACCCGGAATAAGCCCTGACCCAACTCAACCCTTTGACCCCAACCCTTGACCCTAACCCTGACCCTAACCCCTGACCATGACCCCGACCCTAACCCCTGACCCTGACCCTAACCCTATGAAAAGTATTCCAAGTCCAACACAACTCAACCTTGACACAACCTTGACCCTGACCCTAACCCCAACCTTGACCCTAACCTTAACCCTTGACCCTGACCTTAACCCTTTGAAAAATATTCTAAGTCCAACACAACTCAACCTTGACCCAACCCTTGACCTTAACCCTGACCCTGACCCTAACCCCTGACCCTAACCCTATTAAAAATATTCTAAGTCCAATACAATTCAGCCTTGACACAACCTTGACCCTGACCCTTACCCTAACCCCTAACCCTGACCCTGACCCTGACCCCGACCCTAACCCTGACCCCGACCCTGACCCTGACCCTGACCCCGACCCTGACCCTGACTCTAACCCTGACCCCAACCTTGACCCTGACCCCGACCCTGACTCCAACCTTGACTCTAATTTTAACCACTGTCCATGTCCATCCATGTTAAAATGTAAAAATGCTCAAAAATTTGACAAGTTTTTGACCATATCGTTAAAGGCCCTTAATGGATTTTCACAAACTTTATACCACTTTATAGTGTTTGCAATGATCTATAAGTGACATAAATATTTTGGCTCTATTTTATCTAGAAGTTATAAAGAAATGACATTTTTTAAATAATGGGCCAAATTTTACCCCAAATTTCATGCGTTTTTTAAATGTTTTTCAAAAAGTCTTTAAGGTATCGTCATAAATTATATAGCGTTTTAAAGCAATTGAATGTAGTTTGTAGCCCTGTTAAAATAATTCTCCTACTCTTATGACAAGCATAACAAAAATTGAGTTTAATGTCAACAATGCCCCAAAAATATGGTGTGTCTGCTACCTCGGGACCAATTCCCGTTTTTTAAATTTCGACCCCATCCCTTAGTCTTTCATGGCTCAAATTGCACCAAAATAATCTTCTGACTCTAATGGTTCCTACCAAAACACATTTATTCTTATTTATTCATAAAGTCGTCATGTCATGATATCTGTCGCATGACGTTGTTTAACCTGTGCACCTTACCTGCATTTTTTTGCATAAGTGAAAATTTTAATATTTTTTGTCAAAATTTTTGATAAATAAGTTCCAACACAAATAAAATAGTATTATAACGCGCACGTTTCTGCCTATTTCTGTTAAAATAAACGATTTTTCACGAAGTTATTACCAAAAAAAATGCGTTATTGGGCTGTTTCTGCCAACTTAATCGCTATAACTCGAGAAATACTTGGGTTAGGGATTAGGGTTAGGATTGGGTTAGGGTCAGGGTTATGGGTTGGGTTATGGTATAGAGTTATGGGGTTAGAGGTTAGGGTATAGGGATGATTTTGGCATTTTATTACCTATTAGTTCGTAACAAGGGTTAGCCCTAACCCATAACCCAAGGGTCAGTAGACTTTTAGTAGAGGGTTAGTAGGGTTACGGTTAGGGTATAGAGATGAGGGTGCACATGGCTCTGTGTCCATATGGCTCTGTGTCCATCTAAATGATAGAAAAAAACTCTTGATTGACAGGTGTAACCCTAGGTTACCCCAAGGTAACCCCGGGTCGCAACCCTATAGATACAAGAAAATGCAACCCGGAATAAGCCCTGACCCAACTCAACCCTTTGACCCCAACCCTTGACCCTGACCCTGACCCTAACCCCTGACCATGACCCCGACCCTAACCCCTGACCCTGACCCTAACCCTATGAAAAGTATTCCAAGTCCAACACAACTCAACCTTGACACAACCTTGACCCTGACCCTAACCCCAACCTTGACCCTAACCTTAACCCTTGACCCTGACCTTAACCCTTTGAAAAATATTCTAAGTCCAACACAACTCAACCTTGACCCAACCCTTGACCTTAACCCTGACCCTGACCCTAACCCCTGACCCTAACCCTATTAAAATATTCTAAGTCCAATACAATTCAGCCTTGACACAACCTTGACCCTGACCCTTACCCTAACCCCTAACCCTGACCCTGACCCTGACCCCGACCCTAACCCTGACCCCGACCCTGACCCTGACCCTGACCCCGACCCTGACCCTGACTCTAACCCTGACCCAACCTTGACCCCTGACCCCGACCCCTGACTCCAACCTTGACCCTGACCCCAACCCTGACCCTGACCCTGACCCCAACCTTGACCCTGACCCTGACCCGACCCTGACCCCAACCTTGACCCTGACCCTAACCCCTGACCCAACCCTATAAAAATATTCTAAGTCCAACACACTTAACCTTGACCCAACCCTTGACCTTAACCCTGACCCTGACCCTAACTCTTGACCCTGACCCTAACCATTTGAAAATATTCTAAGTCCAAAAATAACTCAACCTTAACCCAACCCTTGACCTTAACCCTGACCCTGACCCTAACCCTTGACCCTGACCCTAACCCTTTGAAAAATATTCTAAGTCCAACACAACTCAACATTGACACAACCTTGACCCTGACCCTGACCCTAACCCTGACCCTAACCCTGACCCTGACCCCGACCCTAACCCTTACCCCGACCCTAACCCTGACCCCAACCCTGACCCTGACCCCGACCCTGACCCCACCCTTGACCCTGACCCCGACCCTTACCCCAACCCTGACCCTGAACCAAGCCTGTAAAAAATATTCTAAGTCCAACAAAACTCAACCTTGACCCAACATCAACCCAACCCTTACCCAACACAAGCCTTATAAAATATTCTAAGTCAATCACAAGGCAACCTTGATCCAACACAACCGTAAGCCTGACACATAACCTAACCCAATACCCCAACCCGATACCCTAACCCATACTGAAAGTGGAGAAAACGTTTGATAATGTTTTGACAATATCGTTAAAAGTCCATGATGTTTTTCTACAAATTTTATATGGTTTAATAGTGCATGAAATATTCTATTATTATTGCAAATGTCATGCCTGTATTATGTGTAGAAGTTATAATAAAATTGATATTTTCATGTTAAAATGTCAAAATGCTAAAAAAATTGACAAGTTTTTGACCATATCGTCAAAAGCCCTTAATGGATTTTTACAAACTTTATACCGCGTAATAGTGTTGCAATGATCTATAAGTGACATAAATATTTTGGCTCTATTTTATCTAGAAGTTATAAAGAAATGACATTTTTAAATAATGGGCCAAATTTTACCTCAAATTTCATGCGTTTTTTAAATGTTTTTGAAAAAGTCTTTAAGGTATCGTCATAAATTATATAGCGTTTTAAAGCCCTTGAACGCAGTTTGTAGCCCTGTTAAATAATTTTCCTACTACTATGACAAGCATAACAAAAACTGAGTTTAAGGTCAACCATGTCTAAAAATTATGGTGTCTCTGCTACCTCGAGACCAAGTCCCGTTTTTTAAATTTCAACCGCTTTCCTTAGTCTTTCAGGACTCAAATTGCACCAAAATAATCCTCTGACTCTAAGGGTTCCTACAAAAACACATTTATTCTTATTTATTCATAAAGTCGTCATGTCATGATATTAGTCGCATGACGTTGTTTAACCTGTGCACCTTACCTGCATTTTTTTGCATAAGTGAAACTGTTAATATTTTTTGTCAGAATTTTGATAAATAAGTTCCAACACAAATAAAATAGTATTATTACGCGCACGTTTCTGCCTTATTTCTGTTAAAATAAACGATTTTTCACGAAGTTATTACCAAAAAAATGCGTTATTGGGCTGTTTCTGCCAACTTAATCCCTATAACTCGAGAAATACTTGGGTTAGGGATTAGGGTTAGGGTTGGGTTAGGGTCAGGGTTATGGGTTGGGTTATGATATAGAGTTATTGGGTTAGAGGTTAGGGTATAATGATGATTTTGGCATTTTATTACCTATTAGTTCGTAACAAGGGTTAGCCCTAACCCATAACCCAAGGGTCAGTAGATTTTTACTAGAGGGTTAATAGGGTTACGGTTAGGGTATAGAGATGAGGGTGCACATGGCTCTGTGTCCATATGGCTCTGTGTCCATCTAAATGATAGAAAAAAACTCTTGATTGACAGGTGTAACCCTAGGTTACCCCAAGGTAACCCCGGGTCGCAACCCTATAGATACAAGAAAATGCAACCCGGAATAAGCCCTGACCCAACTCAACCCTTTGACCCCAACCCTTGACCCTGACCCTGACCCTAACCCCTGACCATGACCCCGACCCTAACCCCTGACCCTGACCCTAACCCTATGAAAAGTATTCCAAGTCCAACACAACTCAACCTTGACACAACCTTGACCCTGACCCTAACCCCAACCTTGACCCTAACCTTAACCCTTGACCCTGACCTTAACCCTTTGAAAAATATTCTAAGTCCAACACAACTCAACCTTGACCCAACCCTTGACCTTAACCCTGACCCTGACCCTAACCCCTGACCCTAACCCTATTAAAATATTCTAAGTCCAATACAATTCAGCCTTGACACAACCTTGACCCTGACCCTTACCCTAACCCCTAACCCTGACCCTGACCCTGACCCCGACCCTAACCCTGACCCCGACCCTGACCCTGACCCTGACCCCGACCCTGACCCTGACTCTAACCCTGACCCCAACCTTGACCCTGACCCCGACCCTGACTCCAACCTTGACTCTAATTTTAACCACTGTCCATGTCCATCCATGTTAAAATGTAAAAATGCTCAAAAATTTGACAAGTTTTTGACCATATCGTTAAAGGCCCTTAATGGATTTTCACAAACTTTATACCACTTTATAGTGTTTGCAATGATCTATAAGTGACATAAATATTTTGGCTCTATTTTATCTAGAAGTTATAAAGAAATGACATTTTTTAAATAATGGGCCAAATTTTACCCCAAATTTCATGCGTTTTTTAAATGTTTTTCAAAAAGTCTTTAAGGTATCGTCATAAATTATATAGCGTTTTAAAGCAATTGAATGTAGTTTGTAGCCCTGTTAAAATAATTCTCCTACTCTTATGACAAGCATAACAAAAATTGAGTTTAATGTCAACAATGCCCCAAAAATATGGTGTGTCTGCTACCTCGGGACCAATTCCCGTTTTTTAAATTTCGACCCCATCCCTTAGTCTTTCATGGCTCAAATTGCACCAAAATAATCTTCTGACTCTAATGGTTCCTACCAAAACACATTTATTCTTATTTATTCATAAAGTCGTCATGTCATGATATCTGTCGCATGACGTTGTTTAACCTGTGCACCTTACCTGCATTTTTTTGCATAAGTGAAAATTTTAATATTTTTTGTCAAAATTTTTGATAAATAAGTTCCAACACAAATAAAATAGTATTATAACGCGCACGTTTCTGCCTATTTCTGTTAAAATAAACGATTTTTCACGAAGTTATTACCAAAAAAAATGCGTTATTGGGCTGTTTCTGCCAACTTAATCGCTATAACTCGAGAAATACTTGGGTTAGGGATTAGGGTTAGGATTGGGTTAGGGTCAGGGTTATGGGTTGGGTTATGGTATAGAGTTATGGGGTTAGAGGTTAGGGTATAGGGATGATTTTGGCATTTTATTACCTATTAGTTCGTAACAAGGGTTAGCCCTAACCCATAACCCAAGGGTTAGGGTTAGGGTTAGGGTTAGGGTTAGGGTTAGGGTTAGGGTTAGGGTTAGGGTTAGGGTTAGGGTTAGGGTTAGGGTTAGTGTTAGGGTTAGGGTATAGAGCTAAGGGTGCACATGGCTCCCCGTACCATGGCTCCCCGTACCAAAGAAATGATAGAAAAAAACTTCTGATTGGCTGATATATTTATGACGTCATCGATGATTGACAGCTGTAATTTGGTCAGTGACCATAGGTCACGCAAGGTAACCCCGGGTAACAACCCTATAAACGCAAGAAAATGCAACCCGGGTTAAAACCCTAACCCTGACCCAGACCCCAACCTTGACCCTGACCCTGACCCTAACCTTGACCCTGACCCTGACCCTGACCCTAACCCTGACCCTGACCCTGACCCTAACCCTGACCCAGACCCTGACCCCAACCTTGACCCTGACCCTAACCCCTGACCCAACCCTATTAAAATATTCTAAGTCCAACACAACTCAACCTTGACCAAACCCTTAACCCCGACCCTGACCCCAACCCTGACCCTGACCCTAACCCTGACCCTGACCCTGACCCTAACCCTGACCCTGACCCCAACCCTGACCCTAACCCTGACCCTGACACCAACCCTAACCCTGACCCTAACCCTGACCCTGACCCTGACCCCAACCTTGACCCTGACCCTAACCCCTGACCCAACCCTATTAAAATATTCTAAGTCCAACACAACTCAACCTTGACCCAACACTATAACCCTAACCCTGACCCCAACCCTGACCCTGACCCTAACCCTGACCCTGACCCTGACACTGACCGTAACCCTGACCCTGACCCCAACCCTGACCCTGACCCTAACCCTGACTCTGACCCCAACCTTGACCCTGACCCCAACCTTGACCCTAAAACTAACCCCTGACCCAACCCTATTAAAATATTCTAAGTCCAACACAACTCAACCTTGACCCAACCATTAACCCCGACCCTGACCCCAACCTTGACCCTGACCCTAACCCTGACACTGACCCTGACCCTGACAGTGACCCTAACCCTGACCCTGACCCCAACCTTGACCCTGTCCCTGAAACTGACCCTTACCCTGACCCTGACCCCAACCCTGACCCTGACCATAACCCTGACCCTGACCCCAACCTTGACCCTGACCCCAACCTTGACCCGACCCTGACCCCAACCCTGACCCTGACCCTAACCCTGACACTGACCCTGACCCTGACAGTGACCCTAACCCTGACCATCACCTTGACCCTAACCCTGACCCTGACCCCAACCCTGACCCTAACCCTGACCCTGTCCCTGACCCTAGCCCTGACCCTGACCCCAACCTTGACCCTGACCCCAACCTTGACACTGACCCTAACCCCTGACCCAACACTATTAAAATATTCCAAGTCCCACACAACTCAACCTTGACTCAACCCTTAACCAAGACCCTGACCCCAAGCATGACCTTGACCTTAACCCTGACCATGACCCTGACCCTGACCCTAACACTGACCCTGACCCCAACCCTGACCCTGACACTAACCCTGACCCTGACCCCAACCCTGACCCAGACCCCAACCCTGACCCCAACCTTGACCCTGACCCCGACCCCGACCCTTACCCTAACCCTGATTCCAACCTTGACCCTGACCCTAACCCATAATACAACTCATTAAAAATATTCTAAGAGCAACACATCTCAACCTTGACCCAACCCTTAACCCTGACCCTGACCCCAACCCTGACCCTGACCCTGACCGTGACCCCGACCCTGAACTTGACCCTAACCCTGAACATGACCCTGAACCAGGGTTAGGGTTAGGGTTAGGGTTAGGGTTAGGGTTAGGGTTAGGGTTAGGGTTAGGGTATAGAGATGAGGGTGCACATGGCTCTGTGACCACATGGCTCTCTGACCAGCTAAATGATAGTAAAAAACTTCTGATTGGCTGACATACTTATGACGTCATCGATGATTGACAGCAGTAATTAGGTCAGTGACCATAGGTCACCCAAGGTGACCCCAGTTCGCAACCCTACAAACGCAAGAAAATGCAACCCGGGTTAAGACCCTAACACTGACCCTGACCCCAACCCTGACCCTGACCCTGACCCCAACCCTGACCCTGACCCTAACCCTGACCCTGACCCCGACCCTGACCCTGATTAACCCTGACCCTGACCCCAACCTTGACCCTGACCCTAACCCCTGACCCAACCCTATAAAAATATTGTAAGTCGAACACAACTCAACCTTGACCCAACCCTTAACCCTGACCCTGACCCCAACCCTGACCCTGACCCTAACACTGACCCTAACCCCGACCCTGACCCTGACCCCGACTTTGACCCTGACCCTGACCCTAACCCTGACCCTGATCCCAACCTTGACCCTGACCCTAACCCCTGACCCAACCCTATAAAAATATTCTAAGTCGAACACAACTCAACCTTGACCCAACCATTAACCCTGACCCTGACCCCAACCCTGACCCTGACCCTGACCCTAACCCTGACCCTGACCCCG